>CM073768.1:61612661-61657249 GCA_037158775.1 Hetaerina titia | reverse complement strand
ATAAAGTTTCTCCTGTGAGGTTCTGACGATGTGAAGGTTATGATAAGGATTAAAACAGGGAATTTTTCTTAGAAATTTGAAACAAAGCTTTGGATGAGGAACTTTTGAGACTACTTCTCCAAACTTTACGCATGACGCAGAGAGCCTATCCCCGTACCCTATCCCCAGCAGAAATTAGAAGCCAAACAAAAGGTGCACGGTGGCAAGAAACAAGTAAATCATGTGCAGAAAAACAAAAAAAATATGCATTAAATGTTAAAACTTGAATTAGGGAAAAGATAAATGAGCGAGTTAATGTTTGCAAAAGTGAAAAAGCGGAATGATCTCTAAAAAGTTATAGCCTAAGCCAAATTCTTCCAACAAATGTATCAGTTTTCAATTATTTCTTCCAAACCATTTATGTGTTTTCGTTAAATTACTACCCTATCTGCTAGGTAGAACAAACCGCTTGTTGATGTTGACTGAAGGCTTTCTAACGTTTCAATGCTTTCATCCAAGGGCCTATCTTTTGATGACTGCCGACCCCGGTGGCGGCAGGGTACTTCCTCATCTGAAAACCCAAGGGTCGCGGGTTCGATTCCCGCCTGGGTGGCTTTTTCCCCCGTCTAGGACTTGGGTGTTTGTTATTGTCATTGTTATTATTGTTAATAGTCAGATGTAAAGGTCAAAAAGTGCTGTTTTCGGACTAATGCTAAATAAATAAAAAGCTGCCCACAATGGTTAGCGTGTACAGACTCGAGATGGTTGACGTATGGTTGTACTACTAGAAAAAAGAGAGGTAAAAATGATAAATACGCATAAAAATTCACAGAAAGGTGAGTGAAAATGTTTCAGAAGATCATATCTTCTATTGGTGTCAAAAGAATCGTAAGTCTGAGGGATGACTTAATCTATGGAAAATGAATAATGGAAACTGCCCTCATTTCTTTTGTTGGTGTTCAGTGTAGGCAATCTTAAATATTTTTAAAATTGCCCATTTGATAATTAGTTATTATTCTATTTTCCTCGATAGCCTATCTCCCCATTTTCTAGACCAGTTTGGTACACATTGAGATAAGAAACCGAAGTCTTCTGGAAAGAAACAAAATAAAAATCTGAGATGCGTTCTCTTATTTTCATGGAAGATTCTAAACCCATCTGACCGCTCGTTGCCGCACGCGCGGTGGGGAAAGGGAGTTGGAGCCCGCTAAAAGGAAGCACGATGGTGGAGGATGTCGAGGGGTGTCGAAGGCTTTAGCGGCGTGCGAGGACAAAGCGAGTTCGGATGTGGTAGGGGGGGTGGGGAGATTGGCCAGGGACAGGAGTAGGGGGAATGGTCAGGGGCAAGGACTCGCCGAGGAGCAACACCCAAAGGAGGGAATTGCGGTCGGAGAGGGAAGATGAGGAGGACTGGAGGAGGAAGAAGTCGGTGGAGCGGAGAGGCGAGTGAAGGAGCAAGCGGCGGCATTCGGAGCGGGGACGAGGAGGGGACGTGAGCCGGGAAAGGTTTGGGATGCGCAAGGGGCCTTGGGAGGAGGCAAGGGGCGGCTGTCGTTCGCATGGGTCTGTGTGTGTAGGGTCCCGAGGGTAGGCGTGGCGGTGGCGTTGTAGGAACGACTGAATTCCAGCGTGGAAGAAGAAGCGGAAGAGGGAAGAGAGAAGTCAGGAGGAGGAGTTGGGGGAGGAGAGAGCCAAGGAGCAAGGGATGAGGTGGCTGGTCGGGTGGGCAGAGATATATTGGTGCGGGGGGATGGGTGGGAGTCGTGGGGGATGAGGGAATAAGACGGGGGAGCGTGGGGAGGGGTGCGTGTGGCGAGGGTTGAGGGTTGTGTGTGGGGAGGGGGCAGTCAGGAGGGTGGGTGAGATCCTGTAGCCGCCCAGGGCGGGATGTGGAAGAAAAGCTGCAAGGTCAGGCGGGGGTGGGTGGGGAGGAGACCGGTAGCAAAGGGGTGGGGTAGAGGACCGAGGAAGGGAGAGGAAGAGGGTGGGAAGAATGAGGGAGGGTGGTCGCCGGTGAGGTAATAGGACTTGTATTTTTTTTTCCATCCGGGGAATAAGTGCGATGGTGGTGTTGGGATTTAAGGGACGAGGGTGAGGAATGATGGGAGAAGAAAGACGGAGATAATCGAATTTATTTGAGCCAAAGGTATTTTTCCTAGGGAAGAATCGTCGCTTCCTCCTCCTCCCCCCTCTTCCCCTCCCGTATCCCCCCTATCTTTCTCACTCTCTCTCTCTCTCTCTCTCTCCTGCCGCCTTGTTGAAACTCGCAGGTAGAGAGGGGAAGGGGAACAGGTATTTTTACACGCTGTCGCAAGTCCCCCGTTCCTTCGGGAAGCATGGGACCCTGTTCTTTCGTTTGCGTTCGTTTGTTTTTCTTTCTCTTTCTCTCTCTCTCTCTCTGTCCTACCTTCGCATAACTTTTATTTTTTGATCTTTATATCCAAGGCGGAGGAGGGCCTGGATGCACAAATTCCTCTCATCGCCCGTCGCGTCGAATCGGGAGGTATTTGATGGAGAAGCGGGGAGGCGTCGGGGAGGATGCGTGATGGGAGTTGAGAAATTAGCGATAAGGGTCCCGTTGCGGTGAGTTACTCCACTGGGAGAGCGGTGGAATGACGGTCCAAAGCCGCACGGCGGCAGGGCCGTGAGAGTCAAGCAAACGTATTTATGAGTTTCCGAGCGGCTGGCCTCGTCGGGATCCCCTGAGTCAAAACAACGACGAAAGCACAGTCGTTTCGACACGTGACTGTACTCGATCCCGGAGTTTCCGATGTGTTTCGGTTCCTGAGACGGTGTATGCGTCAACTGGCGAAGGTGGGGAAGCCACTGGCACTGATTTAAAAGCCTAGAGATAAAGCCAAAGGAAAGAGATTACGGAGGAAGTAAATTTTAATGAGAGAATTTGTGTGTTACCACATTACACACGTTGGTTAAGCCATGGTTTTTTAACATTTTTTTCTCAAAGAAATTCTCCTGGCACGGCAAACACTATAGATAAACTCGCTCACAACTCAGTAATACAGGGAGAGAACGGCTGAAGAGTGTTCCCTTGCCGATACATGGGTGGAAAAATAAAAAAGTTTCCTCGGGCGTTTGAATGGGAGTCTTGGCGCCTCGTTGGCCGATCACGCCGTGACGCCAAACGGCCTTGAGTGAAGGTTGAGCGACCGACCGCTTTCTGTTGGGAATAATCCTAAAATACTTTGACAGACGTCTAACCATTTTGTTTTGCATTCCACTTGTACTCATCGCCAGATTAACGCCGCCGTGATTAACATCCCGGGATAATTTCATACCCCTTTTATCACACGCAGAGAAAACATTTCGATTTCTAATTTATCATTCACGTAATGGTTTCGTTTTCCTCTCACTTCTCTTTTCCCGTCCTCGTCCGACCTAGCATTTTAACTGTTTGGCGATCAATCATTTTAATCGATCAGAGACATTTAGTATTTGCGCATTTGCAGGCGCTATTCCGCAGCTGCATATTTATGAGGAATGGAACGTAAATGGTGCGTTTGAGTTGGAGTGAATAAGTCAGTGGCACAAGATAAATTATTTTAAGCTTTTAATCTATGGAAGAATTTATCGCCGGAGTGTAAGAAAAATAGAGACGGAGAAGGACTGCTAGCCTGCGTTATTTCGAAATCACGTGGTTCGTTTTTTTGGAATGTTTTGTAATGATCGCCTACAACATTAGTTTCGCAGGATTTTCATATAATTTTCTCTCATGGGAAGTAAATCGAGGGATAAATGCGTTATATATATATATATATATATATATATATATTAACTTTTCCTTTTTCCCATAGTAATATCATCGTAACAAAACTGGATTCCAGCAAGGAAAATTATCACCTTGTCTTGTCATTGTACCTTGTTATTGTGAAATACCATAGGCTTATTAACCAGAACAGGCAATTTTTCTCTCGTTTTGTCATTTGAGGATTCCTTATTATGAAATTCGGCCGACGAACGGCATCCTCAGAGCAAGTCCATTTTTTCTCTCCTATCTTCGGAATTTTGATGACGAAACCTCGAGAAGGTCATAAGAAGCAAAGATCTATCGAATGGAATAAGCGCATCGAAAGTGACTCCTGCCTGCTGTTTCTCATCGTTTCATTTTGTTGAAAGATTGTACGATCGTACTTAAAAATACTTTTCCATTGCCATTTTCGTTACACTCAATAATCTTAACAACAGTTTTGTAAAAGACATTGATCGGTGGAATTGATCCATCATCACAGGCACCAAGTATATTTTTAATTGATTTCAGACTAAAGCTTGAATAAAATATAACAAACGGTTTCGCCCGCTAAGAATTAATTATGTACTTACATTAAATAATTTATCCAAAACATGCTTACCATGCCACCATATGAAAAACGGGAGTACGTATGGTCCAAATGGGGCTAATTCGCAGAACGTTAGTGCCCTCTGAAGTCTGCAAACTTCTCTTCCACATGACTCTTGTCTATTTCCAATTTTCCAACTAAGTCGTCGGCTAGGGGGTTCCGTTGGGGGCAGCCTGAGTCATGAACGGCTGGCAGAAGCGGCAGGAAAACAGACGAGCGACGAATTATTTGAGACGCGTAGGCGGAGATAGGACGGAGGAATTTATGTGAGTGGGGGGCTGAGGTTGAGGTATTTGAGGAAGCAGTGAGGGAAGGAAATCGTCGCCGCCCCTATATTTTCCTGGAAGATGGCTGTTTCGCTTGTCTTTGCCAATGCGGTTAAAATTAGGAGAAGTGCAATTTGCCTCTCATTTGTCCAAACTGTTTACTACCGCATGTCCAGGAGAGATGTCGAACCTGGTAACGGACGCGATGTTTTCACGTGGCTGTGTGTAAGCTTAATTTCTTGCCCAAGGGGTTTCAGACAGAACTTGGGAAGAAATCAAAAGTATGTTTATGACCTCATGGATAGACATGGCAAATATTTGAAACGCTTTTCCAAATTACCAGTCACATAAACATATATTGAGATCGTTTACTGAAGGCATTCGATTCAGAATTAAACTTTGTAAGCGTTAGCATGTTTTCGTTTTAAGTGGCATTTAAAAAATTTTTAAACATCAATATCTTGTTTAGTCAATCAGATTATTTTTAAGTTTTTTTACTCAATGAATACGAAAATAGTAGTGATAAATGATATGCACCTATATAATTGCTTTCACCCTAAAACGAACACCCTACTTTCACATAGAAATTAGTATAGCATTTAAGTAGTTCATTAACAACCTCAATGCCGATACAATAACTTTTATATTATTTTTTCACGTTCCCTAATTCACAATAGTGTACATGAACGGGTGAACAAAGTAACGTTTTAAATCTTTTTAAACCATTAAAAACTACTTCCTAACGTTCCACAAACTACACTAACAAAAATACAAATCAAAAACAAATAAATTAATTACAGTGCAGCCGATAATAGTGTTTTTAAGTATGAATTAACAGTCATCAGTAATTCCTACTGACCAATGCAAACGTCACAGCTTCTTTAAAATTAAAAAAGGGTGCATAAAGGAATTGAAAACCCTCTCTCATAGACCACCAGAGCTTCGATTTCCACATGAAAACGCTCACGACGGACTGGGAAAAAAATTGCAAATCAACCGCCTCCGAGCTCGACGATCCATGATCGCGATGCATGAAGAGATATCAGTGTGCAAGCGGGAAAAATGTTGGGGAAAGGGTTGGGGGTGGTTTCGAATGAGACATCGACTATCAAGCCGTCATCCATGCCGTCCGGACCAATCTGGGCGATCAAACGGCAGGAATTGCCGCAGTGACACGAGAGGCGATCCTTCCATACTCTCGCCTACCTCCTCCCCCGTGCGATGTGCACAATGTCCCCGCGACGAGGCGTCCGTCCATCCCTCCGTCCCGGACGCACCGGACTCCGGCGGGCGGGTCATTTCCCGCGATCGGCATAAACTCTCTACCCTTTCCCTCCCCAGTAATGTGACGGACAGGCCGCAAATGGAGCCGCGTCCCCCCAACCCTACCTCCTCCACCCACTTCGGGGCTTATCCCCCACGAGCCACCCTCCACCGCAGAGGGGGGAGGGGGGAGGAAAAGGCGGGGGAGGAGGGAGTTAGGTGGAAGCCGGGGACGGGGGTGGTGGGTTCAAGGGGGTCGGCGCTGTACTCCTCCGCCTCTTACATCTCTATACAACCAGTTTCGCTGGTTTTTTGCTCTCTCGGGTCCCCTCCTGCCCCGCCACCAACCCCCCGTACTCACCCCCAGACCCTCCCCTCGCCGCGATCTCCTCGTACGCGAACCTCTTCCCTCCGTCCTCCTCTTTACCTCCCTCAGCCCCGATGAGCATTACCATTGTCTTCTGGCGCGTTGCCATTCGTCATATTCTCGGATGTCACGGATGCTCCTCGCGCTCGCTCGCAGTGCATTAATCACCGTAATTGATCCACTTGCTCTTCTTTCCTTCCTTCTTCACTTCCCCTCCCTCCCCCCCTCTCCCCTACCGCACCAACCAACCCTCCCTCCTCCTCCTCATCCATTCTTGTTTTTTACTCGAGTGAGCGCGTCACTTTATTCCGTACACTTGATCTCCCCGTACCACCATTTGCCCCCGCCGTCTGGCAAGGCGTTTCAATTCCTCTTACCTCGCGGCAGGGCTTCCTTTAAGAAAAAGAGTGGCTTAATGAGTTGCTTCTATTACCACTCGATCATGATCGAATGACGATTTTATTTTTCAGTCTCTTTTTTCCTAACTTCAGCATCCTCACCTTCGCCGATGGATGACGGCGCTGGGGTTTCTGACTAGCATTATTCGTTTTTGAAATATTTTTTAGTTTCAATTTCCTCCCCATTATGATTTCTCCCGCATGCAAGTTAATTAACTACGTTTAATCAAAGGGAATGCGCCATAAAAACATGTAGAACATTCATAGAGCGTCCATCTATTGCCTATTATTTAGGAATTTTACTTCCGTGATGATTCTCATTTGCATTCTCAATAGCACTGATGTCTGCTATACATTAGTAAGTAATGGTAACTTGAAAATTGAGGGCAAAATTAAGGTTAAGGAAAACTTGGGATGTAAATCGTGGGCATTTTCCATTAATATTAATTTTGGTTTTGTCTCCTTCTACCTTTTAATTACATTAATATCATAAATTCTGACGAAAATCATTAATTGCAACAATTTCACTATCTGTGTTTTTCACCAAATTGACCGTATGGTTATTAGAATATAATTTTAAACATCATAAAATAAGTATTACCCAATACGAGTTTCAAAAGAGTAAGTACCACTATTCACTTAAGTAAATATCAGGCTCTCAGGTGAATTAAGTACCTGAATTGTCGTAAATAATTAACATCTGAAGGTATTTTTGAAAGCCCTAAAGTGATATACAAGGATTAACACCTAGTGTATCTGAAATCCCTGCTTTATAATAAATAGTGCGTTGCTGCCGGAACTTACTTCAAGTTGAAGTAATATGTAAATCGAATATATTGTCAATTACTGTACCACCTTCCCTAAACACACGCAAGCACCACGAGCTCATTAATTTGTCACTCTATGAGTTACTGGCGCAAAATAGAAGCGCATCCATTGTATATCACTCTGATTAGTATTTGTGTAAACGGTTTTCATTAACTTTTACCAAGGAAGACTTTTTTAAATGCTATTTAAATTCTCCAGTCCCGCAAAACAGCAGCTGAATTATAATGGCAATCAGTATAGCTCAGGCTTATCCAAAAAATGCAGTATATTTTGAACTTTGAGTATTTTTCCTGTTCCATTTCTAGGGAGCACGAAGTATGTGAATGATAGCAGCATTTTCCCCGGTTATTCCCTTCGAAAAATCTTCGAAAAGAAGGAGATTTCTGGGGGAGAGGGTGAGTGGAAAAGAGGTTACGACCGAGATCGAACCAGGGACAAGTCGACTTGGGAGTGATTCCGAGGAGGGAGTTACCTGACTTTAATACCCTTACGGGGGAGCTGGCGAGGCACTTATAAGTACTCCATTACAAGTTCATCGTGCCCCGTGAATCACTCCATTTGAGTCGTTCTCACTGTCGCTTCACCTCACTCCACCTCCTCTTCAGCTGGATGCGCTTTCTTCGGGCACTATTCGAGTTTTTTGCAGCCCCCTTTTGTACTTACTCCGCGTCGATCCCACCGTACCCCGCGTCCCTCTCTCGCCCCGCTTGACGTGCCCACCTCGCTCCGGCCGTCCACCTGTGGAAAGTCCACCTGAGACGCTGGCTGGCTAAGCAGACCCCCGAGACATCATCCCCAATCACCCCGTCCCTTTCCTTCATCCCCTTTCGCCTCCTCCCACCCCTCCATCCACTCGCAGCCCTCTCCTCTCTCCTTTCTCCGAACAAAGCTCAGTTTGCGAGGCCATATCTCTTGTCAACAAAAGATCCTAGTAGTAATTGGCTTCCCAAGCGTAATAGCCAACTGCTAATGCAGCCATGTTATTACCTGGCCGTTAGGAAGATTTCACACGGTTGCATTCCGAGAAATGAAACTTATAGTGATAACAATTGCGCATCGTTTAGCGCCAAGGCGTGAAAACGGACGAGTATTTTTCAGTATTAAGAAATAAATTGCAAGGCATAAAATAATCATAAATTTTAAGATAGTCAATGGAAAATTTCAATTGTATTATCCATTCCAATGTAAATTTCAATACGAGGTCAATCCAAGCGTTAAAATTAAGAAGCACATCATTATAGTAAAAATTATCAATATTAACCTCCTACCATGATGCTAAAGAAAGGCAAATAAAATGTTTAAATAGTAATTCACGTGCCTGTTATTAATCAACGATTACTCAAATAATGCGAGGGTTTTTGACTCCAATACGATGTTAAACATATTAGCATACTAGTCCAGAAATTGAGAATACGCTCTTTGGTGATAGTAGGAAAACAAGACTGGTAAGTCAAAAATATCTGGCATTTTTACACACTGGTTGTCACCTTGACGTTTGCGACCTTTAGAGCTATAATTCATTTACTCGAAACATGACCGTGTGAACTCGGCTGAATATTGTCCTGTTTGATGTCTTCCACGCCTTCCATATGGAGTAACTTCACTCTCTCTCTCGTCACTTAAAATTAGATTAGCGGGTGACCGAACACTCTAGAAACGGTGACTGAAACTATTTCTTAATGCGCGCGCGCTACCTCTTCTAAAACTCGTTTTTTTAAATGAGACCGACATTTACGCCATTTCGTTGAACACCATTTCTTGCCGTTATGGCGACATTTTTTTAACAAACGTGTTGCCAGCACATAATTCATCCAAGAGAAAATTTGATAAAATATTTCTTCAAAGGAAATGTTTACGTTTCTTCAACAATTGTCATGATTGTCATACTTTTAGAATGTCCATATCATACCTTTATAAAGGTAAGGGATGCAATCAAGACCAAGCTCATCTGTATTTTGCCACCTATTTTGAGTTAGTCTTTTAGCAAAATGTTAAAATAGCTAATCCATCAGCTACTATACGTCCATAAAGCTTAGCCACCAGTAAGTAGCATACCTCAATTCCTAGTGTAATTGAATTATATTCACGTACAGGGTTCGTCTGGAAGATAAGTGTACTGATTTTTTCCGGATTTTTGACAAAAGGGGAGTCGTCCACTACGAATTTGTACCTGAACGACAAACTGTATATGCTGCATTTTACGTCCAAGTGCTCGACAGGCTTCGAAAACGAGTCGTCCGGCCAGCGATCAACCGTACGACTGAAAACCTGAGCGACAATGCGCCGTCTCACACCGCGCTTGTCGTGTCGGACTTCTTGGCCAAGCACGGCGTGGCAACGCTGCCGCACCCGCCCTACAGCCCGGACTTGGCACCACCGGACTTCTTTCTGTTCCCAAAGATAAAGGGGAGTTTGAAAGGAACGCGATACGGGACTTTGGACGCCGTCAAAGTGGCCGTGACGACGTGTCTTCCCGATGATGAGGTTCCCGATGATGCCTTCGCGGGAGCGTTCCAGGAATGGGAACGCCGCTGGAACAAGTGTATCGACTCACAAGGGTCCTATTTTGAGGAATATTAGCTTAAGATATGTAAAAGTGTAATAATTTTTTTTCCTGAGCTCAGTACACTTATTTTCCGGACGAACCCTGTATATGTTATTCAAGTAGCAAGGTACTAGTTCAGGGATCTTGTTTGGAGTAGTTTCCTGTGTAATCCCTGATAACTCCCAACTTTGAACCAAAAGTCAAAATAATGGTCCCTGCTTTATTATGCGGGTGGTAGATCCCAGGTAAACCATCGTGACGAAATACCGACATTAATCATACACTACATGTGCAATGCATAAAAAAATCAGAAGTTTCCACAATCGCGGTCAAAAGTTGATTGGGGTAGTGAAGCCCTTTCTTTGTTCTGGTTTTCTTGAACAGAAACTTATTGGTGTGATGCAATATCACTGCGGTGAATTTGTGAACCCATTGAGGCCCTAATGCAATTAGTAATTACTTTAGTAACGCTGAATTAATTTTATTGATTATTAACCATACACACTGTTGTAATTAAGGCTACATTGAATAAGATGCATTATTTCATTTTAACGATTCTTAAAAAACGAATTTGCATATTAATATTAAATTAATGGTTAATTTATATTAAATAAATATTATATGTGGTAAGATAGAGTAATGTAGGCAAGTAGATTCGTATCTTAAGGAGGAAATAATGCTAAAGTGATATTTTAAAGCTGCATTACATTTTATTCCGGTTTATAATTACAATTGGTAAAATCCCAGCGAAACCTGAAAACTTCAAATGCTTTTTTTAAAGCATAATGTATTTCATTATTTACGTAATCTCACCACCATTTTTTTCAAATTTTTAACCTTGATTACGTCATTAGATTAGGATACATTTTTTAAAGTTATGAAGAAAAACATCATGATACCCCAAAAAACCAAACCAATTCCGTGTGAACAGATCATTTGAAAAAATGTAAATACCGAAATCCCCACAATGTTTAAATAATGAAACGTAATTATTAAATCTTGTTGGTGAGGCAAGGGTGTGCCTTTTCAGTATCCTAAATAAGCACATTTTTCAACATGCATTGGTTTCGTTTGCTCTTACCCGTGCCGAAAAATCCCTCCTTCGTCTTTGAACATTCCCTTTGATGTTTACTTTCGGGTCAAAGAACGCACCGCGGCATAAACCGATCCGCAGTCCCTCTTACAATAACTGGGGACCCATAAAGGACGGAGGGAGGGAGAGGAAAAAAAATACCTTGAATCTTCGGTCAGTTCAAAAGGCGTTTCATTTTATAGAGCGTTGGGATTTATAGGGTGGCGCGTGAAGCGATGAAATGTGCGAGGGCGTCTGCAGAAGTTCCGTAGTTCCTGCGAAATTTGTGTGAAACGCCTTCCCGGAAACCTGCACTGGAAGCTTCTTGGAAGAAAAATTACCAGAGTACTCATATATCGCTGTCAGGCACTTCGAGCAGGGAAAGTTCTTCAACAATTGAGCAATGGAAATCGTATATCAAAATTGAATCATATATCCTTGAAATGGCACGTGAGGAGAAAAATTAAAGAGCCCACAGATAGTTTGGTCAATTTTTACGAGCATCTGAGATATGAATAATTCAATGTAATGTGATTCTAAAGCCTTATTCTCCTGAACACTTGGCACCTTCGAGCAGGTTGGAAAAGTGACATTAATATTAAGTGACCCGCTTTTACAATTGCAACCTCGTTTGAAGTACCTGTTAAATAGTGGTTACAAGCGCATACAAATTCTTGGCCACAATCCTAGGTATTTAGACAAATCATTATCGGATGCTGTCCATATTAAACTGAATTAATTATGAATACCTGTTTCAACTTAGACTTAATAGAATTTTGTGTATATTATTTCATCAAATCATTTCTATATTGCATCACTTTGGGACATGTTAAATTTTATTTAGTTTCGTTTGTAGAGAGAATTGTTTAGAAAATACTTAAATATGTCATTTCCACAAATAAAAAATATGCAACGGCACCAACCGCCTGGCCCTTCTACTTTCAATATTTTGAATGTACGTATGTTTTAATGCCGGGATTTTCATTTGCTTATTATGAAATAAAAGTATATAAGATATAATTAATATTATTATCACAGCTATAACATCTTACCATCGCTCGA
Source organism: Hetaerina titia (assembly GCA_037158775.1). NCBI lineage: Eukaryota > Metazoa > Arthropoda > Insecta > Odonata > Calopterygidae > Hetaerina > Hetaerina titia. The sequence goes on along the minus strand of CM073768.1, from coordinate 61,645,114 downwards.
ATTCCCTGTAATTGAAGCTGTGTACTTATAAATGCAAAGGAGGCTTAGAGCAATGAACCTTGGTTATTATTAGTTTAAAAGGCACAATAAAACATGACATATTTCGCAATACTTACACGAATTTTACAACTTTAAATATTTGAAAATTCAACCATTCCACCATATTTTCAAGTCATGATCGAATATACTTTTACGGTCTCCCTGGCATAGTGGAAGAGAGAGTTCATTACAGGAGATTCTATGGCGGGATAAATTGGGCATCATTCAGATGCGAAAGCTCAGACCAATTGAATTTGGCAAAAAACTCACACTTTAGCAATAGTGATACCCTCATGTGATCCAGGTATCTGTTCAGTCCGGTGGAGATCTCGCAGCTCTGCCGTGGACTCGAGATTTCAGCGACGTGCGAAAATTCATCCGAAAAGTGAGTAACTGTGGTGGGCGAGAGAGAGGGAGTAACGACAGGATAACTCTCCTTGGTATTGGGAAGAACAAGAGGAGTTGATGGGAAAAAAATCAATTCGTAAATCGTAGCTTTGTTCAGCAGTTAAAGTTTTCACTTAACACCAGAGAGGGAGTGAGAGTTCGAGCCGAGGTAATTTGGGGTTGAGCATCGACGCAGCAATCCACCTGGCGAATCAAATGGAATGTAAGCGTTGTGAGCCCCTTAATAAACAAGACACCTCAATAATGATAATAGACTCGCGTGCTGTAGCGAAAAAACGGCCCGACTCCCGCGCACCAATTCGCCGTCAACTTTTTTTTTATTGAGTTCTCCAATCGCGTGGGCATAATAACAGGGCCCATTGGGCGGGCCCACTCCCACGGGAGGCGATGCAAACAATGACCGATGAACAGTGTCGCGAATTAAGGCGCGAGCAGACTCTTTAATCAGCGAGGGAATAGTCCTCCCATCCGCCTGTTCCGGCTTTATAAATATTCAATATTTTTGTCTCGACCTCTCGGACCGTATTACCACTGACTGACCCCATCCCCCGTCAGCGAGGCCCAACCCGTTCTTGGACACCTAAAGTGGCCACATGTGTGACGATCACATAAAATATATATTGACATTGCGTGCACGTAATTCAAGGGCAAAAGTCTCTAAATTCATAATTTATAGGAATATCAAATCACATGTATATAATGAAATAATAATTCTATATACTTTTCACTTCATACGGACATTGATGTGTTTTATTCTCTCGGATGAACAGGAGGTCTTCAATTCCCTATTTGACTCATGGTCTTGCGAGTTTACATAGAGAAAGTCAGCAGAAGATAAGACGCGGATGGCTATTATGTGATATATAGCTCAGTTCATCAAGAGTGCTACTAATGTTTGAGAATCATGATGAATCGCTAATTCATTATAAATTCAAAGTATTTAGCATTAAATTTCAATGCCATTGTTATGGAAAATTCTGAAGAGCGTAGAAACTCAAGGCTACTCAAATCAAATCAAACCGAACGAACGAACAACATTTGTTCACATGGAATGATTTCGACAAAAACCATTATTTACGATGAAGGAATGTCGAGTTCACTGAGAATACTGAATATTTCCGCGTTCCCATGTCCAATCGTTCGATTGAATTCCAAATACGAAGTAAAAATAAGATATCCACTTCTGTGAGGGGATAACTTCCCATCTTATCCGTCATTCCAAGAGATCGCTTTCAAAGACAATTGCTCCTTTTATTCCTCCCACAGTCTCTTGACTTCCTCCACGCAGCGTGAATGACAGACAATCAGTCAGCGGCTGACATTTATTGTCCTCATAAGAGTCGTGGGCCGTAAGCATTGGACTGAAAATCGCCCTCGGACATCAATCACTAGCCAAGGAGTGGATCTAGCTGAATATAAGCGACTGAATCGCGATCTGACATTAATGGGTGGCCAAGAACAAAATCAAGTATCGCACGTGGAATTCATTTGCTCTCAATAAAAAAGGGAAAAAAGAAAGAGGCTCGATAAGTAGTAAATTATGCGTTCGCACACTCCACAGCAGTTTCGAGAGTTTGTCCGACACACTTGATTGACACTTACGTCCCACCGGGCGGGGATTATTTTGGTGAAGCCATTTCCGAAGGCAATGCATATTTTCTTTGACAAGATGATTTATTTTTGAGAATAAATGAGAGCCTTGATAATAAATATTTAAAAGTTCTCTCCTTTTTGACTTGGATGGCTTCGAAAAATTATGCCACCCTAATAAATGCTTGCGGAGGATTAATCTACTTACTAAAAACTTCATAAATGTTTGATTCCATTCAAACATATCTGTATCAAATTTCGAGGGTTTTGATCATACGAAACTATGGAAAAATCCTATTGTTACCTATTCATATGTTCATGAATCATTACTTACTTCTTATGATAGCAAAATCACAACATGTTTCAGAGAATGAGATTGTTTTAATAAAACTAAAGTATCTGTAGAGATTATTGAGCTCATATTGTACTAGACCCTGTGGAGTGTGAAAATCAGGTCAAGGGGTTGAGCGACAATGACATGTTGAAAGCTATGATAGAGAGGAGAATGTTGCCTGAAGTCGGTAGATGGGGGAAGATATTAAGCATTTTGGACGGCATGAAGGGAGGTAGAAAATTTGTGGAAATGAAACAGGGTTTATTGTATGCCGTATCAGGATGAGCTTTGAAGTATGGCATTGCTTAGCCCTATATCCGGCATAAAGCTACCTTGAACTGAAAATACTGCAAATAAAACAAAAAAAAGTAATTTGGTCATATACAGCATTGGATGGCATAAGCACCTTGGGCGCCTGCTGTTTTGGAGAAAGTTGTGACACCTATGAAATAACTCGCTCTGCGGATCAGTACGGAGTGGAGTATTCTAGTGCACGAAAACTTTTATCATGAGACAAGATGATAATTGCAGATAGGATGCTTTTTAAATGTTTGGGTAGAGAACGATGGAGAAAGTGAAATAGACGGAAGGGAAAATGAAGGAAGACATTTTAGGCAATTTAAGGGAAGAGAAAAGTTGGCCGAAGATGGAAGAAATACAAAGACGGCAGAGAAATGGATGCAGGGAATATTCAGTGTCAATGGAATGTTGAAGACTAAGAGAGGGCGGAGAAGTTTGAGTAAGCAAGGTAGAGGAAGGAAATGAATCTGAATGCTGAATGGATTGAAAGAAGGAAGGGTGTGGATTAGAGTGGGTCATTTTAATTCATGGTGTTAGATTATTCATTTAGTGTCGTGTTAGTTCGGGATCAGGCACTTACCATGACCCTGTCACCGGTATATATATATATATATATATATATATATATATATATATATATATATATATATATATATATATATATATCCAAGATGTGAATGTTGAAAAGGTTCATTTTATTTATTTCCGTTGAGAATTGCAAATTTGCACCCGCGTGAAAAAGTCTTACACGTAGGGTCGTGAGCCTTCGCGAAGCTCCGCCATAAATGGACTCGGACGAAATACGTGTCGAAAGAAAATCGCGCGACGCGTTTCGTTTCCGTTGCATGTCTCCCAACCCCCTTCCGCGGAGCGGCATCCTCCCGCGGGAGTGGGATTTTGTCGACGGACCCGGGAGTGAGGACTTCTGAGAAGGCCGCTCGGCGCGCGCGCCCTCTCGCCGAAAGATAACACGTGAGGCCGAACATTCATCACTCAACACTTTCGGCGGGAGCAAGGCACTGGGACGGCGAGCGGGAGGGGGGGGGGAGGGGGAGAGAGGGCCGGGCTGAGAGGGCAGGGAGTTAGGATGGAAGGAAAGTGACGACGTTTGGGAAAGAGGAGGTTTTCAGGATCAGGAGAAGAAAAAAAGGAAAAAAAGCGGGACGGAAAGACAGAAGAGCGATGGAGAGCATGGTCTTTAACTCGTCAATCAGCGGTCGCGTATTTATCCGCGCATGCGTGAGGAGCCGATCGGAGAAAAAATCTCGACGTGCTAGGGCGCGTGTATTTTTCTTTCCTATTTCCCTCGCTGGGCGTCTGGAAGGATACGGAACAGGGGTTTCCCGAGGCGCGGGGCGGAGGAGACGGTTGGTAAAGGAACCGGCCGGATTGGTGACGTCATCGGGTCGGAAAGTGCGTCGAGAAAATTGCTTAGGTATGTGTGTAAAGCGGAGGATTTATTTTAGAGCATAGGTGAGAGATTAAAGATAGCGGAGGGGGAGGTACGAAGGAGGGGATTGGAGGTGACGATTTAGGAGCGATAACAAATATTTAAAGGCAGGGAATTGAACGACGGAATGGCGGAGAGGAGATACAAATCTCACCGGCTTTTATATCATACGCACGCGGCGTCCCTTGAGAGTGATCTTTCGTCGAGTGAACTCGAGAGTGGCTCTCAATCCATGCAGGCACTTTAAAAAAATTGATTTTATTGCTAGATGCCATTCCGTGATAATCATACTCAATCCGGGTTTTTACGTTTAAATATCCGTCTGTATGCTGTAAATATTTCGTATTAATTGCCTTTACTTCTTTCATCGCTACCCCTTTCATTACGTTGGAAATAAATGTTAGCCTCAGAGTAATAAAATGTACAGTCATCAGGTCCCATTTCGTTCTCCATGGTAACGCCAATAAGTATGATTGTTATAGTATTACAAATACCTTTAGAAGTAGGTCATTTTACAGTTTTTATTCTCGATTTTAGCCGGTGATAGGCTTCCTAGAAATATTGACTTTAAATTTAAGAAGTAAGTTTTAGGGGTCATTATATTCTAAAAACACGACTGTCATCGTGTCCTAAATCGGATTGCCTTATCAAATCTTATTGAATCAGCATTTTCAGCTATTGGCTACCTGAGAAAGGATTTAATCATGTTTCCTAAGAGTTTGATTTTAACATCACGATTTTAAATCACTTACGCTAAAGTTAATAAGAAAATTAAAAAAAAGGGAATATAAAATTCCTTAATGATGTTAAAATAAGAGAATATAGAATTCCGAAAAACATTTTATGCATAATAGATATGTTGGCTACACGTTAAAGTAAGATTGCGAATATTAATATTATTAGTTTAAAGATTAAAATATTCCCTAATAACAAACTCATGATTAGTGTTAACAAGAAAATCAGCGACTGAAGGAGATCTTTCTCCTAGTTCATCGCACATAATTCTTTTACCGAAGAGAGCAAAGAGTGATTGGCATTTAAGTAAGCATATCGGATTATTTAAGGTCGCGGTAGTCCAGGGGGTAGAGCGTTAGATTATTAACTGGAGGTTCATGGGTTCGATTCACGGGGAAGGCACTCTGGGCACCTGGCCACCCAAGCCATGTGATTTTTCGGTGACCAGATCTTCCTGGGAAACCATAACAAGCACAGGGAAAGGAATTGGCCCCCCTACCCTGATGTGTGAATATTCACACGTCGTCGGGCTTAGTACTGGGTGAACTCTACCATCACTTACTGAACCAACCTTCGGGTTGATTACTCTGTTTTTATCGTATAATTTGCATAAACCATTATGCTATTTTTTCCAATAGTGAAATGAACATGTTTCCTAGCGATTTATGAGTGAAATTATTTATTAATGATGCCATCTAGTCCCTAAACAAAACAACAGATCTCAGGAAGGCGTTTATTGGATGACTACGAGTATTTTAACTCAATCGTCTTTCGTGGAGCCTAACTTTTTATGAGAGGTTTAATGGAGTACAACAGTTCTAGAATCGAGATAGTGATCTCGTTGTTCTAAGAAATAACGACCACGTGGTGGATTGGTTCGCTTACTAATCTGGTCCGTAGTCTCCTTAATGCTTCCTTACGCACAATTCTGTGTTTTAAATGAGGCTATATACCATATACTCCGAAAGGTTTATAAATGAGTTTTAAAGTCTTTTTATGGTTCATACTTTGCTCCCTTACTATTTTTTTACGAGGACATTTCGACTAGTATTTTATACTATCGCGTTTTTAAATGCGCCACATAGCGCTTCCTCGTGCATATATGCCTTCCCAGAATGCGCCTTTCACGCTGAATTTTACGAGTTTCCATGGGCAGCATGAAAGTATCTTATCGCTTGCCATTCTGTGCCGCGTGAGAATGAAATTTCACTGCTGTACCACGAAAAGAACTGGGAGTAGGAGGACAATGTTTTCGGCAGGAACCTTTATGGCAATACCAAAATCCATCCCGGTGAGTGTACGCTGACCTTGTTCCTACAGTAAAACATTTCAAGTTTACAGCATTCAATCAAGGCGAAAATATGTTCAATCCGAGCAAACTTGCAAAATAGCAACCCTATCCATTATGGTCAACCACATTCCACATGGAAAGTATTTATAGGTGCGAAACACAGTATACAATATGAAATTTACCGTGAAATGTATAAGTGCGTCGTGTTATCACATCGTAACAGTGGTAAAAGATTTCATATATGTAGAGTACGGCATAAAAAAGAACGGATAATTTATTTTATTTTTTCAGAAAAATAATAAGTAGATACGATCTTGTTCAAAATAATTTTTCAGCCTTCTTTCGTTATTAATTTTAATGCAATTATCTTTTAGACATCTACCTCATGAACATTCTCTTATTCTTTTTTATGGTTGATTATAATCGATCTATTGTTACTTTATCATAATTTGTTCACATTTGATCATTTAGCATCCTTGAATAACAAATAATATACAGATTCTCAATTAATTCACATAAATAAACCTGCTTCATGCTACGGAGAAGTTGTAATAAGATACAATTATAGATTTAACGAATTCATTTTAATATATATTTTTTCAATTAAAAATGGCTCCTTACTTCAAATATTACCTTTTTCTTCAAGAGACAACACTAAAAGAAAATGCCGAGGATAACTCCATCGTCTATTGGGGACGCGACGCGGAAGAAAACCGTCCGTAGCACATCACTCGCACATAACTCTGTGTATAAAATAGAGGTATTTCATTTCGAGTGATGAAACTGCATTAGACCATACTGCGTATGAAAAATAACATGAATTGCGACACCCATATATATTACTGTTACAGTCTCGCGTGATAAAGGGTAATAGAAAATTTATAAGAAAACTTAACCTCGTCCCTCCCCAATAACAAAAGAAAAGGGCTCCCCGCCACGAAAGTCACAAAGCACTGAAAAGTTTTGCCGAGGAAAGTCCCTCCATTGGTTCACTGGAACCTCGGGAAATCCAGAAGGAAGAGTGGAGGAGGGGTGGGAGGAGGAGGTAGAGGATGGGTTGGAGTTGGGGAGAGGGAAGAGCGAGGAAAGTGAAATGGAGTAAGGCGCCCGAAAAACACATGGCGCGAACATAAGAGGAGAAGTGATACGGACGACTGAAGGGGAATAATAGGATCGCGGAGGGAGGGAAAGGAGAGTAGTGGGCGCGGGGAGAGGATCCGCCGGGGTCGGGGACGCACGGGACGGACGCGCATTAGAGCAGAGAAGACTGCGACGCCGCGGCGGAAAACCGAACCAGAACGTAGGGAAAGAAGAAGAGAAAAAACGAGCGGGTTCGTGCGTGATGGATTTATGTGCGTGGAGGCGAGGGGGGTGGGGCGAAGAGAACGAGAGAAGGGGAAGGGAGAGGTGGATGGATTCGAAGAGTAAGGGGGGCCTTCTCGACTGGAGAAGGGGGAGGAGGCGTATGGGGGGTTGAAGGGAAAGCCATGGATATGTGGAAGAGGGCTTTGGTAAATGAGGAGGGAAGGGGATCGGGCGAGGGAAGAGGGAGGTAGTGGCTCGGAGGAGGTTCCGGAGAGAGAAAGAGGGGAGGATAAAAAGAGTATCCACGATTGATTTATTAAGTTACTCCGGGTTATGACTGCAAAGTCGTCGCGAGCTTTTTTCCCCCTTTCCTTCCCCCCCTCACCACCATCACCTCTTTTGCCTCCTCTCTCCCACCTCCAGAGCCTCTTATTTTTACTCTTTTTACCCCTAGTTTACGCGTAAGGGGTGGGCGGTGGGATCGAGCGGGAAGGTGGAGAAGGGCGCGCGGGAACAGTCTCACTGGGGGCGGCTGAGGCAAATGGGGGTTGAACGGAATGAGGGGGTTGGAAAGGGCGAGGGAGTGAGAGAGGATAAGGCATTGGGGGGGTGGGGACTAGGGGGCGAGGAGGTTTCGGAGAGGGAGGCTCGAGGCGCAGATGGATTGAGTTCCACATTGGACTGGTCATGTCCTTAAGATTCCTCGCTGGGAGGAGAAACGACAAAGGAGGATTGAATTGGAAGTTGCGGGAATGGGGATAACGAGAAAGCTTGTTTATGTAAGGGCATCGGCAGGGGATTGTGGGGCTTGGAGCGAGAGGAAGGGAGGGGGTAGGTGAGGGAAATAATGCGAGTGGAGGGGGGACGAGTGAAAGAAATATTGGCGGGCGCTGTAAAAATAAACATTCGTCTGACGTTACCTCGACATTTTCCCTCCTGGTGGTGAAGTGTAATGCAAAATAAAAATTGAGGGGATACCACGACTTTGTCATTAGTTAACTTGCATGTATAGGAATCCGTCAGCTAAGGAGTGCGTCTACGTTTGTCACGGAAATCTCACCATTCCGCGTCCGACGACCCTTGGTTCACATAAACACATCGAATGTCTCGAAACGATTATCTCTTACAGTTGGACAATATCAGGCATTTTTTTCATTCACGTATTCCTGCTCAAAATATATTCCGTAAATTCTAGGCATGTCAACTTCAGTATGAAATGCATAAAGAAAATAATACTACGAGATAAACGTGAAATACCGCTATGCCAAAGTCAAATCAAAACGGTACGAAGCTCTATAGTTCACAGATGAGATGTTATCTTCCTTCTAGCATTGCTAACGTTTTTATTACCCTTAGGCGACGATCGGTCAAATTTAGCAAGGCACAGTTTCCTTTTATTGAAAAAGTGAAGGCACTCTCTGTTCAATGCATGAAGACTTTAATTGTTCTGAGTTTTGATTGAGCTTAATGAATTCTCTTACATGAGGGAAATATAAGGAGGCACAATAGCAAGGTGGGAGTCTAAAGATTCTATAAATGAAATTAAAGTACTCCTTAATGAATGAGGACAATTGGCTTGGGGATCAATTTTGTTTATGGAAATAGACATTTGTTATTGGTGGCTAAAGACCTGATGAATGATCAAGTATTGTCTGAAAGAGAAAGACTGATTTGCTAAACAGACTGAACATTTTCTCTTGCCAACCAGAATATCCTAAGTATTCTACATTGTAAAAGCCCAGAATAAGATCCGTTCATCCTTAGTCTCATTTCATTTATGGTATCTTTTAACGTTTGGAATAATAAAATATGTTTTCATTAATCAAGCATCACATTCCTGTTCTCTCTACTCTTGCTCGTAATACTGTTCAGCACAGGTATGCAGCATGTAAAAAAAGGAGTGTAATGTAAGTAAGGTACGTGCAATTACCTTAAGAGCGCTAATGTTCGGAAAAGAAAATAGCAGGTGACCTGATGATGACTTTGTAAGTCGAAACCGAGGTCGTGAATAATAAAATATATGTGGAAGAACAAAGTATTTTCCTTACCGATATGAATAGCTTCCACAAAGTGACGCCTCAAACCATTCTATTCAGCGCTAATGGTATTGTAATGCAGATATCATCACGCTTCTTGCATCAGAGAAACATAAAAGTCCCAATGCCGTATCTACTTCCTTTCATACCTGTGATGTACTGTCTTCAGATTAAAAATTCAATTATGTGTTCGTTCGCGCTCACTCGAAAAATATGTCTGTCCGTCTTTTTAAAACGAAATCCTTTAAAAAAACGAATGATTTTTAATACATATAAGAAAATAAGGAAACTTATTTGATATCGACGAAGGTTAAATGATATTGGTACCACTGAGTAGCTTCGTGGAGGGAAATGTCACCACTGTAATCCAGAATCATCATCCGGCACCTCTTTCTCGGAGCCACGCCTAGTTCCCGTAATCACCCTCGACGGAGGGCGATTACGGAGCAAATCCAGTCGAACTGCTGCTGTGGGAGTTCAAAAATTCCTTCTCCCAAGTGCACACATGCCAAGGCACGCCAACCCCTTCCGCAATTGTTCTCCACACCCACGTGGTCTCTTGGGGTTGTAAAACTCATTCGGGAAAAGCTCTCAGTCCTCACTACTAGTTTGTTAGAGAGGGAAAGCGGGAGGAAGAAGCAAAGGGAGGAGGGAAAGTGAGGAGGGGGAGATAGAGATGGGGCGGCGGGTGTAGTGAATGAGGGAGGAAGAAAAAGAAGGGGGGAAAGATGAGAGGAGGAGGAATGAGAGTAACAACAGGTTGGAGAGAAGCGAGGGGAGAGGGAGGGAATTGGCGGCTGGGGTGGGGTAGTCTGAGGGTGTGAAAAGGGTGGAGACCCTCCCTCCCTTACTCCCTCTCCTTCCCGGAGATTTGAGAAGAGGAGTGGAGGGAGGGCTTGAATGGAATGAGGACCGCGTGGAGGGAAGGGAGATTCGGTTCGTTTGGGGAGGGAGGCCTGTGCTTCGGGACGGGTTAGAGGGGGGGAGGTGCGAGGGGGCGATTGTGTGCGTGAGCGTGTTTTCTCAGGCTCGGGGCGGAGACTCCTTGGGGGAGTGGGTGGAAAAGGATACCAACTGAACAAATAAAGGCCCACCACCCCTCCCTCCCATCCCCTTGACCTCCCAGTGCATTCTGCCCCGGCGGTGAGAGAGAGTGATACGAGTGAAAGGGAGGAGGAGGAGAGGGTGGCTGGGGTGGTGGAAGTGTGGACAGGTGAAGTGGAGGCGGGTGGAGAGAGTTAGCGTGTCGGACTGGGGAGGAGAGGGTGTCTCCGACGTGGGAAGGCCTTCCTCACTCGTGAGTGTGTGTGTGTGTGTGGCAGATGCGGGAGGGGTTTTTAGGTATGCGTTTTTTTCGGTCGAAGACGTCGCATGCCATCCATTTTGGAGGAAGGAGGGGGAAGACGCATTTGAACAATTGAACTCATTAGCGCCCGCGGTCCTTGCGTTGGGCCAGAGCTCCCCACGAGCCCGTATTTTCCTCAAGGTTTTCCGAACGGATGGACGCATTTGTTTTTTCATCCGAAGATGATCTGGAAGTGAAATTTTTCTGGTTATAAGAGGAGATTTTGGATTATTTCACAGTTTTTCTTCGGTTCACAGATGTTTTGATTTTGTTATTCTGGAGATGGACGCTTTTTTATGACGATGGAAATATGAGAGTACAGATGGGCCACTTTGGAATATTGAAAGGCAAAATCATACACGTGCCGCGGGAACTGAAGCCTTTCGAGGGGCAGCGTGTATTTGATGTACTGTGTAAATATTCAAATTGAAATGGAAGAGGAATAAATAGTTTTGGTGTGCCAGGTTTTTTATTAGCGCTTCAAAATTAATGCCGCGAAATAGGGCGGGGGAATTTGTTCGTTAGAGATAGAAATGATATGTCCACCAACGAAAGCAATTTCCCGTAAGCCAGAAAACTTCTCTATGATAAAAGGCAGCAAACTCCTCTAATTTCAATGTAGAAGAAGTAATATTAAATGATGTTTTAACTTTTAAGCAGGATAAAATTATACTTCTGATAAATCCAGGTGTTAGGTCAAGTCCATTAATTAAAATTCGCCCGCGTAACTATGCATTTGCAAAATTGCTGCTTTGATTAGCATATTATTGTGCTTCCAACAAATGAAATTTAATTCAGAGATAATATTTCATAAATGGCCAATTAAAACATGTCGTTTTCACAGCCTTTAAAGCTATCGTGATACGGAATAGGATACAGCGCGTTTTACCGTTGGATGGACTCATCCATCATTATTTATCCACCCAAAAGGAAATACTTTTAAGTTTGCGCCATTGTAATGGTATATTTATCAGAGCCAAAGATAAGAATATCCATTTTAATTTATAAAATGCTGTTGCATTGTTTTTGGTAACACTATATCATTAGAATATATTATATACACTCGTTAGAAAGCAATAGCGCTACGGAAAGATCAGAAATATTTCATCTCAGGTTACGTAATTATCAGAGTCAGCAAAAAACATGAAACAATTTTAATTGCACCTTAAAGGCCGTAGTAAATATTCTCATTTCATTTCATGAGATCTTTACAACTCATTACTCAAGGGGAACATCAAGGCATCGAAGGTCATAAAACACCCGGAGTTTTTATTCATTTGAATCGTGACATGATGCATTAATTGCAACCGAGGATTATGAGCTACCGGGTAAGGTTTGCCTCGAAGCCACTTATCTTCGATCTTCATTTACTCATCCAGTCATTTATGCTCATGAGGAAGAAGACATAATAATACGTTAGCTGGAGGTGATGCCATCAGCGGAAACCGTATCGATCTAATCGAAACTCGCGTCGTACAGTCGGCAGAGTAGGCGGTAATATCCCGTGTCTTCCCTCCAATAAATATCCGCCCCAATCGCTCAATCTAGTCCCTTCCCATCATTTGCCATATGCGCCACCACTCACTACTTCAACTAAAACGTAGACGCTCCCTTCTCTAGCAGACTAATCGCAATTCAATACCTCCACGTGACTTCAGGTGGATGCTGTTTAGATTCTCATTTCATCTCAACTTTTGCCCTCGACATTTGCTACCGTTTACACTGTTGGGTGGCGAAAACAATATTGGAAACTTAACTGAACGGTAGGGCTCTTTTCATCCTCTTCAGGAGGGCAGGGATGGGGGAGGAGGAGGGTGTTATAGAGTTTGGGTGGAAAAGGTCCTTTTTTGTGGCGAGGTGTCGAGTGTTCCGAGCTCTTTCCGCCCGTTGTGTGCACAGGGGGTGTAATAGGCGTGGGGCAGGGTGTCAAAGGAATGTGACGAAGGCTTTTTAGGAACCCTTGATACGTCTTCCATGGGGTGCGGTCGTTTCTGGCGGTGGGCAGGGACGGGAGGGGTCAGTCAATTGGGAAACTCCTCCCTTCCCTCCGGTCGCCCTCTCGCCATGCCCACCTCTCAAAACATTTTTGTGATTATGCATTCCGCAAAGGTGATCTTCAGGATCCCAGCAGCCTCGTGATTCTATAAAAAGTTTTGTATTAACTTAATAAATGAGTTTTGCTAAGGAAAAGAGTTTTAAAGTATTTAGAATTCATGGCGCATCAAAATTTTCTCGTTTTTGAGACGCCCAATGGTACTATCGTCGAAAATTAGGTAAAAAAAACTTATTCCTTAAAAGTTAATGCGCCGATCAGTTTGTAATTTTTTTTAGCATTAAATTAGAAGTTTCAGGCAAGAAAATGCATGCATGAAGCAACATGTGAATATTGCAGATGGTAAATAAGTATGCAAAAGTACGGTAGCGTGGAAGAAATTAGTGAAGGAGAGAGTTAGTAGTTCCTGAAACATAAAACTAGATTTGAAAGTGTTTGCTCATGTCACGAGGAACGGGTTAACTGTATAAGTAAGTTGAGAATTAATAATTTCTCATGCATTGGGAAAAATGTCTTTCAAAGTTGATGTTGTTAACTATACAACATTAACAAACGGATACAATATTATCAAACGGAATTGTTTGCAAAGTTTAAGTTTGATATTAATGCAGTATCAACTAGAATGATTATGAGACAAAATTTTACATTAATCGGATAATTTTCCTTTCTCAATGTGCGGCCTAAAAATCCATTCAAGTGGGGGAACTTATGATCATAGCTCAATTAAAAACGTGTCTCTATCAAAATAGGGCCTTTGTTTAGGAAGTGGCTACTCAAGGCACCAATCAGCAGCCCATATATTTGCTTAACTCCATATTAATACATAATTTTTGTCGAGTAGAACGCAACTTTTTTCTAGTATTTTTCGTCTCGCGTCTCTTATTGAAGCTGTGATTATCGGTTAGTGTGATGGAATCCCGTGGGATATTTAATTATTGGTAATGACGCGAACGTGACTCGACTCTGGAGGGCAATGCATTTTGTGAGACCTGTAATGATTCATTGCGGTTTGTAGCATACCTTGCCGTTCACAAGACACTAAGCCATCGCAAACATGATCACCAATTGGGAACGTTTCTCGTGCGAACATGTCGTGTCACGGAAATTGTTTACCTAATCACTTCTCCTGCAAATTTCTCAATTGCACAGAGCAACCTTTATTGCATGGTCCCTTCTCACTCTACAGTCAGCCCATGAGCGGAAGTCCATGAACACATTTCACTCTGTCACGAAACGATTTTAAGGGTAACCTTGTACCTGGCGGTTGACTGTGGAACCTCATGCTTGACCGTGATGATAATTGTACATCATGTCAACAAAAATGTATTATTGACCATTAATATTGATTTTCCTTGACACTCAATGAAAAGAATGTTACAATCCTTCATGTAATGAATTATATATTTCTAAGAACGCAATAGATTTCAATGCTTTATTACTCCCATTCAGGTGTCTCAAGGCAGTAAAAGGAATTTTAGAAACGGTATGATATGGATCGTGATCGATTGTCGGTCTCCCCTTGTGGGAAAGTAGTTCTCCTTTTCCCCTCTCTCTGTCCCTCGTAACTCGTGGCGGACGCGGCGGGTTTCCATGTCGTCGTCCAGCGAGCGCCATTCCCCATCCTCACTCGACTGTGATGTAACTCGTAAGATATGGCAGTCAGATTTTCCTTCTGGATGTATCTTGCGAGAGATCTCGAGTTTTCATACACAATAAAAGTAATGATGACACTAGAGAGCTTTCAATTATAAATGGATGTCAGCATACTCGTACTCTGTACAGACCAAAATTGAGATTAAATGACGTTCCCGTAAAATATTGATCCAAACAGTAGTTCCGCAGTCAAAATTACTAATCAAATACTAATACAAAGGTCAAATTTCCATGAAAAACACGTATACGCATTAGCAATTCTGAGGATCAATTGCAAATCTTAATTTTTCCGGTTTTTATCTTTGCAAAATGCGTATTTATGCACGCCCAGAAGTGTGCAATTAATGTAATTTCTTGGACAACTATGCTCAGGAAATTTATTTTGTATTTACGGAAGGTGGAATTAATATCAATTATAATAATGATTTTTCAAATATTATATTCCATTATTGTATCGACCTTTTCAAAACTTCCCCGGTATCCTTCAAATGCGATTTCACGCAATACATCCCTTATCTTCGTACACCGCCGGAAACACGTGTAGTTTGCCAAGATAAATAATTGACTGAAATGCTGAGCAGTCAACTGTATCACATTTTATAGCTGGGAGGAAGAAAACGACACAATTTTAAATTCAATATTTCTAAAATGTTACTATGCAACTTTTATAAAAACTTTAAAATATTGTCTCTCGCTCCTACACTCCGGAAACATCGGTTTTTGCAGTTTGAGAGAGTGACCACGAAAAATCTCCCCCATTATTATCTAAAGCATCCACGGGAGAGTTCCCCGAGCTCTTTTGGCTCCGAACATCCCATCCATCAATCAAACAGGCCACGACCAAAGCGGACATCCTAATTTCAGTTCCACGCTCGTGAGGATGACAAATCACAAGTTTCAAGATTCATCAGACTTGACCTCCTCGAAGTGTTATTTAATTCATCTCGTCTCGTGGCGAGGGCAGGGAGGCGGACGTGGACCGCCGTCGTGGGACGGACCACGGGGAACAAAAAGCTGACATCCCGACCGGGAAAGAGCCAGCCAGGCTCGCTCAAAGGAAAAAGGGCGTAGCGCTGTGTAAACAATGCTCGAACGTAACGTTTCGGAATTTGTGTGAGCGTCAAGAGGGGGCGTGGTCCAAAACAGAGGAAGGGATGGAGTGTGGGAGTTTGGGAGGGGGGGAAGGGAGTGAAGAGAAAGGAAGAAGAGGTCACCCGGTGGAGAAGGGACGAGGAGGGGGGGATAGGTGAGAAAGAAAGAAAGAGGAAGTGGGGTGTAGGGGTGGACTGGCACGGGTGAGAAGACCGCTGAGGCGGACGCATTACGTGTACACACAAATAGGAAGGTGCCTATTTATCTATCCTCAGCCGGTGCGAGGTGTTGTCGTCGAGATTGGCGGCCGAGGGAGAAAGAAGGGTATGTGGAGGGATGTACGGACGCGACTGTCTGCCGCGGACGGATGGAGTGGAAGGAGGATGGACCAGAAATGAAGGGCTCGCGGAAGGACGGGTTTAATTCGAACGAGGGAATGGTTTTCGAAAATGATTATTCAATGCTCACTTGTCATATTCTCTTTGAATAATTAAACCAGATTTATAAACGGCAAAATTACGCTGATTCCGTCACTTGGATAGGGAGAAACCGTATTCGGACGCGTTTCAATTAACAAAATTGTGTAAGGTTCGATTGAAGTAATGTTAAGTGAATATCTTTAGTGGCCCCAAGGTATAAAACCAGTTACGTGAGATCTTCTACGATAATATTCCATCTTGAGATGTAACCGCGTAATAGTTGCTATTCAATCATCTTATGGCTTATTTCGACAATGATAATAAAATAACAAAAAGAACTTTATTTATAAAGACCCGGCATTGCTAGTACAACACAAAACATGGTAAATCAAATAATTAAAAGCTTTACTGCCGGTTGAATATTCATCCCAACATAACTCTAGGTATAAGTCACTTCAGGTGTTCCCCAGGGAAGTGTTATCGGACCCCTTCTACTCCTTCTTTACGTTGACGACATTTACTCCGTAGTCATTAGCAAAATGAGTTTATTTTCCAACTATGCAGGGGTTTACAGAGAAAACAGTAATCCTGAGGTCACAGCAGATTTATCGGATGACCTTAAAGCGATACAACGCTGGTGCGACGTATGACAATTAGAATTAAACTGAAAAAAGTGTGTTGTCATAAATTTTTGGAAAAAGAGCAATTCCCTCCCGAACGCCTACGGCATTGGTAACATCGAAATGAAATGTGTAGAGTCGATTAACTATTTAAGCGTTATCATTACTCACCACCTCTCTTATGTGAAACATATATAGGGAATATGTTGGCAAGTAACAAAAAATTAAGATTTATTAGAAAAGAACTGGGTAAATTTGATGAAAAGATCAAAGAGAAATATTATCTTTCGCTCGTTTAACCTCATTTAGAATATACTACTAGTATATGGGATCCTCGCGAACTTGGATTGATTACCGAATTATACCAGGTACAGCGTAGATGAGCTAGTTTTGTAAAACATTTCTATAATTAACTTAGTAGAATATCCAAAATATTAGAGTATCTATCCTGGGAATCACTCACGGATCGAATATTAAATTACAGATTAAATCTCTTGAATAAATTGGAAGGATATCTCTTTAGCAATGATGTTGAAAATGTATTATTTCCCCCATTGTACTGCGGTAGGAAAGATCATGCTAATAAAATTAGAGAGATTCAGTGTAGTACAGATTTTAAGGTGTTTTTTTCCACAAACGATAGAGGATAACATTGTCCGAATGCGGTGGGGGGAAAATATTCAGATCAAAATTAGTCAGGGGGTATTCACCTCCTGCCACACATCCTAGCGGTGGCTGGCAGGACATTAAAAAATAAATAAATGAATAAAACAATGAAAAATATTATAAGGTCAAAGTAAAGCCCAAAATAAATATAAGGTCAGTTCATAAGCGTGGCGATGATATATAAAAGTTAGAAAGACAAAATGAAGAACCAATCACGCTAAAAACCGATATTGTGAGTGTTTCTTCATGTAAAATAAAACGTAAATAGTATTATTCTGTAAAAGTTCCACAAAAAGTATTTTTGGTGATAGAACGACAGATATAATTAATAGTAGAAATGTACTACATTTCATTTATTTCATCGCGTAACAGTCGCTAAATTTGACCCGAAATACGTTCACACACTTCTTTACCATGAAAAACCTTTACTTGGTTGGAAATTTTAAATTATTACTCCTGCTCGCATTTGCAACAATAATTTTTACACAATAGTAAGTGATTCGAAAATGTTGAAATTTAATTTTGGAAAACAAGCGGGTCTTGTTATTTTAACGGCGATTCGACATATAATATATTTGTTCGTGCTCCCATTTTAATTTCAGTTTCCACGTTTATGTATCTGCTATTTTCAAATGACCTACATGAATATTAGTACATTATTTTCATGTAAATTTTATATTTTTATCTCAGAACGTTTCTCATAAACGAAATATTTTCGCAAATGCGTTTCCTTCAACGAAATCAGCACTATTATTTCCCGATTTTCCCATCTGGTATTTCCAGAGCGCGTGTTTCGCTTGAGTTGGTTTAAATTATGCAGGAAAAACGTCAACTTTATTTATTGCCATTTTTCAAACGGAGCGAGTGGGAAAAAGCGGGATCACTTGATCTCTACTTCAAAAAACCTTTGAGTTGAAAGTAGGTTTTTGTTGGAGCGAATCGTCTTTATAGCCTTCGATGATTCACGTTGAATTCTTAACTACCACTTTTGAGAATTGATGCGAGCGTTGAAAGAAGAGCTCCCTTCAGGTGAAGAGAGCTCTTCTTTCATTGTGTTGAAAAAGTCGGTGTTCTCAGTTAAACCAGCACTCCGGGTTTGGAAAAATCACTCTCCGAACTAGTAATAGCAAAGTAATTGCTCGCAAGACGCTGGGTACTCAGCTTATCTTCTCCCCTTTACTAATAACTTTGGGAAAAAATATTTCTGAGCTAAGCTATCAGACCGCTAATATCCATTACAAAAAAAGCAGAAGATTGTTATGAAAAGAATTCTTTTAGACTGCATTTGTCCTGATTTAGTATTGATAATTGACTAAACTCTATTACCTTGACTAAGATTCTAATGTCTTGTGAGTGGATTAATCAGAATCACCATCATTCTACTCGCTACATTGCTTAGCAAAGAAGACATGATGGCTGTGAAGAAAACGTAGAATACCTGATTATTATTCCATTTCCTTCAATGCGAAACATTTCCGGCCCATAGATTCTGAAACGATCTCGTTTATGTAACTATTTATCTCCAGGATCCGAGGTTAAATTAATGGATGATTAAGTTTAAATCATGTATCCGTAGCCAAACTTTAATATAAAGTATTATTATTGAGATAGATAGTGAAAGATAACCGTTTGCATTTTCTTTACTTGTCCGGTGTTGTATCATCATTTTCCTTACATCGACCGATAACTAATGATAGAGTTTTGCTAAGATGGAAAAAATATTGTCTCTCTACGAAATAACTGAATTGAGTTCAACCCTGTATTTTGTAATATACTTACTTACCCAATATATTTTCCAAGCGTGTGGAATGCATACGAGCCGGAATCAATGGACTCCAAAGAAGTAGTGGCAGCAATGCTGAAAGATAAATGATATTTCGTATTCATTTTATTTTGAAACTACTCATGTAGGAGATAATGGGTTGGCTGGTCTCCTTGCTTCCGCGTTCCAGCTACGCGTAGACCATGGGCGACGTGATAAAATAAATGGCGAGACACTTTGAACACCCTATACTCGTATGCTGTGAATGAATACCCGTATATCGCAATCGTGAACGAGCAATAAATATCTGTTAATAATGGGTGCGACAAAGGTCGACAGCATTTGCGAGAGGGACTCATCATTTTTTTATTTCACTTTTGGACGAACTTTCAAGTATTCATGATTATGTTGAAGTTGGATTTGGAAATGTGAACACCGTGATGAATTGAAATATATGGAAATATTTTTTCGGTAAAAAGATCTACTGTCTTGCATGTTCCGTCTAGAGGAAAGCTGCCCGGTTCTTTAAAATAAGCTTATCATAAGGTGAGATGGAATTATTTGAAAGTCTCTTGAACCGACAAGGATAAGTGTGAATGTAATTTTGGCTCGGGACCATTGCTTTCCACCCAAATAATACTTATGTAGGGGTCAAAGTTAAGTGATAAAATAGTATATCTTCATTTCCGAACGAGTTTTCGTCTACGGAATCGCTTTCCTCATATATTCGCGGCCAGGACGAAAAGAGAACATATTTCCCACATAGACTTGCGCGTTTGGGATCGTGTGTCCCCGCAATCCTTCTCCAGCTTTAACTATCTCCGTCTTCTCCTACTGCCTCGGACGAGCGAGCATTGGAGCGCAATGCGGAGTGAATTTACCGGGAAACGATGGTGTGCCCTCATGCCATCAGTAACCGCGTCCTCTCCCCCCACCCGCAGTATTTCCCTGCGAAACAGTATTAAACCTGCGACAGTCCCTCCGAGCACCGGAAAAAGTTAACCCCACTCCGGGAGATCACCAAGTCGGCGTCTCACGTGAGAGCCGCCAAATCGGGAGAGAGTCATGAGCGATCGGGAGTGGTACCCCCGCCGCACCCAGGGCGTCACGGACGTCGCAATATTTCACGCGGTATCTGCGCCCAGGACGGGGAGGGGACTTCTCTCTCCACTTCTCTCTGCGGATTCGGGCGAAGAACGGGCTCGGTCATTGAAAATCACTCGTCGCCGTGGTTACTCACAAACGTCACCATCACTCACAGTCGGATTTTCTCCCTCCCCCCCTTCCCAAACCCACTCCCGATGGCGGGAGCTTTGATTGATGCTTCCTCCCTTTCTCTTTTTCTCTCTCTTTCTCCTCTCTTTCTTTCCTCCGCTCCCACTCCACCTTCCTCCACCGCTACCCTGGGACCCTTTATCTCCCTCCCGGCCTAAATCCCGCGTCGCCTTCTCTCCCTTTTTCACTCCCCGTCATCCGTCTTCTTTTACTCTTGCGGGCCTCACACTCCTACCGCCCTTTCCCTGCGTAATCTCTCTACTCCTCCGCCTTCTTCCCATGAAGATCTCTCTCCCTTCCGTTTCCCTTTTAATATTGCCATTTGTAATGCATGGTGATGTTGCAAATGTGCCGCTTTCAGAGTATTTTTGACGCATGCGACGGTTGTGCACCAATTAATGTCAGCATTTATCCGGCGAGTTTTCTCTGGTATTAGCGCGCACTCACCTGCTCGACCGAGATGCCTTTGCTTCATATCCGACCTTGGAGAATAAGAATTGTAGTGAATGATGGTGTGAGGTAGCGATTGGGTGAAATTAGTGGTGTTAATTCTCATGAAACGTCAAATTCAGGAAATGTTTTCACCTAACTTTTGATTTATCTTATATATATATATACTTGCGTAATCACAGCCGTACTTCAGGCATATTTTAAAACACCAATTCATTTTCTCTTTCTTTCATCCACCGAAGCAAGCATAACTAATGTGGTGGCTTGTAGCTTTATTATGTAGCTAATTTTTTCCACCAAGAACGCCGAGTTTTTTTCTTTTGCAATTTATTCATTATTCAAGTATGCTTTTTGGTAGTGACGCATGTGAAATTAAATTTGGGTTGAAACAAAGTTTTAGGATGGCGAGGACGAAATACTTATTTTAATTGAAACCCGGTAAGATAAAGTCATATTATTCCTTCTCCGATGTCCTCAAGCATTTTTTAATAGTTTATCCAACTTTATCTCGGTGCCTATTTGGTGATTTTGTTTTAAAGAAAGATGCCAATGGCCCACCTTTGACATGGTAACAGTTCATAGAGTTAATGTTTATATTTTTCTTTTATTTCCTCTCATATGCAAAGACGTAATCATTCAACCCGTTTCGGCGTTGTCTCTATGAAAGATCTGCAATAATTATGTCTTATGCGGATTATGAAAGGTCGGGTAGTGAGTTTCATGATGAGTATCTGAAATGTATACAAGGGTTGAGAGAAAGAAAGTCAAGACGTCGAAATCGGCTGAGTCCTCACGCCCACAAATTTCACAAAGCCCAGCGTGATCGGGCCATTCACCCCTGATATGCTCTTATCTTTTGAATTTAGAATCCCCTATTGGGCTAATGGGTAACACAAACAATGTTATTGAGGAACCGAAAAAAGACATTTGTTTTAGTTGTTTTAGGCTGTATTAGATGCCTTTAGTAAAGTAAATGAGTAAACCTGAAACATTAACTTAAATAAATATTATATTTAGAATACCCGCATGTCTTAAAAGTTTAAGAACATTAAACTCCGCAAATAAACGCACCCTTGTCAAACACTGAATAGTTGTAAGCTCAAAATTCTAATGAAAGCTGAGAAATTGAAATATGCCACCATTCCAAGGACTGGAATCCTGCAGTTCTCACAAAATATTTTTATTTCGGTTTGGACTCCCTTAATTCCTCAACGTAATAAGTCTCATTTTCAGCAAACCGATAAACAGTACTGTTTTAAAATAATATAATTATTTCTAATTGTGTTTTCATTTTTATCCATATTGTTTGCTCAGCGTAGTGTTTATGTTGTTTATCTTAACTTGTTGTTTCCTTTCATGCCCTCCACGCACTTACGTTAGGAATATTTTTATACATCTATAAACGCATGGAAGAGGTACGCGTGATGCCATTGCAGTAATGAGATCACTAGTCGAGAGGAATATAGAATACAATCAGGACGTTTTTGCCTGTTTTGTAGATTTCGAAAAAGCGTTTGATAGAGTGAATTGGGAAAAATTAATGCGTGTATTGCAGAAAATAGGAATGGATTGGAGGGACAGGAGACTGATCCGCAACCTGTACATGTCTCAGACTGCTCAGGTGCGAGTGGGGAACGGAGAGTCCGGATGGGCAGTGTTAGGAAGAGGTGTAAGGCAGGGTTGCCCATTGTCACCGCTACTGTTCAACGTATATGTAGAGGAAATGATTAAAGAGGCATGGGAAGAACTGGAGGTAGGAATGAAAGTCGGAGGGGAATTCGTAAAATCGGTTAGGTTTGCTGATGACCAAGCATTAGTTGCTCAGTCAGCCAAGGGGTTGCAAGCATTGTTGAGTGAATTGGAGGTTCAGTGCGATAAATATGGGATGAGAATAAATATTAATAAAACAAAGGTTATGCGATTTTCCAGAAAGAAAAAGGCTAAGCTAAATATTAAAATAGGCGGGGAAAAAATAGAGCAGGTAGACAGTTTACATATCTCGGAAGTGTTTTGGACCAACACGGTCAAAGTGGTAGGGACGTAAGGAGAAGAATTGCGCTGGGCAAGGAGGCTTTCTCAAGGAGGAGGGAGTTGATGACGGGGACGTTGAGTAGGGATGTTAAGACAAGACTCGTAAAAACTCTGATATGGAGCGTAGCTATGTACGGCGCGGAAACGTGGTCGCTGAAGCAGGAGGATAGACGTAGATTGGAGGCTTTTGAAATGTGGGTGTGGAGAAGAATGGAAAAGGTAAAATGGACCGAAAGGAAAACAAATGAGGAAGTACTAGAAATGGTGGGGGAGGAGAGGGGTTTGTTGAGAGAAATCCTATGGAGGCAGGAAAAATGGATGAAGGGCGTATTGAGCGGTAGTGGAATGTTGAAGAGGGTAATAGAGGGAAGAATGTTGGGCAAGCGAGGTAAGGGTAGGAACAGAATAGGGATGTTGGACGAGATGAAGGGAGGAAAGGAGTACACCGAGATGAAGAGGGACCTGATATAGATTAGTTTGCTAGGTGGGGAGTCACAAAATGTTTGTTTGATAGTTGGGTCCATCCAAAAACCTACCTTAACCGGTAGATTACCTAAAAAAAAAAAAAAAACGCATGCACTCGATTTGCATATCTGATGTTTTACTGAGCCTGAATTGCTAATTTGAAGTATGGTTGGCTAAAATGCTTTTTATTTCCTTTGGCTTATTTATTTTTCTGGGAAAAACAATTCAATAAAATATTTTAAAAATTGAATTCCAGAATTCATCGGTTTATGCTCCTTTATTGCCTATTTTTCCGGCACCTTTCCACTGTTTCCAATTCCAATCCGCATTTTGCAAGTTTGTGCGTGATTGTATCCTTACCGCTCTCCTAAAATTCTAATTTTCATGCTATTTTTCCATCACACGATGACCCGTTTCATAGCGCACCCGCTCCCCTTTCCGGCACTCCTTCATTTCCCCGCATGCACCCTGAATGGAAATGGAGGAGCAAAAGCTGTGCGGCCGAGTACGCTCAACTTGCAGCGCGCACGGGGCCACAAGTTTGATTTCCGGAGGCGGCGCTCACTCTGGTAACATAAGGGTTGGGTTCACCCGCAAAATCCCTCACAATGCCCTCGCGTACCAGATACCAATTTCTCATCTAAATTGACAAATAACTTGGCAACAGTTAGCTTAAATATTGAAATGGCATGATTTTATCAGTGAAAAAACGTAACTTCCTCCATTTCGACATAAGTTTTATTTACAAGCAGTAAACACCTAATTTGCTTGTAGGTTGCAACATTCTTTGGCAGTATATTGCTTCTCCCTCCCCTCTAGTTTTCAAACAATTATTTTTGGGTTATCGTTTGCTGTGACAACAGTCCATTATGAATTTTACAATACAAATACAGCCAACGAATTAATATTTGTTTATTAGACACAAAAAATTCCCTCGCAACAATCGTCGACTTTTTGTTTTTCTTGGGGGAATTTTTTTCCGATCCCCATCCGGAGCGTTGTGTGTACAGCAACGAGGGGCGTGTTCCGGTGGATTTGAACGTCGACTTAACGCGGTTAAATAAATGTAGGTATATGAGTTTGGGGAGGGAAGTATCGGTGGCCATGAATATCCTCTAAATAAAGT
The DNA here is from genome assembly GCA_037158775.1 of Hetaerina titia. Taxonomy (NCBI): domain Eukaryota; kingdom Metazoa; phylum Arthropoda; class Insecta; order Odonata; family Calopterygidae; genus Hetaerina; species Hetaerina titia. The sequence goes on along the minus strand of CM073768.1, from coordinate 61,620,669 downwards.
CGTTTGTCAGTTCGAATCCTCCCCCTCCGCCCACCACATCCTTCCTCTTCCCAGGTTCCCTTCTTAACCCTTCGCCGCCACTTCTCCTCTCCTCAACTTTCCCCGGAATCTTTCACTTCCTCCCAACCCTTTTATCTAAAGACGTCGTTATTCTCTCCTCCTCCTCGGAAGCGTTCTTCAAATGGACCCGCTCAGCCTAAGCCACTCCTTGATACGTACCTCGATTTTTAGCCTCCTAACTTCTGCGGAAGAAGTTTTTTTTCTTCCGAGGATATCCGTCAAACCACTTTACCGCATGGGGGCGGTCGACTGATTCGGGAAGTTTAATGCTTTCAAGGAGATTAGTTGCTTCGCTTTTCGATTTTTCTCCCCCATCTCAGAGATAAATGCCCTCAATGAATCGCGAAAGAAATCATAAGATTTAATGGAATTCGCTATGGGTGGAGGGAATCTCTCGTCGGGGGATTTGCAGATTTTCGTCTATAAGTTTTACTATTGGTGTCACCATCGTACGAAATACGAGTTCGTGCCACGAAATCGATTAGATCGTTCGTCATTCGGACGCTACAGAAATATAAAGGCGTTGTATTTGTTTCACTCTTGTAATTTTACAATAAAAGGGGTTTCTATCGATGAATTACTTTTCATTTTATGCCTTAAGTTTACCCATTGACGAAGCAATTTGAGGTTATTCTAATGAAATGTCATGGAAAAAATACACATTTCATTTAATTATCTAGTCTTTCCCTTCGATATATCTTCTATCTAATGCTTATTTTTATTTTACACTTAAGTGAACGTCTATTGAGACGATATGAACTGTTTAGGCAGACTGCAGAAGGCAGGATTAATGAAGACAAATACGAATGGGAAAAAATCGGCGTCTGATCTGGCACTCTCAACGAAATGCTCCTAAGAATCAACCTTAAGCTATCCCACGGAGATCAAGGAACGCCTGAGCATCTTCCCACAGGGCATTTAATTAGGGAATTTAATTTCAAAAAAGATCCTCGACTTCTGTGGTGTTGAAACGCGGTGCTTGGCATAAACTGCCTAATTATACTCACTGAGCCGTTTCTCTCAAATTTTAACCCAGCCATAAAGCTAAGTTAAAATTACCTTCGAATTTGACGGATGAAACAAATTTGCCATTACCCAAACCTCTCCACGGGATTTAGTTATACCATTTGAGTCGTGCAGTTGCACAACAGGCTATTTCCAGAACATGTTTAGTGTAAGTTGTTTTCAGGAGACAAGAAAAGTCCATTTCACAAGGAATTATGAGTATACGATTAGGTACTTATATTTTGACCCTTTATTACCACGTCTTGCACAACCATTAAAAGCTAGAATACATCATCCGTACTCTAAACTATACTCTAATTCATACGCACATACATAAAAACTAGTGGAAAATATAATATCAAAAGATGTGATAGTAGAATTTGCACTTAACATCAAATAAGAGCACTCAATTAAGACTTTTATATTTCGGTGGTCTTAACCACCACCTTAACCTGGGTGCATGGAGTAACTTAAGGAGTGTGTGTATAAGTTTAAATGTATGTATATATACATATGTATATATATATATATATATAAGGTTAACCAAAAGCGTGGTGATAGTATATAAAACTTAGAAACACAATATGAAGACACATCTAAAGTTTTGACGATTAAATATGCGGTGGGGCAATCACCTTTCTCAATAGGAGGAAGAAATCTTTTTACTTCCGCGTGAATATTTATATATTGGAGTAATATTTTTAACTATCAAATTAATATAATAAAAAATATTACAATTAATATTAATATACGGATGGTATGATGGCATTAATTAACAATGGATTAATCTTGTATCCCAAATATTTACTTTTTCTTTCTCTTATTCCAGGTGAGTTTCGAAAGAACCGCAGACATTTTGGTATCTTGTCCTGGCAGCTATATGTGTGAGTAATATAGTAGTATAATTTTTCATATCTTTCAAAATGTTCTAATTTTTACTATGTAACTTTGAATAGTTCTTATTTATTGTTTCTTTAGGAATGGTAACTTCGGCATCAAGAGTCTATGACCCATACATCGGAAAATACACATAGCATGTTAAAAATAATTTACCTTAATAAAATGGTTCTAACCTTTCATTTCCCTTTGCAAGAGATTCTCTTTACAAATTGCCAAAACAAATACCATATGGATGTGCTAAACCTTTCCATATTTTTTTAAATTTCTTCCTTGAAGAACGTACGCAGCAAACGAAAGGAAACTGAATCAATAGTATCAATTTCCAGATAATGGTAGTTAATTCTCATCTTAGGGTACTTTTGAGGTAAGAGAAATAAGTTAATTATACATATTCTATGCCTGGAAAGAGACGCAACGAATAAAATAAGCGGCATTTGGGAAATACTAAAGCTAAGGGGTGTAAATAAATGCACAAATGGACGCATATAGATGCCTATATACGTAAGCCATTTCTTTTTGGAATAGGAAATGTAAATTTTTACAATTTTGAGTTATTTCAGGAAATATGATCGCTTTTAATAATTTAAATACAAGAAGTAATGCATAAAAATATTTTTATGACAAAATTTTCTAGTTTCTGACTACCATGGTCATAGTTTTGGACGGCTCCTCTTCACTCATGTAGTACTCGGCCAATATAGCCAATCGACCGTAGAGCTTACGTTACCTTTTTGTATTTGAAGTACGTGATGCTTTAGATTTTGTGTAATTTCTCTCACGATTTGAGCTATGAACCTTAGTCACTCTCGGCTACTCTCATTGAGTTTTGCACCACATCACGAAGCAGAATCGACACAATCTTACCTCGAAAAACGCCCATTACACGATTGCCATTAACATTTCACATTCGCTTTAAAATGTGCAGGGCACAACACTTTTTAACAGTCCGCAACTGCGAGGCCCTCTTTTTAATTCCTGTGGGCACTCTCGCTCCCCATAAAACTTTTAAAAACGTTCAAGTTTATTTTCATGAGGTCCCTCGGTCACGAAGGGCAAGGGGCAAAAGACCGAAACCAAAATGAGAAAGCCAGGAAAGCGCCATAGACGAGAGAATTGCTCTGGGAAATCCAAACTCTCCACTCCTCTGCCTACCAAAAAATAAACAATATGGAATATGAGACTTGATTTTGTAAACGCGCCTCAGACGATAGCCGTGTGATCGTGAGGCAAGCGGTGAAATCTCCGGGGACGGTTAGCGACCCCTGATGACCACGACTAAGGAACGGCGGCAAAAGGTCTTTCACACTCCCGGACTCGCCGTCCGATGGAACGACGCCCTAAAGAGTGGAGGGCGACCTCCCACGGGGAGACCGACAACAACCGCATTGGGTTTCACCATCAACCCAAATGGTGGGCCAAAACACGCGCTTACTGTGGTTATATATTCGCCGTCCCATAGATAAGAGGTTCCTGGCAGTGTGACGAGAGAGAGACAAAGAAAGAGGGATCAACGGACATCCTCAGAATTTGCCCCGGGTTCCAGAAGCTTCTATACGTCGCAAATTTAATGATTTCTTTGGTACAAGAGATCGGGCGTCCCTCTCCGCCATCGTCCCATCTCCCATCATCCCCTTCTCTCCGATATACTTTGAGGTTAACTGGATTTGGGCGCGAGTCGAGTGAGGGAGGAGGAAGAAGGGGGAAAAGATGTAGAGGAGAGGAGAATGCTGCTCCTTAAAGGAAGGGGGTGTGGGAGAGTTCATCCAAAATCCGACGTTTAGAAAATGATTACCGGGAGTCTAAGAGAATTCCCAAACTCGACGGAAATAAAAAAATAATAAGATGGGGATGAGCAGCGGCGAGAGAGGGATTTGAGAGAGGTTTTTTAAGGGCAAGAGGAAATACAAAAGGGGGAGGAGGTCTGGCAAAGGGAGGAGTGAGAGGAAGATGAAAAGGTATAAGTAATAGCGTATAGAGCGGGGCTGGAGGGGAGGGGGTGGATGCGTTGAGGGAGCAAAGGGTGGGTGGGTGGGTGCGCGAGGGTGGAAGGGCGGGAGGGGTGGGCGGGGAGAGAGAGAGAGAGATAGGAGGAAGAAAGGGGCTGAGGTTTCGGATGACGGCGGTAAGCTTCTGTAGCCATCGCCTCGGGGTATATCGTTAATGCTCTGCCAACTCCAGGCCCCGCAAAACTCCACCCACCCTCCCGACTCCGCCCGCCAGCGTCCCTTCCCCACCGTCCACCCATCCCTCACCCCACCAAACACTTGCCCTTCCACCTGCACGTTTCCCCACCATCCCTCCCTGCCCCCACCACACCTCCGCTTCCTCCCTCCTCTCTCCGCCCTCCCACCCCTCTTTCTTTCTCCCGAGCACCTTCAGCAGCCTTCCTTCCTTCTTCTCTCCATTCTCCCCTTCCTCCTGGCTCCCTCCTAGTCCCGTCCTCGACCCACACCTTCCTCCCTTAAGCGGTCTGATCTCGGGAAGGCACATCAAAAGAGTGGTCAGTAGAGAGTAATTAATTATTGTATGTGCACATCAACTTTGTGGGCATCAGCTTAAAAAAGTAGTATAATAGAAGCATAAAACACTCCAACGCTCGAGTTGTTTTGCTAATGGCCGCCTTTTGAAAAATGATGGATCATACTCAGATTATTGCTAACACTCGTCTATCAGTTATGGCATGTTCTTATTGGGCCTTGTAACTTGCTAAACTTGTAACTTCCACCTTAACTTAAAATAAAAACCCTTCGGCCATATAATTTCCTTTAAAAATCTTTTCCTATCATACTTCTGGCACTTCGTTTATTCTCCCTTCCATTAATTTAGGTTTCTTTCCAATGTGCTTCATACCCACATTTCTTATGACTCCAAAATAAGCTTGTCCCCTCACCTCAACGACGAAGTATTGCAGCAGTTTAAAAATTCACTTCATTTTAAATTTTCACTGGCATAATCACCTATAAGCACTAATATAATTACGTATAGGCCGGTAGGGGTTCTTAATGATAGCGTTAAGCTTAGACAACACTCTTAAACGGTATCGTTCTTGAAAGATTATGCCTGCCTCCTATTTGTGTTTCCAGTTCAATTTAACATCCTTTCTTAATTACACTTTTTGGGTGATAGTATTTTGATTTAACCCTTCGGAGAAGGAAAATATTTCACCGTTCATCTCAGAATTGTTTTTGCTTGAAATGAGCCCTTGAGTTAAGAAATAGGTGATTCATTTGGTTAGGCATAAGGTAATTTGAATTAAACAGTTGTTTACTTCGTCGCAACTACCGTAATATCAATGTGTAGGGCTTTTCTTTAACGAACAAGCTGTAAGTTTTAGTTGTTCGTACATTTCTTCTGTTTTGGACGCTCTTCCCTCTTAGCACACGTCCTGCGAGATTAACCCCGCCAACGTTCCCCTAATCATTTTCTCACCTCTGTCGTTATCATCCTGTATTTCCTCGCATCTGTCTCGACTGGAGCGAGTGAGGAGAAATAGTGAACCATTCACCATCACTCATTCGCTGCAAAATGAATAGAAAAGTGATCGTAGCAGGACATTTTTCGGGGACAGAAAGAATTCCAGAACCTTTGTACATTTAAGAGCATGTGTTTAACCTGGGTTGGTGTTTTTAAACCGGATTCGGCCATGTATTATTAAGAGTACTGTTTCGAAGAAGTAATTACTGCTGAATTATTTTAAACTAGACGGGCATCAAAGTGTGTTCGTCTAGTTTAAAATCTTAGGTCTCTACTCTGGCCTCTCAACTCACATTTCGTCAGACAACCTTTTCTTATCTTTAAATTTACGTCTGCCATTTTCTGTTTCATATCACATCCAGGTCTCCTTGTCAATCCTCCCCGTTCACTTTTCTTCCCACAATTGTCTACTGCAGCCTTTCATGGCACAAAAAAGTTTGTGCACATATCCCTTGGGTTTTCAACTTCTTCCTATTGTTTTTATTAGGCTTTCTTATGCACCAACTCTCCCGCCTTATATCCATGCTATCCATTTGATGAGCGTAACTCACTAGCAGAGCTGAGCTGCCTTTCAAATCTTTTTCTCATCGGTACTTCCATCATCCAAGCCATGCGTTCATAGTGATGAATGTGACGCACTCATGACTTGGCGAAGTTTATCTCGGAGCTAATATTATGAGCTGTAATTTTTTCGCATAGAAATCGTCTTAGTTGTTGGTATTTTACCAGTTGCGTTCATCTTAATACTAAATTCCTAAAAGGAAATAATTTCAGAACATAGAACTGCAATTGTATTCCCATAATCATCACTCCTACATCTCCCTTCCTACCTCCTCTTTCAGGCCTTCTTATCAGCCCCGTTCTTCCACAAATCCTTGGCGTGCTTTGCCCTTACCTTCCTCCTACTGACTGATTCATCAGGACCTTTCCCTTCCTCTCTCCCAAATACTCCCTTGTTTCGTCCCTTGTTTCGGTACCTTGCCCTCTCTCCCCGCATCCACCACACCCTCCGCATTTCTTTTCCATGAAAGAGGTTTGGGGGAAATAGGGTCAAAGGCAACAAGGGGTGTCTGCCTCCGAATAAGGGATGAAGTTTATCCCCCAGGTCTAATTTATTACACCCCAGTGAGCGATACCTCAAGAGTTTTCTATCGGCAACGGCCGAAATTAATTTTATCATCGGAATGAACATTTTGGGCAATTAGACCTTCATTGTTCCTCCTCTCTCCACACACCCCAAAGGTATATGGCGGCGTTTTGGTCTTCGACAAAGGTAATTTATATGGATATTTTTCGGGAGGGTATGACAGACAGTTGGTTATTTCGCTTCTCTCTTGAGATTTGAAAGTTAATTTAAACGTTGAATCCGTCGATATAACTATTATATCCCTTTTATCCGTTTATTAATCTGTGGATGAAAAATTCTAGTTATTTTCACTTGAAGAAATATTGATAGATTCAAAATTATTTTATTAAAAGAAAAACATCTTGATGTTTTACGTGATAAATTAGGCTTATCGTTTTATTATTTAAAATATTTCATCCATTTTTTTAATTCCAAAACTATCTCTATTTGGTTAGTTTTTTGTGACTGTTGAAAGCTGTCTCCAATGTTTCCCTTTCATCTTTCAGCGTTCCCATAGGCAAGTAATGAAAGCGGTGCAAACTGCTGAAATAAGAAAAGTTTTTGGTTTTAAAATGTTTATAAAAAAATGTTTCCAAAACGAAAAGAAAGGAATGCATGCAATTGAGTAGCGTAGCTATTCATTTGTTTAGGATTAGTTTTTTTCATATTTCTCATACGCGTGCATCAAAACGTTATCCCTCGAAGTTTTTGCTCAAATAATCTTACTATTTTTTCAAATACGACACTGGAACCAGAGAACAACATTTTGCTCACCCGAATGAGAAAAGCTAAATAAATCAGCACAAATTAACTGCGTATACCTTCGTGTTCACGTCTCCTATTATTTTTCATTAACCTTTAGTTCAGGAAATGGCACTTGTGCATCAAACATAATAAATAATCCCAGATTTTAATGGGATTAGTGCTGAATTTTAACCCATGAGCCTACTTTCCGTTAAAGTTTTCGGCATATTTCATTTAACATCTCTATAATCATTAATTGGCCGTCAAAAAAATACTCCAAATTAACGTGCATGCAAAATTGTATGGGGACACAAAATCACCCGAGTGATTGTGGTATCGAAATGGAGAGCATTTCGGCAATAAAATGATATTTGACGTGCCAGTTAAGACTCAAACGTGCCGCGACGTACCGTTTGCACCGCCGAGACGGTGGATTTTGCGGCAAAATTATATATCCTCGGAAGTGTCTACTGCAAGGCGAAGTTCCTGGAAGCGGGCCTCTTGTTGAACGATCTAACGAGGATTTCAAAAGTGAATAAAATGCAGAGGATTTCTGTAATCACGAGCAGAAATCGTCTAATCGTTTGAGTCGATTCTCCCCCCCCCCCAGAGCACCCGTCGGGTCAGTGTCTTTTTGCTTGGGCACTCATTGTAGTTTGCGAAGAGTAGACATTCGAGGTAAAGAGGGAGCACATTTGA
>CM073768.1:61243267-61612561 GCA_037158775.1 Hetaerina titia | reverse complement strand
GAAAGAACTAAGATAATTAGGGGCTGGCTTCAAATTTGCGGAAGTAGAGAAACCATTACTGCAATGGCCGTACTGAAAGTGGGAAATGTAAATATACGTTTAGGATTAATATATGTACAACTAAAACTAATTTATGTATTATTTTCAAAGGCATGGAGACGGAATGATTTGTCGTGAAAAATCCTTATATTTATTTATCAGCAACAAAATAATATTCTCAATAATTTTCTTTGATCAGTGTGATAACAACAACGGGCAATAATCTGATTTCATCTCGTTTTACAAGTTGTGTAGTTCATTCAAGCAATATTTTGTTTCCATTACTGATTGGTCAGCCAGCGTTCTTGCAAACGCTTAGGAATTTTTATTGTATGCACGCAGAAGTGGATGATGAAATGTGTTCCTCCAGACTAAGGTCGAGTTTCCGCATGCATTGGCTCACGGAGAAATTTACTACCGGGACGTTTAGTGCCCCTTCGAAATAGTGCGGTTCGGAAACCCGGTCTGCGAACGAGGGGGATTGACTCGAGAAAATCAAGTAAAAGCCAATTACTCCTTGGTAAATATTTTTCCCTTTTTAATAGGCCAAACGACCGCAATAAAATCATAAAATTTCATTTCGCTGTTAAGTGAAAGCGGTGCGATTGAAGAGTGTGCCGATGAAGGGGGAACGGGTTGCCGGGAGGTTATTAGGGGAACCGCTGGGAGAAAGAGCATCGACCCCCCTCGGTTTTCAAGCCAACAATTGCGACCCAAAAAAAGAAAACACAGTAGGTTCGAATTTATAACAAGGGTGACATTTATCTATTCCCATTCTATGCATAGATCATTCTTCGGGGATTCTTAAAAATCAAAACTCGCTTACTCGTGAAAGTGTAAACGATGGGCAATATATGCCAGTGGGAAGAGCTTGCGGTACTTGAGGAGCTTGAAAACTGCAACAGCTTTGATTCTGCTACATTGGGAATATTTATGAACGCTAAGAGGCAAATGTAATTACGAGGGCCAACCTTTGAGAGGATTCAAATCGGTTAGCTAGAGAGAGCGATTCGGTGAGTACGATCAATATTTGTGAGACCGCAGGCGGAACCGGAAACTTCCAAAGGGGAAGTGAAGTCAATAATAATTATAATTTTCATTTGTTGAGAGCAAAAAATTGTATTATTACCTTCTTGTTAAAAGCTTAACTTAAATTAACTTGCTTAACCTGAAAATATTCCAAGTGAGGAAGGTTTCTTCCTACCCATACGCTCTAACGCTATGAAAATGTTAGTATAAAAAATGTTTCATAACAGTTATTTTCCTTTGGGAAGAGAAAGGGTTCGTTTTATCATAATTTTTATTCTTATCCGTGGTTAATATGATCAAATACTATGGAGTTTTAGACAAATCGGTCGGGTGTTCGTCTCCTAGGAGGCTTCTTTAAATCCTCCTCATACTTCTGAGCACTCCTTGCCAAACACTAAGTGCGTCATTTCGTTTGCAACAAATCTTCCTAGAAAACCGTAGAAAGGGAAGGCACGTGCCCCCTGTTATCTTGATGGATAATTTAGTGGATGTCAACATCTTCATAATACGAGTTTACAGTAGCCAAGAGAAACTACTGAAATCAAGTAAATACGTTACCTTAAAATGTTTTAATTTATCCCCAATTAAACCGACAGTAAATTAATGACGCACCTCGGAATGTATTCGTTTAAAATGAAAACTCTCCGCTACCCTCCCTGTTCTTAACTGCATGACGTCATTACTGTATAAAAATTTTATGAGATAGATATCTTAATTCGTTTACAATATTAAAATACTGTCTCCTCCCGACTACAACTGCGTTTTTCATACTGTGTCTAGACAGTCGTACCAACTATGTGACAAATTTTCCATGACGAGGTATTTCTTTCTTTGATGAATAAAAATAAATGTGAACTTTATTTACTGCTTTGAACCAAAAAGGTAAAAGCAATCTTTAGTTCTTTAAAATCCTCAGAAAAAGACAAAGGTAGAATGAGAGGCATATTGTGTATATTTTGGTTTTAAAGGTTCTCTGATGGCTAAAGGTTTTTGCAGCTCGACTTGGGAAATTTCATTACTCGCACCCCAGTATTCTTTCAGCCAAGGTGGGATTGAATACCGCCCAAATCGAGGTAGAGCGTTATCAACCTCACTTAACCAGGTCGGAAGACTAGAATAAGAATCTGGGGCGATGGTGAAATTGAGAGAGAACGTTCGTTATTTAAAAGTTTGAAATGTTTGAGTTTTCGTGTAATGAGGGGAACAAAACCATAGAGTAAGCTTGAATGTAAAATGCCCTGATATTATGAAAAGAAATTTGGATGTTTACAGTTATGTTGAAACACGAAACTGAGCCATAACAACGATAAGTAAAGCACAGTAAAGATGATGCACAGAAAAAATGGCTAAGATATTGAAAGCGATTTTGTTTGTGGAGCGTAACCTCAACAGAATATGAAATTACCCCACAGTGGCGTATTCAAAGGAAAAAGTGGAAAAGGGATTGAAAAAAATTAAATTTACCTAACTCAAAATTTCGTAATATGGAGGAAGTGGAATAAAATACGGAAAATTCCTTCGCGAGTACAAATTCAGATCCTAATTTTTTTCTATGAAAACATTACTAAAAACTACCATAAAATAAAATTTCTATGCATGAGAATGTAAGTTAGGAAATAAATAATTTAATCATCAAAAATCAAAGTTTAAATACCTCAATCGTAACCACCGATTTTGCAACTTAAGTAAAAAATTCACTATTTTCATAAAAATATGTAAAAATTATGTTTAAAGGTATTTTCAAAGGATAAATATAAATATTGTGCTATGTAGACGTAATTAAAATTCGTACTATTCTTGAAGTATGCTTGAATGAAAAAGAAATAATATCAAGTTGTTTGTTGGATTATTGTTAAGTAAACAGTAACCTTTATTGATTTGGGTGTGAATTCGTAGAAACTATGGTTATCATTAATTAAATGACAAATGCATTGCTTTTACATGTTTCAAGCTTGTTTACAACCAAAATTGAACGTCTGCACCATTTTTCAGCAAATAAGAATTTCCCAGCCTACATTTATTGGCGATTATAAGTAGAGTGGATTAAAAACACGGGAGCTGAAGGATTATTTTAGATGCAAAAGCGTAAAAATCTTTAACAGGGAAGAGTGACTTATTTATAAAAAAATCTACTCATAATGAGTTTATGTAAACAAAAAATTACCGGAACCGTAAACTTAATTGGTACTAAGTGACAAGAAGGAAAGAAAAAATACACAAAAGCCAAAATAAATTATAAAAACAATAAAACAAACTTACAACCACTGCATCACTAGGGTGTGTTACGAAATAACTTTCACTCTCGTGAATCACATTCACACACACACACTCAGGGTTTGCTTGAATGCAACAATTTCAGAGTGTAAAATTCATTCTCCTGCCTGATTCGAATCCCGGTCAAAGCAAATGATTCTTACGCTTGCATTGTAATGCACATTTAGCGTATGACTCCGTTATTGTCACGGCATCTCCCGCAGTTTCTTGGAGTTGTTTGGGAATCAATCCTCTGAGCCTTCCTAAAATCGTCCTTACCCTACAAACCTTCTATTACTCGTATTTTGCAAAGAACCCCTCACTGAATTAATTTTTCACTCGGAAATAACATTTAATATTCATGGTGGTTGGGAAAACGAAATTTAATTTTTTGGGTTCAGGCCGATTATTTCTCTATTTTATTTTCATTTGATACTTTACTTTATTGGGTATTCACCACTTTGTATTGAGCGGGAAAAAATTTATCCGGAATATGGAAAAGTCAAAATTGTTGATTTGCATAATGAAAATGTGCTTTGCAAAAGCGTAAGTTCGCTACTTCCATCACCCCTCAACGAACACGACCCATCCACGAACCTCACTGAATAACTCCACGAAATCTATCGTAGGTATAATAACACAGTTCAAAAAACGTGAAAAACTGAGAAAAAAATTACGAGTATCACTGCGGCAATCAACTATTCGGGATGGTCACGTCAGAATGCCAAGTAACCACCAAGGCCGTTTCCTCCGCCCATGGCTCCCAGGAGAAAAGCAGTCCCAATCTGGGTAAAATGCAGCTTTATCACAATGCGGAGAATTCCGAGTAAGCCTAATAGCGTCCCCATGAGTCACCTACAAATCTCTCCATCTCTTTCTCTCTCTCGAAGAAACGAATTCAATAGCAAAAGTGGGTTTCGTCGGTGCGAACCGGCGATGGTTAAGGGAGAACGGTAAACGTAAACAATGGGTAAGAAAATGGGGAGAGTGTTGCGGAGAAGTCTGAAAAAAAATAAAAGAAAAATAAAAGACGCTAGGGTTTCGGGTGGTTGAGAGAGTGGGAGGGCAGAGAAGGGGGAGGAAAGTCTGCGCGGGCGGGACGGAATATCCTTTTAATGCTCCCGAAAACATTTCGCCCTCGGGGCAATCCAATTCCCCTTCTCGACCTCTCCACGGGAGGAGGCGTGTGGGTGGATAAGTAGGCGTGGGGGAGGGGCTGAAGGAGGGAAGGAAGGACAGGGGTGCGGGGAGGGACGGGAGACATACTACGAAGGGGAGAGAGAGAGAGGAAGAAGGCAGCGGTGTTGTAAGATGTGTGGCGTGGAAGATAGGCGAGGGAAATAAATTTCGAGGGAAATAAAAAAACAAGGGAATCGGGAGAAATAGAGGAGGGATGGAGCCGTCCCTCCCCTGTCCCTATCTCTCTCTCTCTCTGTTTTCTCAAACCACTCGAACGGCAGCAGCGAGTTACGCTGCCCAACACGAAATCTGCGTTCTATGGAGAAGTACAAGGAAAAATTAGCCTGCAACCCGAATGAAAATAAATTTATCAAATTAGTGTCCACGTTAAAAATCGTGGAATCTATTGTGACCGTGATTCGAATGTTTACGAAACCTTACATTAAGCACAACTATAATACCCTATATTAACCCATTACCGATGCATTTGTATGCAAAATTATCGTTTCCGTTTTGAGGTGAATGATTAGTAATAATTATTACTACCATTTGACCAGTTACTAGTTAACGCACATCATAGGGTATCCACCCCATGATGTGCGTTAGTAGAACCACTTCAAACGCGGGTCGTATTAATGTTTTAAGTCTGAGGACAGGACAAGCAAATTTTACCAGGTTTATCAAATTAATTTGAAAAACTTACCGTCGATTCACACTCGTACAGATCCCAAGCTGAAATTTCAAGAAATTTGCAAGAAATTTCTGAACTCTGTCCCCAAGTTAAACTGCTACGCAATCACCCCCATCGAGGTTAAGGCGCTGAAAAGTCACGTAAAGTCTTTAAAGTTCAAGTTAGTGGCACCTCGACGTTTTCCGGCAGGCATATCAAGGAGAGGGCGCACTTCTTCCGCGTGGCGTATAATGAAAATAATATTTCTGACGGCAGCGTCGTCTCCAGGGGACGCGTGATGACCGCCGTTTCGCACGGCTCCTCCTCGTTCGGGCCCGGCGCCTCGGTGGGAGAACTTTAAAAGTGAGCGGCGAATGAACAAACTCCGCACGCCCTAGTTGTCATCCCCTGCTTGCCTCCTCGTTCAGCGTGATTACTCTCAGAACACTCGCGAGCGACAAGCGTTGAGATCTTCACCATTTCAACCCCGGGGTGTTTGGTGCAAGGCAGTCTTCTTGATGGCCCGCCCTGCTGAAACGAGTGCGCGGATGCGACCTCCTACCCAATGGCACAATGTCCATACACTTATAAGGGACCCAGATTAGTATTCACGTCATTCAACTGGAAGCCTGACACTAAACCCCGAATTGGACTAAAATAATGGGTAACATATATTAATGGGAAGCCAAAAAAAAGACTTCTGGAGTAGAATTCAATTTCCTCACATGAATGTGTGAATTAAACATGCCGTAATTATGAGCATTAGATGAGTTCTACCCTCGATAGCTACAAATTCAAGTACAAAACGTGAATTAGTGTACACGTAAGTGGTATTCTTGGAAAATAGTTATACGAAAGAATATTTTAACAGTACTACTTTACTAACGATACCATTTACTTCGGATAGAGAAGTTATTTATTTTCTATTTTTGCGCATTTCTACTGTCTATTTATGTATCGTGGCACCACTTATTTATTCGGGCCAGGCAGTCGCGTCGAGACAAACCTGCGGAGAAGGAGGGGGAGGTTGCCGCCGCACTCCTGTTCGAGAAGAGGCAGTCATCTTGACTTTTTGACCATCAAGAAAGGGACTGTATGGCACCAACCACTCCGGGAGTTAAATGGTGAATTCAATATCTGTCGCCTGCGAGTGCCTCCCCGCTGACCTTTCTAATTTTTTTGGTTCATCGAGCTCCATTTTTTGATACTGGAGTTTAAAATGGTTTACTCATTTTCAATTATTCAAGAACGAAAGAAAATGAACGAATCAAGCAAGTCTATATCCATCGAATTATTATTCTGTTGGGCCATTAATTTTTCTCAGTTGACAGTTTTCAATAATGTTTCCAATTTAGACCTTCAAATGAAATGATACTTGTCGGAATTTCACACATTACGTTTTGAGCCATTCTTTTGTGGTTATTTCCTGCCATATTTAAATATTTTCGTTGTGCTGGATGAATGTTGGCGCTTTGAAAAATTCAACCAATTTGCGGGAGTTCAAACCCGGGGTTCAGACGCAGAATTGTCTTAATTAAGGAATTTATTCTTATTTTTAAGTTTCAAATTTCGTTGGAACATTTTCAGAGCACGTTTAGCAGGGCAGTGATTGGAACATAAGGAGACGAAAACAAAGAAATGGACTTTTTCAATTTGGTGGCCGACTTGCGGTCTGGTCTCAGTGCATTCCTCATATTTGTTTCATGAGGAAAATGAAATCATTAGACAGGATGTAGGAGAGCTGATGCAGCTATTTTTCTAAGGGAAATTTCCGCTTTTATCACCACTCAGCGGTATTGCCTACGGCGCAATGTTCGTACATAAGCTACGATATTTTGTGGAAATCCTAAATGTGGCTGGCATCTAGTTCATCTTTTATTTATTCTGAACATCCTTTGGGCTTTTTATCGCATTCTTACAAATAAGTACCGGTCCTATAGAGACGCTTCCTAAAAAGAAAATACTACAGAGTTTTTTCTGTGATGGTTTCATTATTCTTGGTTTTATATGATCATTTTCCAACCTGAAAGTTTTCATCTTTCTTCACTTTTTCTAGGACTATTCTTAAGCAGTCATACTTCCAGGTTGGTTGCCACCCAACTTCTGCATTCAGATACTAATTGCTTCATCCCAATATATTGGAAACTCTAAACATAAACTTTCAAAATATTCAATGTCATCAGTTACGTCAGCTGACTGAATCACTGCGGGATTGAGCTGAGAGACTACGGTTGCGGAATAAGAAATATAATAAACCCCAGTTTAGATGTTCCATACCCGTAATGGTTTCCCTTATATACTTGTTTTCCCTACTTTCACTTTGAGTGGGTTTTTAGAAAATAGTTCCCTGGGATGTGAGCCTTATGCAAAACCCTCTATCTTATAGTCTGTGGTATTTCTCTGCTGTCCCATAAAGTTTCTGACGGAACTCATTCCGCTAATCTTTGTATCCGCCTCAGACCTTTTATATGGCGTACATATTGCTTATACTTCCACCATTAGATATTTTAAGCCAATCGTTTCACATAAATTCTCTTGGCAAGGCATTTAAATTTAGCGTCCGTTATTTACATAGCGTCAAGTAGATCGAGCTCCTGGAAATGCCTCTCTCCGGTTCAAATGCCCGCGAAAGAATAAACTCCATAAAAAATGAGAAAAATCACATTTCTGTTAGCCGAGTAAATAAATAACTTTTGAGGTCTTAATTACAACTCATTTCCACGTGAATATAAGTTTTCGAATGAACTCCGTCCTCCGGGGCTTACCTGTCAGTTATTCCAACGTTCATGCCTCAGTTTTCCTTTCACATTTCAAGTATTTTAAACAATTACCGCGCCGTGTATCGATTTGCTTACCGCGCCTCCAAAAACCTGGACGGCTGAAGAACCGAGGGAGGATGTGAGGCGGGGGTACTGTGGGGGGGGGGGGGGAGAAGGACGGGAGGGGGGATGAGGAGGAAGTCAGAAAATTACGTCGGCGAGGGCCAAAAACGGAAATGTGATCCGGTGCTAAAAGGAGATAATTCACAATATACGATTTCGGAGACCGAGTGGAAGGAGAGCCTGTAGCACCTAAAGGTCAGTGGCCACCTCTAACCCGAAAGGTCAATCCCCAGCACGAGGCTTTAGCGCCTTGTCCTTCATACATGGCCCGCATCGTGAGGTTTTGTAGAAAATTTAATCTTGAGACAGCTTATTGAAAAAATTGAATTAATGTATTCATTAAGTGGACGTGTTTTTTTTTTAATACAGCAAACGAAGCCATTCAATGTTTTCGATGGAAGGTAGACTTAGACAAGAGACTAGGGAGGAGGAATACAATACGTATTTCATACAATGCTAAGGAAGGCGGAAAATAACAGGAATCAAAGACAGTTTTGATAATTGAAGATAGGCATTAATTAATCATTTTCTTTTTCTCAGCTACTGTAAGTAACTAATGCAAAATATAAGTTTTCACAGGGTACTCCGAATATAAGATCCACTCTAGCTTTAAAACATCGAAACCACCGAAATTTTAGATACACCTGACTTCCTGAGAAACACTCTTCCAAGTGATCATATTTCAGAAAATATTTAACATTTTTAACTTTAATAATTGATTGATTCATTCTATTTTTGGCAGTTTATATAAAATTGTAGCAACTGTTTATCACTAATTAAGTTCGATGATTTTGGTCATAAATTCTTCTGTTAACATTGCCCGAATTATAAATACTATTTATTGATAAATACTTAAGAAAGATAATGAAAAATCATTAAAATAAGGTTGAGCGATTATAAAATTGACATGTTTGATAATTCTATCCAATCAAATTTTAGTTACATTTTTATCAATGGTGAATTAATATCTGTCGGAATGTCTCACTCTAAACATTAGCTTTATCTTAGGCCTTCGCTTTATTAGAAAACCGTCTTTTTTGTTCAGTCATGTGGGAATGAATGTTACACCATACGTTATCTCTCCATTTACTAGACCTATTTTCAACAGTTTGCGACACTATTTTTGGGATTGTTCTGTTTCTTATTTCTCGATTATTCTTAGTAGCTTAGCCACACACTTATAGGAACTCATACGCTGACACTCAACGCCGTTTAAAACGCTTGCGGTAGAATGAGTACAGGAAAAATAACTACACGTTAAACGCTGCTTCAAAATTAAACCGTCAGAAAATAAAACCAAATTGGTTACTTTTCATGAAATAAAATTTTAAACCCCTCCAATTCAAATAATAAGACATGCTGAAATTTTTGTCAACGAACTTCGAGTGAGCAGCTGAATCTTAAATAATAAGAGGGAAAGGAAAATATGAGTCTTTCGGATCTAGATACTTCTGTGCAGATATTTGGCCTGCATTTAGGAGCAACTGTATATAATGTACAGAAGTTGCATACCGCTACAGGGAAATTTCCGGTTAAATGTTTAAAGAGCGTCTAAAAAAGAACTAATTTCCAAATATGATTAAATTTCTCCGCCGCGAGGGCCTGTTGATTTTTGTTCAAATTGATACATTACAAATGAATAAGTTTATTCATTACAGAACATTATTCTGTAAATATTATCATGTCATGGAACAATAGAGGAAATTGTTCCACCAAATTTTGGTAATATGAGGATTAATTAGGCCGGCCAACTATGGCCGCTGAAGAGCTTTATTTGTCTTGTTTAGTTCTGCCAGACAGTGGACTGTGGACCATTTCTTAAATGCATAACATCGGCTGATATGTCGATTCAATAATTTTATCCTTTGATAGCCAAAGAAAACTCTAAAAGAGTTTTGTTGTTGTAAACCAGTTATTTGTTGATTCTTTCGCCAATTATGCATGGCATTCCTTCTTTATGTCGCTTAAATAAATATGAATGCTACGTAAAAACTTTAAAATCTGGAGGATGATATTTGATGGAATATTTTTAATCCCAGTGAATTTCGTCAGTGGGCCCAGATTTTCTAAATGCCATTATTTCAATCGATGAAGGGAGTGAAGTTAACTAGGTAAATATTCATCTTCTTCTTGATCCCTAACATATTCCTGACGAAGGAGAGAATTCCGTCAATCACGAAAGCAACAAACTAAAATAATTTCACGGCGACCATCGAAGTCTTCTCGGGAAAATTCTCCACGAAAACGAGTTCAGCGGACTGATTCTGAAAAATCGTCGTCGTTCATTTGAAATTTCAACACAGGAGAGGAGTCAGTCCCGTGCACCCAGCGGCCCCTCCTGTCCCCGAGCAAAGGAGTCGAGGATACCGGGAGTGGCCTGCGCGTACCACTTCCCGAGGAAAAGAATAGGATTAAGGATCTCAGCAGATGCGTGGATAGGCCGCGCGGAGGGGGATGGCTTCGCCCTCGGGATAAAACCTCCGGGCCCGCGCAATATCCTCTCCTACCCTCCCAATGGGCCGATTCCGATCTTCCGGCACACTTCCATTTGCAGCGGTAGGAGAAGGTACGGAAGTGTTGGTGGGACCGGGTGGTTCGGGAGGGGAGGGTAAAGGGTCTGGAAAGAAAGCCTAGCGATGAGGGAACGGGGGTCGGAAGGGGAAATGATGATCGTTTGGAGCCTTGGGGGAAGGAGGGAAAGATCTTTTGCGCGCGGCGCCTTGTGCCGATGGGTTTAACGGGATTCGCGGCGAAAGGTAGAGTGCTTCGGAGTGATGGGCAGTCGGGGGAGAAGATCAGGGATTAGAGCAGCGGCAAAATGAGGGTGCCTCTCGGAGAAGGCAAATGAGCGACGTCACTTACACGTCAGAGCTTTCGACGCTATTGCGCTTGGATTGGAAAATGTTCGTCTTGGAAGAAGTTGAAGTTCTTCAAAATCACTCTGCCCTCGGCATATTTAACTTTACTCATGTTTTAGATTGGGCGTTCACTTGAGGAAGAATAATAATGGACACATAATTCACTAGAATTGGATTCATAATCGCGGACTAATTTTCAAGTGATCTCCATACCATGCTAACACAAAAAATCGCTGACAGCTTTAATGACATGAGGTTCAATAAACGTTCGTCGTTTTAAAATGTAGTCATGCCCATATTGTCCACTCGTTATGGTTATTCCAGGAAAACTATTTATTTTCTGGATTATAAAGGTCTGCATTTTTGCATGAATTGATATCTTCGGCTAGTACATGTACATATTACATTGTAGATCGGTAATTATAATACCGTTCGTCGCATAATCTTTGAGTTGCTAAAATTAAATTCTGAAGTTTTAAGAAAAACGCCAAATCTAGGTTTTCCAGGCTTTGGTTTGAACTTAAATCTTTCGTAAAAGAACTAATTATAAATGTATAATGTACGGAAATGCTTATACTTAAGAGGTAGTATTTTTATTTATTTCCAATTAAAGATGGAAAATCTCGAATTTAAGGCTCTCATAGTCAAATTTATTTCAAATGGGAATGTATATATCTCCAGTGTGTGCATTCAGTGATGTATTCCGGGAATTAGTAAATAAAAAAGAGCGCATGGGAGTAACGATCCAGTCAGGCTTATTCTAACCATTCATTTTTATCTCCAGCATAATTAGAGTTTCAATTAATGTAGCGCAGTAGGGGGAATTTAAATCTGCGCACCAAATGAACGCCATAAAATATTTAATAATCATGCTAATACATCACCTTGAATTAATTTACGAAGTTGGAAAAGTTCAAAAAAAATATTTTTAAAAGCATAAACTGACACAATAAATGCCATCAGTAACAAACAGTTGGCATTTGATGCATATTAAATGAAAAAAATATTGATGATTGTCATTGCTAAAAAGATAGAGTAGCCTAAAAAACATGGTAGATTTAATGAAAGGCAGCTATGTCCTGACTTTCCAAAAATGTTTTTTTTATTTCATTTGTTAGGAAAAAAGAGTATTTTTCGATCCCCTCGGGGCAAGCCAAGCTTTCCAAGCTCTCTAACTAATTCTAATGAGATACAAGACATTTCGTCAATACACAAAATAACGACTTTTCCTGTCAAAAGATTACCTCTTCTTCACATACCGTCAACGCAAATGTAAAGTAAAATTGTATTTTATTAAAAATATTTGTTATGTGTTGCATCTACAACAGTATTACTATGCCAAATAAGATTGCATAGTTACGTCATTTGAGTATGGTTAATGAAATAAAAGGGAGGCATAGTTATTTGGTATTTTAATTGCGAATTCAAAGGAACTCATTTTTACGCATGAACAGTTTTGAATTAAATTCTAGTTCATTACTCTTCCTCACAAATTACCACTCTTAATAAAATGTGCAATCGGATGAAATGTAAAATCCGTCCTAATGGTTTCCACTTGCAGGTCACATGCCACCAGAGAACTGGAATTTACGTGGCTCTCCCTGGATTTTACATAGATATAGATTACCAGATCAGAAAGAGACATTAGGACCTCGCGCAAAACTTTTGCAGGATGACAAATTTCTTCCTTCAAAATACAAGAGAACTTCAAATGAATTGTAGAAATTGCCAGAATACTGACGAATTTTTAAACCTGCTAATTCACACTCCACAAAACTCTCGTTCCTCTGGCGTAGTAATTGGTCAACTATTTTATGACGAAACGGCTTGGTCAGTTATATACTTATCCATCTACTTCTTCTCGTGGGCCTCGGTCAGAAGCGAATACCCTGATAAAAATTTTTCGGTTGGTGTACAATGAATAAATATCATCGTAATTACTGCAGTCGGATATGGAGTTAGCAATGCAAGCTGCCATGTAAGTTTTGGAATAAGGATTCATAATACTAAGGCCTTTGATTATTAGCCGAGTTACTCCAGAGTGACTTTTTACAAAAAAATTACAAAGATTGCTTCAAAGTGCAATGTGTATGTCATGTTTCTGGAGTGTCTCTGGCCGAACATAGTAGAGATAGAATGGAAAAATAGTGGCTCACGTGGGAATTTGATTGGATCGTACCGGTAATAGACAAATATAAAAGAACTCTAATACGCTTCGTTGCATGGCTTGGGCACACCGAGGACATGAATAGGAATCAAATCAGAAAACAAATATGCATACGAGAAACAGAGAGTAATTTCAAAGGCATAGGTAACGAGAAAACTATCTGTAAATTTGGTCAATTAGAATTTCTTGATTGGGAATTCTAGCATTTTGAGAATTGGAATTATGAGATATCAGCATGGTAACGTAAATGTGACAGAAGCGAAAGAATTACAAGGTAACAATAGGAAATTGCGTATGTAACAAGGTAACAATAGGAAACAACAATATTGCGTATGTGTTTTAAGTTTTAATTTCCAATCTTTTTATGATAAATCAAGGACAAAAGATCTTTTGTAGAATAGCCAAAATCAATCTTAACATCATATATAATGATCAAGGCACTTGAAGGTATGCGAGAGGCGCCTTCGCGTTCCAACGATTCGAAGTAAGAAAGTGGTAACAAATGAAGGTAGTTTTTGGTCAGATCCTGACAATTTTTACGTCGTAATGAGCTTTACAGCACTTTCCTCATCTTAAAATCATTTTTTTCTTACCAATGTGAATGGTAAGTGAACAACCTTAGTCAGAAGGCGAGTGATTTTCATTGGCACGGCGGCAGGGTCAATCATGATTGGTTAGTGGGGTGCATAAACCATCCGATGTTTAAACCAGATGTCGCGTTCTTGTGCCTCGCCCTCTACATACATTTCGAGCGAACTTTTAATGATTCGACCACTGAGAAACGGAAAAAACAAAAAAACATTTCTGACGCACGCTTTGCGGAATCTCCGAGACAGATTAACCCTGCATTCGTATACCCCCAGGAAGGGATTATATTAATATTTGACGCATTTTGTCATCTTCATTTCCACTTAACGTCTGGAACTGTACTCAAGAAGGGTGGCACGACAAAACGGAGGATCGTTTTTCAGTTCCGACGCTCCGGAATCACCTCAATCGTCCAGACCACTAACTTCCCGAAGCTAACCCTTTTTCTCTCACTTTTCCGTCCGCCCTCAGCCGACAGAGATTCCCTTTCCGTTCCTCATTCCTCTCCACTTCCCGATCTCCTCTCCCCTTTTTCATCTCCATCACGTCGAAAGAAAATTTCCTCGCCTTCCGAATTCCCCGAATGCCTCTCTCGTCTCGAGATACGCCGCCGCGCAAATAGACCCACTCTACATCCCTTCCTCCACCTACCCGCCTTCGGTGCCCCCCCCACCCTCTGTCTCTCTCTCTATCTCTTTCTCCCTTCCAACTCCGCCCGCCCTTGCGCCAACCGAAATATGCCACCTTTTGCCCCATCCCGCGCACCCCATCTTACAAATCTACCCGATCCGCATCCCTCAGCTCCCCAGCTCCCTCTGCAATATCAATCTCTTTCCCATCCCCGGCACGCAAATTGCCGCCCCGTTTTATGTGCCCACCTCACTTGACTCTCCTCCCAACATCCCCCTCCCCCACCCCGGCTCATCCATCCACCCCTTCGTCAAGAGGAATAACTCTCATTCTTCCCAGCCATCCGAAGGAGATGGCTTCCTCCTCTCTTCATATTCTCTCTACTTCCTCCAGCTTCGTTGTCCCATTCTCACAAGAGGCAGGGGGGGAGCTTGAATGGAACAGGGGTGGCAAGGAGGAGGTATCTTCCTTGTGCGGGAAATTCTCGTGGTGCTCGGAGAAAGGGGGGTGGGGGAGGAGGCGGGAAGGTGGGAAGTTTCGGGAAGGAGGAGGAGGAGAAGGTCGGAGGTGGATTGAGTGATTTACTGCCTGAACACATAATTGGCGAGATTAAGCTCTTGTCTCCCTCGAAAGCAAGCAGGAGCTTTGAAATGTGTTCGCCGAAGATAATAATGTCGTCTTGATTCCTTTTTCTTTCGTGCGCCGCTCCCACTGAATTTGTCTCATCTCCTGGATGCCCAGCTTAATTTGTCGATTATCCTATTCGTCGTTCGGAAATTTTTTTTCTGTCTCTAGGATCCCGGACCGGAAGAAGTCAAAGAGCACCGAGGGTTTTATTTGTTTGTCTTTTTGACCTTCACACTCGCGATTGGGTAGAATTGGGCTTCAATTGACAGTTGCATAATATATCGACTGAACGTTTCCATGTGTACTTGTACTTGAATACAAGCACACCACCCTTTGGGTTTATCTTCCCTTCAAAACGGGGTTAGGAAGACGAATGGGGCCTAAATAATACGTACGTATGTCGTTGTTTTGAAAGTTTATTTGATGTGGTTTCTGATGATACACTAATCACGCAAAATCGCGAAATTACACGAGTAATATTTTCTCCAAAAAATGACTATTCCGTTTTCCTATTAATCCTGAGGATTTAATGAACTTTGGAACCTGAATTAATTTTGAATTCGTCGGTTTTAATCTCAATATGCTTTAGCATTGAACTGAACAGTGAGGACTTATTGACAATTCATTGAATGTGAAAGAACTATGTGCTTTGTCTCTGGGGAAGGAACTTCTTCAATTAAAATGCAAAAATTAGGCATTTAAGTATTTAGAGGCAAGAAAGAAGAGTGGTGAAGTCCGATATCATTCATGAATTACAAGTGTAAGATTAAAATCATGGTAAATGGTGTTCATTCTTTCAAGACTGTCGTCATTTCTAAGTTCTCCGCAAAGTTTGTTGAACGAGTATGAATGAAATCTCGATTTATTTCGGGTTAGAGGGAACGATATTAAATAGGGGTTCGTCGATGGGCGTAATGAGAGAGAAATGGGGTAAAAATCATAAAGAGCGTTACCAGTAACTCACGGAACTCGGTCGCTTGCATGAGAATCCGTTGAAGATGAGCTCCTGCAGGACTAAAATGATGTTGATAACACTTTCATTTACATTTGAATGACGCGGCGTAGGGATGTGAAGCAAAGGAATATTACGAAAGAGAGGTGCGTGTGAGTGAGCCAAATGTGTGTACGGTAATGGATCAAAGGAAAAGAAGAAATAAAAAAGACACAATTCACAATCAATGGCCATTGAAAATCTTTCTATTTCACCTCATGTTCACCAAAATTGAACCGAAAACCGATAACAATGCAAATTTCAGTAATTTCAGTTTAAATTAAGTGCACTATTTTTTATCGCATTATTTTTCCATATTTGTTTAGTGGTTGCAATGTAGATTTAAGTGCCGGTTTGATCGCTGATCAGGATTTCATGAAAAGAAAAGCTCTTCTGGCATAGAAAAATAAGGGAATTTCATGAATACGCTGGTTTAAGTTCAGAGCGAATATGAAATATTTCACAGCAATATGTAATATGAACTAACTGTAAATTTGTTGAAAGATGATAAAGATATGTATGTATTCATTGTATGTGATAACACGGATATCTCTGTCATTCATCTGGGTTTAGATGACCGATCACAATTGCTGTTATTCCTCGATATGTAAATATATAATTTGAGCTAAGAACTCGTGTGAAACATGAATGCTTTCAATGTGCTAATTGAGGATATTTTTGGAAAAAAATTTTTTACTCCACAAACAGAAGAAGTATATTCATCAAAAATTGAGTTAAAAATCGAACCAGCTTGATTCGATCCTCTAGTAATAAAATCAAATAGCACATGAGGTGCACTGTGGCAACTATATGGTTCCTTAGGAAGTTTATTTGATGTCCTTAGCTTCAGTTATAAGGTTTACCCCCGTAAAATATACTGAGGTTATGCTCTTTGTTCATCTTTAGATTGAGTATTTCCGGTCTAATTTTTGTTGACACACTCTCCAAGAGGTTTGTAGATTGTCGATTCAGCATTTTTGTGCAGAATTGATGATTAGATTTATTGTAATAGATTTAATGTAAATCCTATACATCAATTTAATCCGTACTAGAATATATATACAATTGAAAATGTTGCCGGTTGCATATGTGGTAGGATACTGGCATCAACAATGGTTTTTTTTCCGGCGGTAAAGAACCGAACTATTTACAGTTTTTATTCATCATTTGCTATTGCTGGAGTGGTCTAACGAAAAATATATGCAAACTTTATTTTTTTCATTCCTAGAAATTTCGTAGATCTGTTTCGGGCACATACCCTTTGTGTGTATGAAAGCTATATTCTCATCGTTCATGGGAAAATAAAACACGTGCAATTCTTTTTACCTCGACAACGGAATACACCATTAATATGTTTGACCCTTTGTGAACGCGACTTAGAAAAAAATGTGAGTCACAGCGACCAAAACTTCAAAACGGAAGCCTCGCAGTGCAGTCCACGCAGCGTTTTAGTGGATGCTCTACGAAAGAATCATTTCCAAATAAACATTCAGTGTGACGGA
Source organism: Hetaerina titia (assembly GCA_037158775.1). NCBI lineage: Eukaryota > Metazoa > Arthropoda > Insecta > Odonata > Calopterygidae > Hetaerina > Hetaerina titia. The sequence continues at coordinate 61,595,146 of CM073768.1, read as the reverse complement.
TAAAAATATCGGGAGGAGAGAGAAAAAATATGATACCTGATTTCAAACTCCGAATAGCTTTTGATGCGTGCGCTTCATCTTGTTGAATTTTCCTGATTATTCAAAAAGTCACATCACGTGCCTCTGGAATGTCTGCATGAGCCTTTGCTTATCTGCGTTACTTTTGGTTTGATTGTATTTACTATTAGTATATGCTCATCCAAATCTTATTTATCGAATAAATCCCAATCAGTGAAATAAATAATGTTTAAAGTCATGGCAAACTAGAGATTGGAAATGTGCATTCCTTGGAGAGGTCATAAAAGCCACCACCAGACACACCAACGCAGGATCGAATGTACAGGCATACAAGGACAATTCTGCATTCTAAATTATAAATTTTTGGGTTTGCTGTAATTTTCTTTCCATCTGCGTTTTAAGAAGTAAATTAAAAGAATTCTTACATAATATCATACATTCTAGAACAATAACTGTAACGCCGCAATCAATTTGCCATTAGCGACTTCGATAAGTTTGTCATTTCTTATGCTGAATCATAGATCATTTTTGCGAAAAATATTAAATCGATTTGCAGAGTTAAATTAAGTTAAAAGAAATATTGAAATTTTTAAAATTGTAATTTCTGCAGTTAAAACGATTACATAAAAAAATATCGATGACAATATGCAAAGCAACCTGTGTCTAATTAATTCTTTTAATTCCAAATGCAAGAAATTGAAAATTATTGAAATAAATTTCAATAAAAATGGTAACTTTATTCATCGCTACAGACATTTACCTTCTCTAGCCTGGAGAAGACATTACATTATTTATGATTGCTTTTTAAATAACGCTCTCAGAAGGTGACAGAGAATATTACTAATTTGAAAATTCCATGACGGTCTTTAGGGTTAAATATTTTAAAAGTACACATTTTCAATAAAGATATAACATCAGGAACATTAAAATACTTAAAAAATATTTTTACCGTAACTTAGTGAAGTTAAAGGTTTTTAATTTCTGTTATTCTAACCCCTTGAAAAGAACTCGTGAATATCCTGACAATACAAAATGACGGTAATTCGTCTACAGTACCATATGTACGGTTTTAAACTTTTTATTTTCCTCTAGCGAATTACCTCATTTCATACATTCCGCTGGAATCGCATTGAGATGAACTCGGAAACATTTGTACGAATGATGCAGTAAGTTTTATTACAGATCGAAAATGATTGAATGAATAAGTCACAAAATTGACTGGAGAAGTCTACTTCAGATGATATATCGAATATAAAAAATATGTAAATAGCAATATATAAAAAGACTTGTCTGAAGTTAGTAAAGAATAAAGAGCATAGGTGGTTTCCTATTTCCATTGAACAAGATAGATGAAATTTAGTAACCCAAAACGCTTGACTTTATGGTAAGGGAATATGCAAAGTATAAGAATATCTTCATGAATGGGTTGTTGTAATACATATAACTAATGATTTTCAAAATATATGCCCATTAACCTGGTAGCCCCGTTGGGCAACAGGAGGAAAATATTAGCATAATCTCGAGAAAATGATAAAATATACAGGTATTTTTTTCACCCAAAGTTTCCCTTCCACTTTCTCTCATCCTCAGACACATGGGCATTTTTTTGGGAGAACGAGTCGACCGTTCGGAATAGCTCAGCTTGTCCTGAAAAATCGTAACGGTAGCGACTACGTAAGTCTTCCATTCAGAACGTCTCCATCGCTGAGGGATAGCATAAATAATTTCGCGACATAAATGCCGGGACACCAGCCGTGTCCCAATCCAGATGCCGCCCATCCGAGAGTCGTTAATTGTGGCCGTAAATCATAATTCTCACAAAAGTGCTGCCTGGGGGGTGGCGTGTCGTCATTCGGGTATCCATCTTAGCGACGACTTTACGGCAGTTAACGTTAACTGGGAGAAGGATTTCGTTTTTCGCCCCACCTTCTACGGAAACAATGGCCCGTGGCCCGTCTGAAACTCGTAGACCATCTCCTTACCCTACGCCCTGCTCATGTTTCCCAACTACGGAGCAACTAATTTATAGGTTCCTTGTATTCGTAAAGTTCTGAAATAACTGTTAGAGGAGACTCATCTCTCTCTCTCTCTGTGAGAAAGAGAGATAGAGGAGGGAGGACTTTTCGTATTCCGAGAAGTACTCACAATGATCTTGCAGTTGCACGAAATATCTCCCAATGCCCAGGGCATATTTAGCCGAATTATTCGGTATCCATTACACTTCGGGCTTGTGTGAGACATATTTCCATTAGTCGCCGGGGCCACAGATGCTTTTGAGGTAATCGTATAACAGAGATTACTCCATAAACACCACTATCTTGCCCTTCTCCCGAAGTACTGAATAGGTGTGCTTCAACTCTGATTTAGGTGCTTGAAACATCCGCATGGATCTGTTTAGAACTCTTTGGTAGTTTCTATCGGCGTATTACACTACGTTCGTGTATCCAAGATTTTTCTCTCGTGTATTCCCTCAAATGTATATCAAATATTCTTTTTCTTAATTCAAGATATTATTCACAACCTACGCATTTACGTATCTGAATGGAGTATTTAAACCTTACTTTCTAAGTTAAGAGTATGCCCATTTTATTCGGGGCCTACCTGTTGAAGGAGATTTACATGAAGTATTACGTGAAATTTGACATGATATGGAAAATTAGTTCATAAAAAGTCTTGTTACAAAAGGAATTCTTCGACTGTGACATCGAGAAATTGATTGTTTTAACACAACTCAACTTCCGTTTTATTTCCAGTGTGTCTCGACTAAAACACAAAAGTCATCCTCTCAGAAATTATTCATATATTGCCTGTTTGGCTACTGGATACTGAAATAAGCAAGTAGTTGTGATATAAGGCCTACGAAATACCTCTTTATTTTCCATCAAGACTTATGCAGATGGCGCTCACGTTGAAAATGACAGTTACACTTTGAGTACGATGTAGAAAATGTCATCGGCCTTTGAATAAATAAATGTACAGTTCGGAAAGTGGTAGGGATCTCATTGTGCTTACGAATATCAGGCCGGCGTGGCCGATGCTGAGCGTCGACTCGAACTAATATTTCACTGCAATGACCAAAAATTCTCTTTACAATTCGAAGTTACCTAGAAGTTGGGAAGGAGTAAGTAATATTTACAACTCATTTTCTTACTCTTAGGGAAGCTTTAGTGAAATTTAGAATGCACACGAACATCGTTATGGAAGTTGAGTTTCTCCAACATCTCCCGATCTCACGTCATCCACGTGAGTTGAAACATTTCATGTTACCCCCCCTCACCTCTTCCCGTACTGAATATCGTGTTAATCCAGCCGTAAAAAGTAAACATATGTCTGAAGCTTTCGAAAGAAGAAGGCTTCAGCACCGGATATAGCTCTTGCCTGATGCCTACCGGTGGCTTTTCCCGCGTGATGGCCGTCTCATTCAAAAATACCGATCTGGTCACTTGTGTGGAATGAGTGAGGCGCCTCGCATTGTAGGTGCCCGCCTGCGGTAGGAAGCAGTCTCGTTCGGTGATATTTCCTCTTTAACGACGAGCATCAATAACGCACGTCCACCCGCAGGAGGGTGTCGGAGGAAGAGAAGGGCTCAAAAGGGTTTGTCCGAAGTAGTGGAGGCTGCTGAGAGTCGATGGGGGGTGGGATAATGCGGTGTATCGGAGGGCCAGCCAGTCCGGTCGTCGGCTAATAACCCCGGGACTGACCAGGATATCGGCTCTTATCTACCTCACCTCTAAAGTTCATTCAAGGAAAGGGCGGAGGGAAAGAAAGGCAGAATAAAGAGACGGAGAGGGAGGGATAGAGACAGCACGGAAGACTAAGGGAATGAACCAATTGTTCTGGTGGCCGTACTTCTCAGTTGAAGGTTCGGCCTAAGCCAGAAGAAGGGGCATGCCAAAAATTTGTAATTTGAACTTGTTTCGCAGTATCTATAAAATAATTCTTATTCATGTGATGTTAGTAATCGTATGAAGGCACAGATGTATTAAATGACCGCCTACCTAAGCTAAATTACATTACAGTAGCGCAATATGTTACGGAACATAATTTTTCAAGTAATTTAGCAAAAAATAATTTCAATTATTTTTTTAAACAATGATTTACCACATAAAATGATTTCCATGTAAATATTGACCACAGGTTAATCAAAGGGAGGTTAATGGCCAAAACGATAAGGAATAGTTTTGTTCATGATTAAACATTCAACAAAACAATTAAGTGAAATGCATTGCATTTAATCACTACTTCCTTCTTTGATGGTAGGCTTCAATTAGAAATGCTGAACTGCGAATAAATAGAGGAATATCTGTTCCCACATTGACTGGGAGAAATAATCGAGGGCTACGAGGAAAAGCTCGCACTGTCTCCTAGAAACCTCCGTTCTGTTCTACACTCCCACCATGTTTCCTAAATTCCTTGTCGACATTATCTCAGGGAAGAATGCATACACCACAATGCGATATCTCATTCTCTAAACTCCGTTACTAGCGACTTGATTTGCTTCCGTGTTACTGGATGAAATGTAAACTCTTTGGCAGTTGAGGCACATTAACAGCTCTGATTGACGGCCACAAGAAACCAAGTCTCGTTTGCAGTGGATAATAGGGAAAATATCTAGGTGTACAAAAGTGAGGTGGAAATGATGTGGTGGCTACACGTTATAAACCAATGGCTAGAGTCATTTTTTATCTACGTCCGGAAGGTTTTTAATGAAAACCGTCAAAAGAGTAATTTGTCACTTTGCTTGGAGATAAGCTGGAGGACGGTCAAAAGACGCCTTTCCACGGACTCGCTCGTCGCCGCTTATTCCAGAAGGAACACATCGTCGCACACACACACTCTGCCCCATTCAACGGTCACATAATTTGAATATCTCCGTCTTTTCTTCAATCAGTCAACTAGTGTATCATCATTCACATCAATTACTTAGAATTGTGCCTCTTTCGAGAGCAGTCGGTTGACGCTCAACGGAACGAACATTCAGGGTGTGGATATGATTGCTGAAGAATTTAGTGAAAGTGAAAGACTTGTGCAGGGTGATTCCACGCACATTATAAATAAATGCATGGCAATGAATTGCACTCTGCGGCGATATATTTCCCAGTCATCTCCTTTGGAGATAACGGTTGAAGAATCGAAACGACGATGTGAATCGGTCACACAACAAAGCTCGCATCGAAACCGTCAAGTTTGCTATCAACTCCAATCAACTACACCAGAGCGGCCTTTCGTGAAAAAAATGAATAATGAAGCAGGCCATAAATAACCGCGAGCATCATCGATATCGTACGCGGAATACAAAGTGCACAATGAAATTGTACATGCAGCCGATCGACAGCATCTTACTTAGGCGTCTCGCATGGGCTCCGTCTTAAGCCGTTCATTTGTGTGGCCACGAAGGAAGGCCATAGATGGATGGCGTAGATTCAAGTCCCTCATACATAGTCGTACATTGCTGGGCAATCATGAGTATCATCAACCTCGTGTGTCGACAAGGGATATCGCCAATCATGGAAGTGCTAGGCATTCATTCCTCCGTTTCGTGTAAGCACACCGAAAGAATCAGTGTCTGAGTCATAGTTCAAATTCCTCAAATCTTTTCTCCACGTTTCGTTTCTCGTCTTCCGGTACATGCCGTCTACGGCAGCACCCTGGCAACCAAGCGGTGAAATTATTTCGGACCGGCATATTTGCGGAAACCGTTTTGCCTCCCCACATACATATTTTTTTCCGATGATTTAGGGTCGATGGGAAGAGCAACAGACGCCACCGCTTCACTTTAATCCCCGGGTGAGCGCATTGAAATTTCGCAAGATATTTACTTCGGCGGCGCAACCACTTTCACAAGTCTCACACAGCGTGCCAACTTCGTGGTCTTCGTCTCGAGTGTATTTTTTTCCCTTCCAATCCTCACCGCTACTCTTTGCCTACGATATTTTCGTGACCCTGCTCCCGACCATTGCTAGATACGTACACTGACAAGGGCAACGGTTCTTGAAACGAAAGTCCGCGCTTCGTTCCGCGTGCAAATGGATGTATCGCCACATCGGCAAGTCCCTTGAGGAAGGCCATGCATAGATGTATGAGGTGAGTGAGAGTGGGAGTGAAGGGGGACGTGTTTATTTATGCTCACCCAATGGTCCAGCGCGAGGGGCAAGAAGGGCGAGAGAGAAGAAGAAGGGGCGGAAGGAAAGAGAGAGAAATGAAAGGAGAGATGGGATAGAAGGAAGGGAAGAAGAGGTGCTATCCTTTCCGAGGTGCGGGAGGAGGAGGAGGAGGAATCGCCGCGCCCAGGGAGATAAAGTGGCGGCGGAACACATCTATGGAGTTAGGATAGTTTCCCGTCCCAGCAGGAGAGCTGTCAGCCAATAAGAAGGAAATATGGCCTGCGCGAGAGTGAGGTTTTAGAGTCGGGAGATAACATGCTATTGGGCCAAAAGGAGCGGGGGTGTGGGGGTGGGATGGAACATGCGAGTGGGGGAGGGCAAGAGGAACAAGGAGAGATAGAGATGAAGGGGGAGGTTTTGGTGCTGGAAGTGGAAGGTCCGCCTCCCGCCCCACACTCGCTGCGACATGGGCGGCGGGGGAGGAGGGGGTGGAGTGTGCAGGTGGTGGGTGACCTTAGATGGCTGGAAGGTGGGAAGGAGACATCCGCGACGGCAAAGTCAGACTGGGAGAGCACACGAGGGTGGTGGTGGTGCATGCGGAAGGTGTCCGCCGGCAGATAGCGTGGCATTCCCCCACGCGCAATGTGGGACGAGGTCATGAGGTCAGCCCGAGAGGGGATGCACACACACACACAGGAACGCGCAGCCCCTGGAGCCGCTGAAAATCACCGACATGCCGTCGGCCACCCCTCCTCCTCCTCTCCCCCGTCCACCCCCGCCCCCATCACACCGAAATTACACGGCTCTTGAGTAAGTTGGCCGTTCTCGGAGCCCTCCCATTCCTCGGCATTATATTTTTTTTCTTTGCGCCCAACTTCATCCGCCCTCTTCGGTCAGGTATGATGTGATGTACATAACATGTAGTCCGAGTGGTCGAGTTGTTTCCGAGCACATTTTTAGCGGAGCGAGAAATTGTGTTTTCGTGAAAACACAAGCGGAGATATTTCCATCTCTCTTCCCCGTGATTCTTTCCTGCGCGCTGGTATTTTTACATTGAAGTTAAATTGAAATATCAGACACTAGTTCAGGTAATGTGAAATGCCGGATGAATGCTGTCTCCGATCTCTCAGGAATTATTAAGATGCCGAAACACAATGGAAAATAGAATGATGGATGAATGGAATGCTTTCGTTGCGGTGCAGTTTAGCCAGTATTTGAGCGTCGATTGCATGCTCCTAGGTTGTAGATGATTTTTTACCATATCCGCATAAGGCTGGTTGAGAGTTGGAAGGTAACAGGGACTGGTTGAGAGTAGGTAGTAATGCTCATTTCAATTTTTTAATGGACCAGGCAACATAATCTAACCCACTCATATGACTCGGTTATATTTTAAATATTTATTTTCAAGTATTAAATATTTGTATTTACATATTTTGATGAACAAGGTCTTGAGAATACTGGCAATTTCATTAATTACGTGAACCATTAAAACCAAAAACTCTTTAAAAAGCCTAAAGTAGAGGGATACTTCAAAATCGATGGATTTCTATTGTCAGCCGTACCTATGAGAGCTATACTCGTATTATTAATGTCATTGGAGTATCTTACGAGTGAACTAGATTAATTATTTACCATTTCAGTTTGCATTATGTACATAAAACATCATTTAATTTTAGCTCCTCAGAAAGTAAAAAATCACTGTCTGAGGAGGTTCAACTGCCTAGAAAGCACAATGTAATTAATTTTTACAAACATAATGTGAAATATGTTAGCGACTGAAAGGAATATTCTGATGGAATTAGTAGTACTTTAAAGTTTCTTTATATTTTAGCCTTATATATTATTATATGAAACCTTTAAACTATCTTAATTGTTATCAAAATATGTGACTCTTTATCCCATTTGTATTTTTTCATATGGTAGGTACGTACAAGATATTTTATTTGATCGCCAGATTTTCGGGTATTGAAATAAATATGCTTTAACATATTTTCCCTCTACACTGAAAAAATTAGATACTTAATCTGATTTCCAATTAAAATAGCTGATAAAGAGCAAATAGCTGTAAAATGTTTATTCATGTTCATTCATGTCTTAGTTTATTCGTTAAACTTTCTTCCTTCACTCAGGTTAGGCCATTTTATTTTACGAAATATATTGCTAGTTTAGTGATTTTTTTACAGTGTTCATTCATTCTCTCTTTATGTCTAATATTTTTTTAAATAATTAGATATAAAGCTATCTGTACTGATTTATTTGCATAGATCAATTAGAGCAATATTTCAATTGTAATACGAACCAAGGTTTCTATATAAAAATGAGAGTATTTTCTATATAATCAAGGTATATCAAGGTTTCTATATAAAAATGAGAGTATTTTCTCAGTATCTTAATTGATAAATATTTTTTATGCAATAATAAATATTGCATAATACATTTAACTGAGTTAAATAATTATTTTTTGTTACTAATTATTACTCTATCAAAAAGTGCCAAGTATAAATCATATAGGAAGGATAAGACTACCATAGGTTGAAGAAATCAACTACGTCATAAAAATAAAGCCAAATAAGCCTAAAAGTAACTTTCATTAAATTCAAAATTTAAAGGCTATCGTCAAGTTCATAATTCAATCTAAAGCATTCATAAAATGGAATACATTTGTTTATTTATAAAATTATTTATAGCAATTGCATGAATACTTTTATTTTCAAGCTATATACTTTTATAAATAACATCAAATCACGTAAAGTGAAAGAACTTATTTATATGATTGGTGATTCAGTGCGTGCTCATTTCTATGTTGAGACATATTTTAATCATTCCTAGCAGTTACTTTTACATAGCGTAGAATTTTCACAATGTTTGTTGTGAGAAAGGCGTTCCGGAAAGCTGTTTAATGTTAGTTTCTATCTTTAAATAGGATCATTTATGTCGACCTTTCCTCCTCCAATGTGCGCTTGAATTAATCGTAGGATTTTTAGAAATAAAATCCATTTTTAAATCTGCTCTGGCAAATCTTCAGTGAAAAAGTGCGTCCAGTGCAAGGCAAAACCATTTCCCCTCACACCCTACCCTACAGCACCGACCGGCCATGCAATGACGTCTTTTCCGACACGTCCTTAACTCACTTGTGCAGAGTTTAAGAGAAGGAGGAAGGGGTCAACCCGAACCCCTGCCATTTGCACGTGTGAGGTTAAGAAACGGGACCGCTGTGGGCCGAGGTGGTATCGAGTTCTCTCGTTCCGACGGACCTGATCATAATTTAAGGATAAAAATCTCCAAAACGAGACATCCACGATAAATTTTCGGAGGAGGCCTGTTTAAAAATAAAAGAGAAAAGAAATTGCGTGCCATCCCTACCTGTCTCTTTCTCTTCGTTCCCCGCGGTGTTTTCGCGGAATAAAGGTGCGGACGCCACGCCGGGCGACAGATCGCGATGCTTCCGTTTGATTACACCTCCGGGGACACGAGGTCACGGAGCGTTCAGGGGGTTTAAGGGGATGAGGAATCCCGGCTGCGACTCCGGGTGTGTGTCACGAACCCCAGGACGACGGCGATGAAGACTCTCCGGGAAAAGACCATTGGCCGAAGTCGCCATTTTCGGAAGTTTCGGTGCCAAAGGAAAATCCAAGTACGAATAACAGAATCGCCATTGCCATCTGCTGCATAGATATGGAATCTGGAAGTAGCAATATTCCTCTGTACCTCAAGTCACGGTATTTAATTGAATCGAACTTCCCTTCAACTTCAAATGCAAAAACACTTCTTGAGGGGCTTCACATTTCCTGAAAATATAATTTAATTAATGAATGCATTACCAAAAGTAGTAGTTTTTATGGGATTCGGCCGACAGCTAAATTCATTTGCATCATTAGGGATGGACAGGAAAGGGTGAAGGGTAGAGAAACCCGGCTTCGGTATTAGCCTACTCTAAACGAGATGCGCCAAGGGGTCCTCAGTTTAACGTCCCATCCGAAGGACGTCCCACTCAAAGTGCTCTCCAGAAAGCACCTCAAGTAGGGATCGGGATATCATTGAAAAATATTTTTGGTTTCCAGTATTCGAATCCAGGCCCTCTCCGTGGAAAACCTGTGCGTTAGCCACCGTACCATCCCGACCCCCGACAAATAAAAGGAAAGTTGATAGCTCCTGAACGAAATATCCAGAGAGCATCAGGGTTGTTTTGAGTTTCTTTATGTGAGAGTCTCATATGTGTTCATTATTTTATACCCTTGTATAATTTTAATCTTTAGCAAAGGATATGCAAATGTCACCTATTTGTAATTTTTTTCTTATTTTACGAACAAGGATATATACTTGCTAATCCTTATTTCAATGGAAAATCCTTAATTATATTTCCCTCAAAAATGAATAAAAGCCTAAAATAAAACGCCTGGATACCAGAAGCGCCATTGCCGTTTACTGCGTCAGTATGTAGATGAATAATAAAAATAGATATATATGCATCGTACGTGGATTCAGTTGCGCTAATTCAGAAAATATTTCAAGATACATGTTTGAAAATTTAACAAATGCGACTGACAGCTAATCAAGCTTACAAAATTACTTTAGCTCTGCAATACCAGAAAAACAAGTCGTTATGACATTTTAAATATAATTTTGACTGAATATGATTACCTATACAATTATATGATATCGTGAAACATCTATTTACTTCGTATGACTGCATTCGAATCGTTGCAAATTTTGAAAAAAAACATTAGGAATCAAATGAAGATATACCTTAAAATTGCGGATGATTTCATTATGAAATAATCAAAAACATGGAACTGGGCACATTTTTTTCTCGTGATGTAACCGACTATCATTTCAATAAATTCCAACCCGAAACTCCGTCAAGTCGTTACTCGGATAATATTTTGAAAAAATTCAATACAACGCTCTTTCTTTTGCCCCATGATAATATCATAGTGGCTCAAATAAGCCTTGGAGTCAAAATTTTCCTACAATTCACAGCAAATAAAATGGGTTAGCACCAGTGGTGCCTGGGTACCGAGAACTGCGTTGTATTCTTACATGGACATCTAAATGTCTTGCCTTAAGCACGAAACTAATGTAAATTACATCATCACTTTATTTCTTAAAAATAATTTTTTTCGTATAGAAATAGAAATTTTACAGTTCCGTGGAAATCAGCATTTCACCCCACGAATAAATCAGCTGCCCCTCTCTCGCCGCTAAAAATTTCAAAATTTCCAAGGTACTTCAACTAGTCAAGATCCCAAAAATTCCAGTTTAGCAGTAATTTTGGATGAACCCAAAGGAATGAAAGAGAAAAAACGTCCGAAATATTTCTAAGTCTTGATTTATTAAAATTGCCGAGGGTGCACAAGCAAACAGATTGAAGGAATGGCAAACTGAAAAGAATATAAAATTGGCATTTATAAAAATACTTACTTCTACTTCTTTAATCAATCCCAATTCTTAATGACAGTTAAACCAATAAGACTTTGAAATGCGTCATAATTGGCATGTAAAACTAACAGTTCTCGATGTGGAGGGCAGTTCACTTACCTTCATCGCTGCTGCGGTTGTCTTCTGTTATTTTATTAAGTCATGACAATCGGAGTAAAACACAAATGGGTGAAGAAGAGGATAGCCGGAAGCAGAATTAAGATTTAGACTCCAACCCTTCCGCTACGGTAAAATTTCGAATCAATTGAAACCATAACTCCTAATGTCCTGTGGTAGAATTTAATATTTCAACCAACTCAAGGTATTAATAAAACGACAGCAAAATTTTGCACGCCAGGGAGGCTAATTGGCTGCAAATATTTTGACAAATTCATTTCCCTCCCTTGCTCTTTGATGAGTCAGCAAATATCAGGCCAAAATCACACAATTTTACCTGATGACTTCATCCGTTATTGCCATCCGGTACGCCTCTTGCTCACTCATTTCAGTGGTTAGTGCATACATATCTGCATGGATAATAAGATTCGTGAACCGAGTTCTTTCGGCTTATTTTTCCGAAAGAATTTATACATACTATTCTTAACCTTCACGGCCTTTCCCTGTCTTCCACGCTTAGTGCGACCTTGTTGGGTCGTCGCCTTTTCCGTGTAGGTTCCCCTGAGATTCGATCGAGATCTCTATGAGGACTGGAGGAGGGAGGGAGTCAAGTCTGTCGCAAGTGGGCATACTCGTGAGTTTTTAATATGCGCAAAAATGTTTGCTCGTGTTCCTCGGCTGCTTTCGATCGCATCTCAAGAATTCGTTCACTTTCCTGCCGCGAGGAACGCGGATCCGTTTATGAAGAAGATTCTTCACCGCACGCCAAGCTATATGGAGGGAGAGGAGCGCGGAGCGAGGAATGGGAAGGCATTTCACTCAAGGGGCGCCGCGCGAGGAAATAAAAAGAGTTGCTCCGGCACAACGTGCACTACCCACAGAAACAAGCGTTGGCTGCTATCGAACTGGTCCCAGTGCTGCCAAAACCTAAGTTGGACACTGCGATAAAAAGAGCTATAATGTTTAGTGGGTCCGGTCAAAAATGAAAACAATTGTAATCTACCGCTTCAGGTAGGTTTTTGACGGACAGCGTCTGAAAACTACATTTCTTACCCTCACCTAAAAGGACAATCTGAACCCAAAACTATAGTAAACTGTTAAATTCCGCACATATTCTACTCGTACCTCCATTTCGGCCATCATTATTTTCATATTATGTCCATTTTTTCTTTCCCATGCCTCACCTGCCAAACGTTCTCTCCTCTATAACAGTCTTCAACATTCCATCGCCCGTCAAAACGCTCTGCATCCTCCTACCCTACCTCCTTCGGATTTCTCCCAACAATCCTCCCTCCTTCCCTACCTTGCCCTGTACCTCGTTGTTTGTTTTCCTTTCCGTACATTTTACACGTACCTTTTCCATCCTTCTCCGCAACCCACTTCAAAAGCATCCAATCTTCGCCTGTCATCTTTGTTCAACGCCCATGTTTCCGCTCCGTACAAAACCGTGGGCTCTATTAAAGTTTTACCTAGTACAATATTAACATTCCTACTCAACGGCCCTGTCATCAATTACCTCATCCTTCAGAGAGATTTTTTGCTTAACGCAATTCTTCTTTTTATGTCTTTACGATTTTTACCATCTTGGTCCAAAAAATTTCCAAGATAGGTAAATTGTTCCACCCGATCTAGGTTTTACTATCATCCTATCATATTTCAACGTTTAACTTAGCTTTCCTCTTTCTCGAAAACCTCATAATCTTTGTTTTTTTACTCCAATTCCATATCAATCACGCTGATTTTCTAATTTTCTCAGTTATGATAGCAACTCCTTTGCTGACCAACTGATTAAATTTTGATCAATCGCAAGCCTAATTAATTTATGAATTACCCTCCAACTTTTATTTACAACACAATATACCTGTATTCCTATAAATCCATACAATATATTCGCATAAAACAAGAAATTGAATTAATTCAAGAATTTCAATCACAAAACTCAAATATAATTTAAATTTACTGAACCGGAGTAATATTAAAAATTCCCGCATTGGAGTTACAAACCTAAGCATCTATAAAAACAGGATGTGAAGTAATTTCGTGCAGTCAGCAGAAAAATCTTCAATTAGAGGATAGGAGGCTTAAAATAAAGTCGTTTAAGAAAATGGAAGGTTTTGAAAGATTTCCGAGAGAATGACTCATTTGTCATTACTATTACTCTCCCATAAAAAGCTATAGTAGTACGTTTACAATTATTATTAGGCATTCATTAAAATTCACGTGTTTCTAGTTCTACCATCAATTCCATACCATAAATAGAATAGTGATAATTAGATAGGTGTCTCGTTTTTAAGGTTCATTTTTCACCCCTTTCCGATATCCACATTACTCTGCATGCATAAATGTATTCGTAAGATAAATCGTAAGTTTTAAAACAACCGAGAAGATTTTACGACTTCATTCCATACATTCAGTGAATAAGCGCACTTTTTTTTCCTGCGGTAAAACTACCCACGCCGACAGGAAGAGGTAATCCCGGACCCACCCCTGCTTTTTAACGGGAAAATAGTTGGAATTGAAACAAGAGGAAGCAGGACAATGTGAAAGAGGAGATTGGGATCGAGATGTAGGGGCAGGGTCTGGGTGCGTGGGACGGACGGAGGAAATACGAGGGCAGGCGCGCGGGCGCATGCCGGGGTGGCGAAGGGAGGATGAAGAGGAACGACTTGGGAGTGGAGCGAGGCGGAAGAATGGAGGAGAGAGTGGAGATGGAGCCGTAAGAAAACGCCGAGCGAGAGGTAGGGCACGCATAAATACACGCAGGGTGGATGGGGCAGGAGGAAAACTGAGTTTGAGGGAGGAAGTGGCGATGATCCAATAGCCGGTGAGAGGTCGAGGGGCGTGATATGCAATGCGAAAAGAACTCTCTTGCGAAGAAGGCGGTATTTGGAGGTGAGATGGTTTAAAGTACGGTGAAATAACTGCTTCTGGTAAAGAATGGTGAAAATGAAACTCACCAAGATGGTCCGGAGAAGTCCGACACCGTCACTCATATTCATTTATCCTTCAAAAAAAAATAAAGGTCATATTTCGCCGAAAACTATGCCTCAATAACATGGAGGCTAGTGCCGAGGAGGAATGACAAGTTTTGAGTTTAAAAAATGCGAGTAATCCCAAATCTGTACCATAATACCAATTTCTAAAAGGCTGAAGATAGAGAGATGCAATTTTTATCTATTTGTTTTCCGTATCGAGAAACACGTAGACGAGAAATGAGATTTCACCTAAAACTGTGCCGAGTTCAAGCTAAAAATTCACAATCTTCTGATATATGTAGCACGATTACATTAAAGGGCGATTATAAAAACCGTAAGGGGCAACATTTCGTTAAGATCAAGTCGAAACCATCGTAGAAAATACTTCATACGGAGATGCGCCTATGACAAGAGGGACGTCAACGCGGAGATAATTTGAATTCAGTTCTTCATCCCCATGTATTTTCCTCCCAACACTATTCCAAAATTACATTTATGAGTCCTGAGTGCATAAAATTTGGAATGTTGGCTGAGTCTACAGCCATCGCTCCAAAAGCATTCCTCGGTCCTTTTAATTTCACTAATAAATAAAGTGTTTAATCAAACTTAATCCACTTCTATTTTGATATAACTTATGATATTCGGCGTAACTTTGTGAAATCTCACCTCCCCGCCCCTACCTGAATGTAGTATATATAGATGGATGTCTATAGATTTTTTACCTGAAGATGACGTTGGACGTCGAAACAGGGTCGTATCGTAGTAAATTTCTGTGACATTACAAAATTATCATCTTTTCATTTCTATTTTGAGCTTATCCTTGATATTCTTAGCGTCTCTTCTTCCTTGTCGTATTTTTTGGAACTAACTACTCACAAATTCACGGCACATTCATAGTAGTTGGTGGAATTTTTAGTCCACATTGCAAAAAAATAAATACTTGCATCCTACAGAGACTGATTTTTATTTTTCAAGGCTGTTATTGAATATCAGCACACGCTTATTTCGCGCCGTGTGTCTGTCTATCCTCAGCGGTTGAACACTGGCAATTATTCAGTGAGCGCTCTCGAAGACTACACTAAACTACGAGCTGCCATTTTCTACATTTATTGAGACTGAACATGCTTTCATGAAATTGGCAACTTTGTTCAATTTTCATTTCTCAGAATAGCCAAAGCTTTGCTCAAAATTGAAAATTCGAAAGGTTATACAAAGTTCGTCCGGAAGATAAGTGTACTGAGCTCAGGAAAAAAAATTATTACACTTTTACATATCTTAAGCTAATATTCCTCAAAATAGGACCCTTGTGAGTCGATACACTTGTTCCAGCGGCGTTCCCATTCCTGGAACGCTCCCGCGAAGGCATCATCGGGAACCTCTCGAAGACACGTCGTCACGGCCTCTTTGACGGCGTCCAAAGTCCCGTATCGCGTTCCTTTCAAACTCCTCTTTATCTTCGGGAACAGAAAGAAGTCCGGTAGTGTGTGGATCATTTTTCCAGTGATCCGCAAGTTGTGTCGCGATTTCCAAACGATTGAGTCTTTGATCATCACTGAGCACTTTCGGCACCAACTTTGCACAAATTTTTCGCATTTGTAATTGGTCCCTAATAATCTCGTGCACTATTGTTTTTGGCACATTACACTGCTCTGCTATCATCCGAACACTAAGACGACGATCAGAGTTCAGTACATCGCGAACTTTTCGTACATTTTTGTCGGTGAGTGTCGCTGATGGGCGTCCAGGCCGTGGTCCCCGTCGACCTCTTCTCTGCCCTCCACGAACAGCTTGTGCCACCGAAAGATCATGTTTCTGGACATGGCCGACTCCCCGTAAGCCTGGTTAATCATACCAACAGTTTCGGTAGACGGTTTCCCAAGCTTTACCGCAAATTTGATGGAATAACGCTGCTCCAAAAACTTCGGCATCGCGTTCCGTGACGTGGGTCGAGCGTGGAGGTTCACGTTAACAGAGCTCCTCACTACACCACAGCTCAGAGCCGACTGCCTATTTCAGCGTCGCTTGCCAACATACCCCCCTCCAATCGCAGCCCGTCAGAGCGGTGCTGGGCCCGCCTGGAGCGGCGGGAAAAAATCAGTACACTTATTTTCCGGACGAACCCTGTATGCATGCAAAAATTCAAACATCACCCATGAACTTCTTGGCGAACCATAGTTATGCAATTCAAGGAGCAGCGTACAATTTTCAGACAAATGTAAGGAGGTTTCCGGTGGTGCTTTTTGAACCTGCTCCACATTATTCAGTAGTCACCTTTGCCTTTTTCTCAAAATAAACCAAGAAACCGCGGACTTGGAAGACTTTCAATTCTCTCTGCGATGGAGAAAAACCTAGGAAACAGATTAAGGCAACGAGTCTGAGATGCTTCCAAGCCACCCTCCATAGACTAGGGTCTGTGAGTGTTTTTCTTTCCGTGCGAAACACTACAGGAAATGCCATCTCCCCCTCCCAAGCAACTTTATTTTTTCTGCCTCCCTACAATTTTCTTTGCCTCGACGAGGGAAGGAAGAAATCTCGGCTCAGGACTTTTATTGACTTACACCTAACGAAATAAGACGCGGCGGCGGCGCTGGCTGGCTGGCTGAATTCGGGTGGCGGCGCTCCGTACCTTCGGAGGGCTGAAATAAGTGAAGGGCGGATGGTGGAGTGAAGGAGCGGAGAGGGGAGGGAGGGAGGGAGGAATCGGGCGAGCGTGCATGATTTGGCCACCTGCGCCGTCTTCCTCAGGGGTTCGGGCCCAAGAGCGCCGAGTGCCCTGACGGCTCCGGGGGAACGGACTCTAACGGAGGGAGATCGCCCAAGGACGAACGGGTGAGAGATTTCGCGGGGGCAAAATTGAAACACCAGGAGCTCCTGTGCTCTTTTTATTAACTCATCGTCCACGGAGGATTTGAAATTGGAAGTGGATAAAAAAATCATGATTGCCAGCTAGGGTAAGCGGCGACGAACAAAAAAGGTGTTGCAAAAACTACTAAAAAACGGTCGACCACCTACTAATGGGTTACCGACAACGCGGATCGCGTAGTAGAAAAGGAAGTCGTCATAAACGTACAGGAAATCTATACTGAAAAATATAATGGTAAAAATGGACGGCAAACAATGATAAAATACTCGTACATCATTTTGTAGTTCAGTAATTTATAAGATTGCTCGATAAATTAATCAAGAATAAAGACAGCGAAAGAGAAAGCATCTGGTAAGTATTTGAGGTCATTACCTTGTCATTCTCTCAAGTTACGAATAAATAGGGATTAAACTTCCTACCAACGGGAACAAAGAAATTAAAGACAAGACTCTGAATTGTAAGCTAATATGTGAAACGGTTCGGATATTAAAAGAAATACGAGGTCTGGTAAAAATGATGCGCCCGAAAGACATTTAACACCAAACACACAACAGCATCAACTAAGAGCTGTGTCTCCCTGATTGGAAAAATGGATGGTAGTCAACTACAAAGCTGAAAGTATTCTCCATTGTAGTAGCAGGAAGTGAGAACGACAGCAAAAAATAAACAAAATATAATGATATAAATGAATGTCCAATAATGGAAAATAAAATATTCGGTTGATTGTTTTATTTAGGCATCTAGATAAAGATTTATTTACTCCAGTGTGAGACTTTCTCTTTTCATCTTCCTCATCGAAATCTGCTTTACATTCTCAGGGTGAGTGAAAGAAGACTTTTTGGGCTCTATCTATTATTTTGATATAAATTAAAAAACAAAACTACCTATATTTTATTAAACACTAGTGTGTTAAGCACATTATGGTAAAAGGTAGTGATAATAAAATTTATACCACGGAGAATGCTTAACTTAATTTTTGTTATTTTATTTTTTTCTATAATCGTCAATTCTGTATGATCAGATAGTATTCAACTCTTCCGGACGGAATTTATTTTCTCTCATTTTCATCCCAAAGTATTCGACCAATTCATTGTAACGATCCATTTCCTTTCAAAAGTCAATCCGATGGGCTGCAAGCTAATAAGTAAGGCAGTTTATATGATAAGCACAGTTACGCCAGAATTCCAGTTTTTTCTCATAAATTAAATTTGTCCATTAGATATTGGTGGCGAGTCGTCTCCGCTGCCATCTAAACTGTGTGAATAGGCCCGGAAAAGCGTTGGTTCCCGAGTTACACAACGCTTCTGAATAAAAAACTAAGTGCGGCATTCCCAGTATTGGTGGCGGAGGAGGTACGAATTGAGACGTGAATGGAAAATAGGTTTCAATCGGGGTCTCGTGGGCGGGAGAGGAGAGTGGAGAGAAGAGGGAGGCGGTGCTCGGGAAGAGGGTTGCGAGGGAGAATGGGGGGAGCAAGGGACGTGAGGGAAATATTCACGCGCGCCGGAGAAGGGCGTCAGTTACCCCCTCCCCATACCTTAATCTTACATCCCTTCACCCAAACCTTCCGGGACCCCTGCCCACTACCCTCTAGGCCGCACATCCTTCACGGCCCATCCTCTCTTTCTACGCGTCGCCACGGCCCCCACCCCCGTCTCCACACTTCCCATCAGACTGCTTTTGCTCGCCCTAGGGACTTCAGCGCCGCGCCACGGTCATCGAGCCAACCTTCCACACGGCGTGTCCACCTCATCACGATGGGTGCACCATGTGTACCGAAGTGCTCGGGCTTCGCCGTCCCGGAGTCCGGCGGGTATCGTGAGAAACGGCGCGCATCAGCAACGAGACGGCCATTCTGCGTCGCGGTGCATCTAAACAGTGTAACCATTCGAAAGCGGTGGTGTGAAGTCGATTCGTTTTCTTCGCGCGCATTGACGGTGGAATAGAGGCGGAATACAGACAAGATCTAAGAGGCGCTGTGCTAAGTGCACGAGACGATAATATGAGGCGCCAACAAGTTCGGCTGTTCCCATTGATACAACTTTCACGGCACGACCACGATGTTCGCATGAACTAACAATTTCCAATTTGTGAGTTCTCCGTATTAAAAATCCACAGTATGTAAAACAATTCATGAATTGACGATATGTAGGTATTTATTATTCATTTTGATATGTTACTTGCATTGGCTGCTTCTCAGGTGCGATGCGACAAGAATTGAATGCTCAAACTGCAATTGTATCGTCCCCCGACGTACTACAATGAGACTTGGACTCTCATGGAGAGAGACGGCACGGCGTTGTGTTGAAGTCAGCATCGTCACTCCACCTGCCTCCCTCCCTGCCTACGCAGCCGCCTGCATTCCCCTCCCACAACAACCTCCCTTTCGCCCCCCCCCCATCGTACGCCTCCCATCGGTTATTTGTCTTTTTTCATGTATGCCTTGACGCCCCCGCAACAATCCTCGCCGTTTCCTAGGAGACGCCAGAGAAGGAGAGGGGAAACGAGAAGCAGTCTCCTGCTTCGAGAAAGGGCTCCCTGAGACGTCTACGGCTTAACGCTTGTCTGACTCTTTACCCTCTCTCCGCCTCTCCAAATCCTCGTTAAACCTTTGTCGCCACCGCGTGTTGTATTCGCCCACCCCCCTTATCACGTACTTACTTTTTCCTTCTCGTATTTCCGAATCCTACTACCGTATCCGCCGTCTGATTCTCTAGCGTTTCCATTCTCCCGATCGTGCTATCCGTGGATTGAGATTCACCATGGCACCAATGTCGACTACTTAAGCCACAGTAATCTATTTTTAATCTCCTTCAGATGGTTGAGCAGAAAGGGCTTCAAATGGATGATGTCAAGACCTCTGGATATGACATAATTTTAATAGCCAAGTTATTGCGAAAATGTTACATGTTCCTTGCACCAATATAAAGGGCGTTGCGACCGATTTACCTGCCTCAGAATCGGACACATATAATGGACTAAAATCGTTCTATTACAAATTAACTTCCCAATTAATTCTTCTAAGATGACATGTAAAAGACACCAAAAACTCAATTTTTGTTTCAGTAGGCCCTAAATTTCAAATTTTAGTGAATTTATTACTATATAAATTCCAATATAGTATCACAAAATTGACTAGTCATATCTTAATATCTCAGTATAGTTATCAAAAGGTCAATAAATTGGTTTATGGAACCGGCATTTTCCTTTACTGAGAATAGCGTCGAAGTCTCCTGTTTCAAGCTGCCGATTACCACTGATATTCGGATAACTGATAACTCGTGCCCTTTCTCTTCCTTTCTTTTAGTGGTCTTTTCGCACAGAATTAGTTTCCGTAAGTGCGTTTTGGATGTTTTGTCCGTTTAGTATATTACCTTAAGGTAAGAATCTTAAGTATTTCCCTAAAATAGTTTCTTCAGATGATTGATTCACTCCTCTGGATCACCACAGAAGTTGATTGTGCAATACACTCCGAAGTGAGTACATCCATCCAGAATAAGGAAAACGTTTCTTTTCTACAAACGCTTCGTTTATTTTCTGCTTTCGTAATCACTGTTCTCTTCCTATGTCCCCCTTCATCATCTCTCACTCGTTTCCCTTTTCATATTCTTTTTGTTCTCATTATCACAATTCGTTTCTTCTCATGCTTCCGCTTCCATCCCTTCCTCTAACAATTCCCTGCTTCCATCCCCTCCTCTTCCTCCTCCTCCTCCAGTCAGAGTCCCACGTCCCTGCAACCCAGTCACAGCTTCCCGTCAAAAATACGCAATTTGTCCCCGTTTACGGTCCATTCCGAAGCACTCACCAAGAGTTCCGACCGACCCGTTTCCTCCCTCCCCAAATGCCAAACGCATTATGTCGTCTTCCCCTTATGGCTGTCATCACCTCATTACACACCACTCTTCCACCCCCTCCTCCCTACTCGCCCCGCGAGGAAAAAAATCCTCCGCTTGACCCAAGCCGTTGGCTTTATCCGACGCCTTTTAATTCACTTTACGTTCCCGCACCATAAACCTTATGGGAAGCACAAGGGGTGGTGGTTTTTGTGGAATTTCTGAGTGTACGCCTTTGTTAACACGTCTTACGGGGACAAATGCAACCCCGAGACGTTCCTCCATCCGCCGGTTCATTGCGTGGTTTGTTTCTACTAATGTGACGAACAAATTCTTACTCGAGTTTGTTGATTCAAATAGGATGAAAGTCAAGGCATTGAGGACGCAAGTGCTACCTGGTATTCTGTTATGTATGAATTCTATACGTATTCCTGCACCGCCGTTAATCTCATTATGGTGACATAAAATAGCTATAACACTTTGATGTTTGGTGAATGGACGGGCGATAACTAATTTCAATCCTTTTTTATACTATGAAGGGAATATCGCTGAAGAACTAGAAAATTTTCGCAAGAAAACATTTTTTAATAGATTTTATATATTATGATTTTATGGTTCAAAAATGTTACAATTACAGTACGTACATTACATACCTTGATTGTAGGTCTTTTAATTACTATATTAATTAGGGCTTTCCATTAGTACGTTACGTGCAATATTTTCTTTATCGATTCTTATTTTCTTACCCTTTCTTCGCACCCCAAAATTGAGATTATTCCCCTTCCTCTTTTTGACTATTTTCTCGGCATACTTTCACTGCCGTCAGTATCAAATTCATCTACTACCTCCCAAAGCCTCCTCTATCCACTAATTATGCCTTCTTAGAATTAAATGAAATGCACCCCCTCCTGAATCTGGTATTTCTATTTTGTCATTCATGAAAGTCTTTCCACTTCTTTCAATATACTTTCATATATCCTCTCATTCTGGTAACCAAACTGGTAATACTTAGAGCGTCTAAAGTATAATGGGTCATTATGTTAAAATGGTGTCTCCTTGTGATGAAGGAATATCACCAAATTCTTTATGTTCTTCAATAAAAAAAGATATACTTCGATGTCCCTAATCTCATATCGACGAAGTTTTTTCAGCTTATAGTATTCAAAATAAAAATAACTCATAGAGCCATACATTCTTACATTGATGCTTTCTATGGCTAGTCACCTTGTAGCAATAGTTACGCGTCGATGACTGGAATATATTTCTCTCTAAAAGAGAAAAATAAGTCGGGTTTCCCTTCAGAAACACGAAATCCTGGAGAAAGTTATAAAACCTTTCCCGAGCGTAATCAGATCCATGAGGTGACACTTTCGTTTCACGGCTTCGTTTAAAAGAAATCAATTTCGCCTCGCTGGCTACTTTGAGTCGTTAGCTGTCCACCATCCTAATCTGTCACTCCCGCCCTCCTCCTCCTCCCTCACTTCCGCTCTCCATAGGCCACTTCCACCGCGCAGCGACCCCCATCCCCACCCATTCCTGGAGCTCTCGAAGGAGGACGCAATTCGTCATCCAAAGACGTGGCCGGGACACCGCGTCTTCGGTGTTTTCGCCTCCATTCTCTCGGGAAACGGCTCCCTTTCCCGCCCACTCCTCGTCCTTCGCAGGGAAAATGGGAGGGAGGACGATGGGCTTCCCAGCCCATTCCTCTTGGCCTTTTTCGACACACCCCCATAACCCACCCACTCCCCCTATTGTCGTGCCTGCATCTTAATCTCTTCCGCTCGCCGGCCTCCGTTTACTTATCGCCGATCCATCTCGCTCCTTCGTCACACGGAATCATTTTCCACTCGGGCGTGGAGCAGTTGCGCCAGCTCATTAATTATTTTCACGTTTTTCCCACTTTTCCCATGCTCTCTTTCTCTCTTTATTTCTCTCTCTCCCTTGGCCGTGAAAATTTCGCCCAAGAGTTCCGCTTCAGCGTTTTTCTACCCGGTAATTCGGTTTTTCTTTGGTGTGCGGGAAAGTAAGACTGGATACGGATTTGAGTAGTGAGAGCCAATAGGCAAGAAATATTATTTGTCGGGTGATTAGGCATTTATTAAGGATAAATTATTTTAACCTTTCCATCCTGCGGTTAATGAGCAAAAACCGACAGTTTGCATGAAGTTCCCTCCGACTGAAGAAAAATATACACTTAGTTAAAACAGTGGGATATGCCATTTAACATTTTGGATGACTTCCTAATCATTCCAATTCCTTTGCCTTTTCGTGATACCTACATCTTAAGCGTTTATTACATGATCTTTCATCCAGTTGTCATCAAAAGTCAGATCTTCTCAAACACCTCATCGGGCTGCGAAAAATTATGAAATCCAACTCACATACTTGTAAATCATGAAAAGTCTCATCTGTAAAACAATGCGAATGCCCCAATTCACAAGGGATGTGAATTCTTTCCTATGTATCGTATGTATGCAGTTACGTATATCCAAAATACAATTAAAATTAAATCAATATAAATAAAAATAAATTACAATTTGATAGAAGCGACTTGACGGAATCTGGATACGTTTGAATAGGAATTTGTTTCCTGTAGGATACAAAGAGTAAGCCAGAAAAGGGGCACTTTGTCAATATGTCATTTTAAACTAGATATCTGGTACACACCAGAGATTTTGCACTTTGGAAGTGTCAAAATCTGAGGAAGGTTGCTTCTTCTCCAGTGAAAATGCCCAACTTAGCATGTCAGAGATCGTAAAAGGATAAAACTGCCGAAAAGAAGAATTCGGTCATTAAACTCATCCCGCAAGGACATCCGAAGAAGGAAGGACGAAACGCAATGGTTGTAGGAGTAAAAGAGAAAAATATGGCTCCTTCAAGGAGCGTTCGATTAAATAGAATACGTCAACTGACATCCAAAATATTTTTATCAGCCGAGGACCAATTATGTGAAAAGATTCGATGACGAGCGGAGGGTAGATAGATAGATATTCGTTTAGCCCGCCTCAAGGTATAATCCCTCTACTCCACAAAATGACGAAGCGAGAGACCGATTTGGGTCGAGACCGACGCCTTCGGCGGCACGGGACACACACAAACACACCATAAGGGGAAAAGACCGACCGGAGGAGTCATCTCCGAGATAAAACCGTGCGATGGATTCGTGTAGTTACGTCGGGCGCCTCGCACACGAGCGGGGAGAGATAACGCCCGTTTAAACGGGAGACCGGGGTTTGGGCGGGAGGGTTGAGTGGGGGGAAGAAAGGAGGAGGACGGGGGAGGGACCAAGTAGATACATACGGAGTCGCTTCGGAGTGTGCCTGCTCGTCGAGTGATAATACTGCCGAAGACCCCGGTCGAAAGTTGGAATGGAAGGAAGGGAAACCTGTTCCTTTGGGAGTGTCTTCATTAGTGTTGTAGTAGAATGGAGAGAGGAGGTGAGAGAGAGGGAGCAGGCGTGCGCGATGCCATCTATGGGCATTGGAGCCAATTTGGGCGCAATGGGGGAGGTGCGTTGCGGAGGTGGAGGGAGGTTGTTGGGAACGGGGGTGGGGGAGGGTAAGGTGTTAGAAGGGAGGCCCGAGAGAAGAAGAAATAGGCGCCGCCTTCCAAGGGGTTTGGGGGAGAGAGAGGAGGGAGGGATTTGGTGAAAGAAACTTGGCGCTTGTGGAAATTTGTGGGGTACTGATATCAATAATTCAGTTTGGATTGGCCCGCGGAGGAATTACAACTAACGCCCAAACATTGGTTAAGAATGCGCCGTAAACAAAAGGAGGAAAGTGTGGGGAGCAAGGCAGACCTCGTTTGCTTAAAACAAAAGCTCTCGGTGATTTGAGCGCACGTAATACCCAGCACCGGCCGAATAAAGACGACAAAATCGACATTCCTGTGGTGGGGGAAGGTAGAAAAATTGGAGGAGTCGCGTGTATGTTACTGACTGAATTATAATTGATCAGGATAACTGTAAGCGATCCCGCTCCAGGAAAAAAGTATTATATTTTTCCGTTTTCAATCGAAGTAACCGATTACGTTGTCATTCCAACCTTAGTTCATCGTCCTTGTTGCTACTAATGGTTTGTCTCTTATGCGTAGAGAAGTACTTCACACTTGGATATCTTAATTAATGTACCTGTAGTTATTATTATGTTCATTATTTGAATTACATATTTATTGTCCTCAACAATTGCGAAAAATTTAATTTTTGATGTCGATGTGGAATCCTGGTGTTGAAAGACCCCCTACCACGCACCTTAGCGGTGGGTTGTAGTGTTATCATGTAAATGTAAGGCCTGCAATATGCACATCTAAGGAGCCCCAGTTGTATAAATGGCAGGGATGTACGTTTGGAAGGAAATATGTTGGTCGTAATGGAAAATACCTGGAGTTACATTAACACGCATACAAAAAAGACGTTGATGTTGAAGTATACCCCAAGCGCAAGAAAGGAATCATACAGTATATAAAGAAGATGGGAAGGGTATATAAAGAAGGTGGGTGAGAAAGTTGGGGTAAATAGAAAAAAAGTTAATGTGGCCTTCAGCATAAATGGTCTGTTGAAGTATCAGAGTTATTTTGTTTGTTTAATATAACATAAATAAACCACAGTATCCACGAGCTCCGGAGAGAAAAGAAGCAAAGAATGTGTGTGTGTTGTAGGCAACCTTCATCGGCGTGTTCAAAACCTGTGAGAGTCCAGCCGTTTGATACGTCTACCTCAAAATAAAACCTCGGCTGATGTGCACGTGCTGTGTATCTCAGGGCGAGTATTTCTGGATTCGTAATCTGTGAATTTTGAGCCTGTATCCCTCTATAGACACCAGCGTCTCCTCTCGTAACGTTTACTTACCTAAATAGCCTTGCATCTCGAGTTGACGAAAACATATTTTTTCTCAAACTCTGCTCTAACAATGGGAAATCGAGGTGATGAATCATTGTGGAGCAAACTCTGTATTTTTTACCAAGAAAATTTACTTTAATTTTGTAGTTTCTCGATCATTTGATTCTGTATATCGAAGCTATAAAATATCTCTTCCGGGTATTTTTGATCGCAGATCTTGGACCGAAAAAGCTTTAGATAGAATAGAAACTAAGGAAGTTTCTAAAGGACTGTGAAAAATGTTGAGGGCAATTTAACTTGCGAATATTCAAGTTTCAAAGAATAATTGTTAACGGTTTCCCGAGATTTCAAGAACAGGTTCCAGAATAGTCGAAAAGCAACCAGATTTCCTACTGGTCATTAAATTGGGAAATCGACATTACTAAGCCAACGCAGGAACAAAAACAATTGTCAATTTCACTATGATTGAGAATATGCTGTATAATGTGGTCAAATAAGTTTTGCTGTAACAGAATTTAAAGTATTTACTTAGTATAGTCTTTAGAAAAATCCCCCCACAGTTAAGCAAACCTGAGGAAGGAAAGTATAATCACACGAAAATTCGTTAAGGACTCATGTAAAATGAAAATTTCAGCTTCGTCTGAAATTCAGACTAAGGAATATAAATACCTATTTGATGAAGAGTTACAGATAATGGCTGCTATACACCTTAAATATGGGTGCACACTAAGCATAGTAGAATAAATTAAGCATGGCCAAATAAAAAATCGGTTGAGAAGTATACAAGGTTTTGGTGTCGAAATTAAATAAATGAAAAAGTCTCTAAACCTTTTTACAATATCAATAAAAAGGCAAAAATATAGGTTATAGCGAAAAATTCCTTTCCATTCCATAGTATAAACTCTACACAAAGCGTTATAGTATTTTATAGCTTTGGTAATAATTTATATGATAATAAACTATTGAGTTATTCTAAAGTAACTAATTTTTCAGCATACAACAGTTTTTTTTTTACTTTTCCTTCACATACCATGACGCATAACTACTTTAATCCACCCGGAAGCTTGAAGTTAATGCGGAAAAACGACAAAAAAAATCATGCAGCCCGATGGTCAACTTTCAGCGATTAAGTGTGCCAAATGTATGAACTCAACCACCAAAATTTGCACTGGAAAAAACAAAAAGAGTCGAAACCGCGGTCAGAAACGCTAAAACGGTACAATAAAAGGAAATGACGATCGGGAGGACTACCATAACAAGACGCTAAGACGATTGGAGGTCGTTTCCGGAGGAGGAGAGAGGCCTCCAAATTTGGAGGTAATCGGTCGGAAAAGGGACAATTGGTCGAGATTCGGCGTGCACAGTTCTGAAGGGGAGAATGGAGGGAAGGAGAGGATAGGCGGACAGAACAGGAGTGGACAGGAGAGGTGGGTGGGAAGGAAGCGGTGGGGTTTCTAACTCGGTCCCCTTTTTGAATGCAAGGTCCATTCCAGAATGGCCCAGAATCCCCGCGAAGTCCCAGAGTACCTTTTCCCACCCCCCTGAATGCGGATTGAGTTTGCCACAATAAACGGCGGGGAAGATGATGGGATTATGGTGCAGGGCGTGTCAGCGGAAAACGCTACGAGTAGAAATGGGGGAATTGTGGGAAGACGATGGGAGACCATTTTGCCATCTCCCGTCGGCGCAGTTCGCCACACGCCGCTAAATCAATTCATTCAGGCTCAATGCTCGCCGTGGGTTTGCGCGGCGAATTATCTCGTGAGTGAGCG
Source organism: Hetaerina titia (assembly GCA_037158775.1). NCBI lineage: Eukaryota > Metazoa > Arthropoda > Insecta > Odonata > Calopterygidae > Hetaerina > Hetaerina titia. The sequence continues at coordinate 61,567,209 of CM073768.1, read as the reverse complement.
AAGTGTGTGATACGTCCGCTTCGTCGGCGATCCGCAAATGCGACCACGAACGTGGACGGTGGTCGGCAGGCTGCGAGCGAATGGAGGACTAAGTCGAGAGGCCCGTTATCTACTCCGCTCGACGATGAACTTACCGAAATAAGCTGACAAGATAAAAATCAGAAGGGATAATACCTGCTGTCTCGGTGTTTATAACTCGACAACCGTATTCACTCACATAAAACCTGAATTTATAAGCCAGTATATCCATTTAATTCTTTCCCATTTACAATTTAAGGCGCATTATTATATTTTAGTTTACGAGAATATTATAATATCCTGTTTCATAGAAATAGTTGTGCATACTTCTATACACATTGGGTTAAGGGAAAGCAGGAAATATGTGGTTATAGATATACAAAAACATACATGTATATATATACACACACATGTATGTATTTCTATATCTATAATTTAAATATATATGTATATATAATATATATATATATATTTATATAACGATGATGTAAAAGAACTCACAAGGGTAATATAACATTTGGACGGCACAATAGAACAAAATAAAATAGATAACACGTAAAAGGACACACTGACCTCGACCCCCCCCCTGCCACACACCTTTTTGGTGGCTCGCAGGGTACTTATGTAGATGTAGATGACCTCCTCAGAGAAGACCGAACTTTCACTTGTTTAGTAAACGGTTGGTGAAAGATAATATTTGATGTCAATAATTAATTGAAATACTTTTTTTACAATGGCTTACAACCAGTGGGACGTTGAAAATTGATTTCACGCCGTATATTAAGTCAACTTCTCTAATATTAATAATTTCATTTAGTAAATAAATAATGCGTCAAACAAATATTGGGCGTGTAAATTTTTATACGCCTAGGTTTCGCTTACATTTTGTTAGGTATTTGTTGCAAATCCTCTACGTGAATCACCTTCTCGATGCCGCGAATGCCTCGAATCTGGATGCCTCGGTCGAACCCAAATAAGCATACTGAAGACGCCTGGCAAGAGAAAGTGTCGTATGCTTCCCAACTTCAAAATCCCTTCATCCGGATCCTTAGGATAAGTTATTAGTGACAGCGACTTTAAGACCGTTAACCGAATTGACCTCTGACAGTCAAAAGTCCCTAAGTCATTTTTAGGTAACCATTCTTGAGTAGACCAAGTTAACATCTAGTATGGATGTATGTACTACGTACACACCCCTTATGAGTATGTGTGATTGGATACGGTCTTAGACTCACGAGTCCTAGGGTTCCGGCGGATTCACTATATCCTTTATCGCTGGACTTCTTATGGTTGAATCGGTTTTCGCCCCGATGCACGCATATATTAATCAGGCCACGGAGGTATACTAAGTGAAAATGAGAAATTCCATGTTCATTGAAAAGCATATTAATGGAAAGCTGTTGCCGGTACGATCGAGCGCTCCTCTCCATGGTCCATGGTGCCCAATGTTTCACCCAACCATGCCCGGTGTCGCTTGGGACTGTTGCTAAATACACCAGCGTCATTCCCCTCCACGCTTGAAAATTCGGCCTGTCTTCATTTTTTCATCCCAATGATTGATTCCCTCGGCCTGCCCCCCTCCCTCATATCTCGTCCCTTCTCACTTAACCCCACCTTCGCGCCCCCAAAACCATTTCCCCCTTCTCCCCCATTAACCCCCCTTCCGTGGGGCCGACCGCCTCATAATCCCCCGGAGCGGATTCCTCCCCCATCCTCCGAGGGCAACCGCCGGTCGCGGCGCGGACCGCCCCCATGCACACACACGCCCCTTGGATCGCCGCCGCAACAGCAAGACGCCCCGGGCGAATGGAAAACGCCCGATTGTACTCCTCCCTCCCCCCGCCGAGAGTTATCCCACCCTCCTACACGAACGAATCCCGTCGAATTTTGCTTCGCGAGATCACCATGACGGCCAGTAATTCCCGGGGGTGGGACGGGAGAGAGATTTTTCATCCCGTCAATCCTTTCCGGGTTTTTCTTCGATTAGTCGTTTTGTAACACAGTGGAAATTGACCAGGGCTGTTGTGCGATACGGTGATGCATCGACTACGATCACGAAGACCATTCTAGGCGATTTTCATGGAATCGCGCTGTGATTTCGAGACATCATGTGATTCGATACAATACGTGTATATTAAAGACACAAAAGTTCATTAGTGATACAGCCAGGTTTCAACACATATGAGAAGGCGTTATTTTCGGGTACCTGAAAGCGACTTATGTGTTTGAAAGATGGGGCCAATTTATTATTATCGTCAGACTCCGTACGTGCAACTTATTAGGGCTTGTTGCTTTTAAAAATAGGTCCTTGTATGTCCCAAATTAATACTTTGGGGGTAATTACATCTAAATCTACGTAGTGCCCCACAAACTACCTTTAAGGTGATTCAACACCAGATTTGTCACGTGAAAAATTAAATATTTCTTAGTTGCCAGTAAAAATAAATAATAGCGGTGACTTGCAGGGTGTATATAAAAAATAAAACAAAAAATAAAGATGCCTACAACTTTTCCGTCCTTGCTCATCATTCCTTTTTTTAATATCGAAATCAGTTTCCCTCGGACTCATTCATTTCTCGAATTCATTTGTACCTTCATTTAATTACTTTCGTTTGTATTCAGTGCTTGTCCCCCTCATTTTTAACATTTATTTTGAAAGATTTAATATAGAACAGACAATGCTACTTTTCCTTTCGCTACTCCATTCACTATAATTTTAGCTGCTACAAAGTTCATAGCCTTTCGAATTCATTTTATTCTCTCCGGTCTCACTCTACTCTCCTACTTATAATCCCTTTTAAGCTCCTGTCGTTTCCGCTTACAAATAAATCTTTCTGTCATTCTATATATCCTCCTAGGCGCGCAACATTATTGGAAATGTTTTTTCACGGTTCGAGAAATGTGAAGTAACAAAAATGAACGACTTCCGCGTTCCCAACCATTTAAAGTATTCGTATTACCTTTGAAGTCACACACAACAGTCTATTCTGCACCCCACACATCAAATAACGTCTTTGATACCTGAGTAATTTGCTGCAGAATGGGATGACGTGAACCTACGAGTATTAGTTTCCATTAATATGCATTTAAATATTTTTGATAACGATAATATTTCTATACTTTTCAAATCACTTAAACTTGCGATTGATCAATCGTTAATTAGCCAGTGAACCAAAGGGTTATAATCATTAATTGGCGGATTACAGAATCTGTGTGATAACTATTGGATTGATCATGAGAAAACTAAGAATCTTAAAAAAATAGACAACTAAGATAAACATTTATTTAATTATTTATTTACGTATTCTGCATGCCACTGCTAGGATGTGTGGCGGGGGGTTAAAACACACCATACTAATTTTTACCCTAACATGACCCTACCGCGGTCGGACAATGCTATTATGATTCCTTATCGTTCGTGGAAAAATGACATCTTAAATCTATCTGCTCTACGCTTCGTCTCTCTAATTTTATTGCCATGATCTCGCCTACCGAAATACGATGGGGCTAATTTTATATTTTCAAATTCACTGCTAAAGAGGTATCCTTCCAATTAATGCAAGAGATTTAAACTTATTTAACTTTCTCTCTGTTAGTAAAGCCTAGCTGCTCTAATATTTTGGATACGCTACTAAGTTTATCATAACAATATTTTATAAATCTAGCTCCTCTACGCTGATCGCGATCCAATTCGTCAATCAATGCAACTTCGTGAGGATCGCATATACATACTTGATGTACTTGCAGCATATTCTAAATGAGGTCTAACCAGCGACAGATAAGATTTCTCTTTGATTTTTTCATCACATTTACCTAGTACAGTTTACTACCCTCAACATTAAAACTGGGGTCATTAACTAGAACAGATAAAGCTGTTCACCTCTTTAAGAAGTGTTGGATTAGGATGGCCAGAGCGGTTGGGACATGGAAATAAGAATTGTCTAAGGCATAGAAGCTTTTAAAATGAGGCGGGAGTTAATGTCAGGCACCCTAAGTAAAGCTGCAAAGAAAATGCTATTGAAAACTTTAATAAGGAAAAAAGGAGGTATTGTGTGGTTCAGAAATTTGATCATGGAGGCAGGAGTTTTGGATGACTTCAAGATTTAGGTTTGGGGAGAATGGAAAAAATAAAATGGATGAAAAGAAAAACAAACGATGAAGTTCTAGGTATTGTAGGGGAAGGAAACATTTTTGGTAGAAATTCGAGGAAGGCAGGACCACTGGATGCAGAAGATGCTGAGAGGCAATGGGATGACGAAAACGGCAAAGGGGGCGAAATTCTGGGAAAACAACGTAGACGGAGGAAAAGAGGGAAGGCATTTTGAATGGAATCTATAGAGATAGAAGGTATGGCCAAAGAATGTGGTCCACGGATATTTTTTGTCATATTACTTAGGAATTGTGAGTTGCTACAATAGTGTGTGGTGCCAGGGTCCGCCAAAAGCTTACCCTAAACCAATGGACTATTACTAATAATAGTATCCTTGTGTCGTTGAAAGTCGTTGAAAAATTGTAAATGTTTCAATCGCAGTTCACACATTTCAGTTTATTTGATGGGAGAAAATAAGAGGTAAGCCTAAAGTGATTTGGAAATAGTTTCTGAGGAAGGAGAATAGAAACTCATTTAATGTGACTAATCGACAGTATACCCTAATGAACACTCACTAATTGACTTAAACTTAAATTAATAAATCAACAAGGTGAAGGGTAAAAGGCAAATGATACTCCAGGCAAACGTATGAAAAATTCAGTGACCAGGTGAGGAGAAGAGGTAGAAGATGAGAAAGACCAAAAGAGAGATGAAGGGAGAGGCGGGCAACAAAAATAAGTAGAGTGAGGTGAAGGCGTCGATGGTAGGATTATGGCAGATATACGTACTATATGTATGTACGTATGAGAATTTGTTGGAAGGAGGCAGCCTGCTGGCGGGAGGGTAGTATAAAAAAATAGTGGAAAGCCCCGGGATGAGAAAGTTTATAACGCTGAGGCAGAGGGGCGAATGAAAGAAGATGAAGGTGTAAAGAGTTGAGCGGGAGTGGGAACGAATGAGGGAATGGGCGAACGGAAAGGAAGGGGTGGGAGGGTGAGGAACCGGGTTGGAAGGGGAGGGAGGTGACGGTGTCCCGGGGGATGTATTTCGGAAGAGACGACGTGAGGCGAGGAGGAGAGCAGGGCTCCGAAGGCGGCTGGAGCCGGACGCAGGGAAAGGTTTTGAGGACGTCTGTCTGTCTGTCTGTCTGCCTGTCCCTCCGTCTCCCTCCCGCCCTCTTGGACCGGAGAACGGTCGCGGAGGCGGGCGGCGGTGTTACGGCGGAGTTACGGCGAAAGGGTCCGGCGGACAGCGGACCATAATCCGACGACGAACCTTTTTATTTTCCAGCCTCCTAATATCCCCAGATCGGTATGCCGGTCACGTGGGTGGGGGAGTGCGAAGGACGGGAGGAAGGGTGGTGGCCAAAAAGGGGAAGGGAGTGTGGGGATAGGGAAGGAGAAGATGAGGGAAGGGGGAAGGAAGGGCATTGAAGGCCCGGGGAGGATGAGATGTCCGACGAGGAAATCCTACGGGCGGAGGGTGGCGATGAATCGGATGTGAGAGCCAGGGGACCGCGGAGGGAAGAGTGGGTTCCGTGAGGGTGTCGCCGGGAAGGGAGTTGAATCGGGTGGACGTTTGGTGTGGGGAGGTGCTAACGATCCAGAAGTGGACGCGGCCAGCGGAGGGTGGGGGAAGAGGACGGGCAAAGTATGGACGTGGGATGGGATGGTCGAAGGAAGCTTAATAGAGAAGGCATAGTGTAGATCAGGATGGAAAAAATATATAACAAATGATTTTCCCGAGGGATCCTGATTGACTGGATTGATTTTCAAATGCGCCAAATATTTGACCCTTCTGGGGCTCTCGGATGAATGGCCGGACGCGATTCACAGATTCGAGCCCTTGTTGACAAAACCGGAAAGGAGAATGGCGTGAGTCGGAACCGAAGACTAAATAATGTTGCCGATGTTGATGGAGATCCAGCTGGTCTATGGAGCAACCTGCGGGAATGATGTCTTTCGTTTGCCCTGGTATCAATTTATTATGTGATATGCCACCAGCTGGTATATGAAGAATCTAACGCTTTTCCCGTAGATGTTACATCAATTTCAAAGCATACCCCCTAGTTTTATAGTAATTGTTCCATCCTTATGAATTACGTCAAATCCAGCACATTTAAAATGCATATCAAACTATCCAATATCCAAGTTTTACCTAAAAATGTAGATGAATTTCCACTGAGTTATTGATGAATAATATTGTCTACTACTCCTTAAAGGTCCTGAATAATATCTAAGTTTCTTTTTCCTAGTAATCGATCTCATACGATATTTGGTTCCACATGTAATGACTTATCTCCATTACTCCATTGTAAAATATAGTAACACATCCGTAAGTAAAAGGACGCCAATTATAAATTGAAGTTACCTTTCTCCGAGCATATCCATGCATTAACCTCCTCATTAACATAATTCATGATCACATAAATGAACGAGACCAGAAATATGTATATCGATGTGAATCTGGAGATAAACGGCTCACGTAAATGCTATGTACTTAATCCTTGCCATGCTCGGTTTCTTATCGATAAATTCACGTTTTTGACTCTTTTATGCACGCAAATGGCTACCTGCAATACATTTATGGATCAGAACGAGATTTTAGTTCGCAAACCAGTTTAAGATCAAGAGACTAGGTTTCTCACTACATCTGCTTTGGCTGAATTATGAATGCAATAATTCATAACTTTATTCCCTTTTAGTGCTATAAATTATTATCATATAAAATGGTGCCTTTGGAGGAAAATATTATTATCCCTGGGAAGTTTTGTAGGCATAGGCCCAAATTTATATCCTATTTGGTTAATATTCCTGTGTCATGGTAGCAGCAAGGGAGTATCATATAGAATAATTGTATGTTTTCTGAATTTACTATTTTAAAACATTCTGCTCATGTGCATTATGCGTTGTCTGGATTACTATAGAAAAATTCACTCAAAGGCGCAGTCCGTAGGCGTGATCCCAAAAATATTTTTCTAATCTAAAAGTAAAGCATTTTGGGAATGTGTTTTTTAAACCTCTTTTCCATGCCAAATTTTGGGCGAAATGACATTCCTTGAATTGCAAAAAATTTTCTATGTTGCGTACCTAAATGCTCACTTCATACGAATAAATTAGATGATCGTAAAGGTGAATATGATACACAAACTGTCTTTTCACTTTTCAAGTTTTGCCCATGAAGTTGCATGACTTCTGGTCATGCTTGATGCTGATCACTCCATTCTACTTCAACTCCGAAACATCATTATACCTCAATATTTTGCCGAAACTCAGTTATTTATTTCGCTCTTCATCCATGGAGAAGTCTTTGGACGAATCCGACAAATACGTGCAATTGTAATACTTGTTTATCTTGCAGGGAGACATTCCTGCTCACTAAGTTCCCCCTGTTACCTCTTCCTTCTCATACCCATATCATTCCAAATGAAATCTTATATACCTAAGGCATGAATGTCTGCAGAGTGTATGCGTCCTGTATCATCATTGGTTCTTCTTTATGATATTACTCATTAATCAGGATAATAGTCCACTTAGTGATTTGGCAGTTCAATAACATGCGGCGTAAATTAAAATATTGGTGATAAAATAATTAAACCAACTTAATGGTGAGGGTGAAAGAAAGAGAAAAGAAAACTTTGCACTTCCACACACTATACATAATATTTACTTTAGTATATAGATTTACTGAACAGTAAATCTATATACTAAAGTAAAGTGAAAAATAAATATCCCTCCATAGAAAAAAGAAATAGATTCATTTTGCGGCGCATCATCATCAGTTGATGATGATGCGTCGCATCGAAACCATGGTCATGTTATATTAAAAGTGTGTGGAAGTACAAAGTTTTCTTTTCTTTTTCTTTCACCCTCACCATGAAGGAATTCCACAAAGTTAAGCCTGAAACTGTTAGCTTAAACCAACTAAATATTGATTGTATTTACCCAAAATTTTCGATTTTATCTTTTTAAATTCTTTTTGCATAATTGATAAGAAAGTATTTGGTATTAAAGGACTTCGTGTCGAACTTAATCATTACTTTTACGAGAGCGAAGATAGATCAAAGGCTACGTGTATTATAGTACTTCCATCATATCCTTTCACACCACAGTTATATTGAATTTTACTACATCGGTGTTTAAATACTTCTACATCAGTACTCAGTTCCATAGAATAAATACTGAAATGAAATACCACAAAGTTTCCATAAAGAGCTTAACTTATACATCCTTTAGAGCTTCTCTTCCGATATTCGTAGGACTGTATGAAATTCATTATTTGTACATCCCTCACATTTAACGAACGTGAGACTTAAAGCTCGGAAAGTATTATCGGACAAAAATCAATTAATCTGGAATAAATCGGTTAATTACTGCACGGTCATGGATACCCAATGCTACAAGCCGCTCACTTAAATTACGACATGATTCGGGGGAGTATATAGTATTAGCTCAAACCTCCGCCGATCAAATCACAGGGAAACAGTCAATCCGCTAAAACTAAACCAATGCATTCAAGCCGCCTGTTTTTCCGATCTCTCGTTCAATTATCTCAATTTATGTAGCGGTCAATCAGCGATATGAAGTTCCTGTGCCCATGGGCAAATAATTTCTCTCCAATGATTTCTCCACACCGAAGTTTTTGATTTTCATTTTGGAAATGATGTTCACAAAATCGAATTGACTATGCATATAAAAAAAAGGTGTTTTTAAAAATTCATGCCGTTCTCTATTCTGTACTGCATTTCCCAGTTGAAATAAGCGTTTTGTTTCCTTATCAGCAGCTAAATAGAAGTTACAAAGAGTGAATAAATATAGGATTAAATACGAGCATCGTACCTTTCGATTCGTAAAAATCAGCCCGGAGGTTGATTAGAAATTATTATTAAGTACAACATGAATTTCTTTTTAGGTAATAAAATTTGTCCCATTTTCTTATTATTAACGTAATCAATTCAAAGTTAGACTGTTTTGAACATTTCAAACGTCGAAATATTACATTTGACTATATTCACACTAATAATTAAATTAAAATAATAAAATCATCCGAAACATTATCCTACGTACATGATAATGATGGAGATCCATAAATAAAATGAAAAAATTGATATTTTAACATCCACACAGTTTTTCAGACACTGAACAGTAAAACTTTGTACCAAAGTAAAGTGAAAAATAAATATCCCCCTATAGAAAAAAGAAATTTATTTAAATAGTCAGATTTATCAACTTTTTCATTAAAAATCGTACATTGACCAGAACATTTTCTACAATTTTTTAAAAATGAAACCTGCATTTAACGACTCCCTTATTAAAAATTAACTTTTACCGATATTTGTAATCTGTCTCGTGGGTTCAATTTTGTGTTTATGGTCCTTCCTGGCTATAGCTTGGCGTCCTAATTCATTCGACCCAATCATTGTCTCTCATATAGACAATGTACTCTCCCTTTAAATGGGCTTTTTCCCTTCTCAACTCTCAAGGGCAGCCATTTAGCACATTTGTCACGCTACTTAGACATAACTACCTTTCGGGGTATCGGAATATCAAAAAGATCACTAATTTAGCGGCGTATTATTTCAAAATAGAAACGTTTCAGTAAAATTCACACTTATATTTACTCCAGCAATTAGATTTTTCAAAGGAAGAAGTTCAAAGGAAATGAATAGGGAAGATAATGTTTCAAGGTCCACTTTTTGTCGATTCCTAGCTTTATATTTGCCTGCCAAGCAGATTGGGTTACGTGTCTTACGTCTTTAATCCAGTTTAAAATAATAAGATAAAGTCAATTTTATCACTGAAGCTGAGCATGAAGCTTTCATTTCTCACAATTTTACGATGTTAAATCGATATAAATGCCTGGCTTTCTTCAGTAAGCATTTCTGTGCCCGGCCTCATGAAAAGTTCCTACTGCGCGATGCTGACATTTCAACACCCTCTGTACTGGAATTAACCACTCTTTTGAAATTCTACCTCCATAGAGTTTTTTTTGTCCCATTCATAATTATTCTAAAAGGTTGTCAACCCAATGGCAGATTTTGAGTGTTGATCATACGGATTGTTTTAAGCGTTTCGGCCCACCCTCGCGCGCATCCGAGAGGTTTTCGAACATTCGATGCGACCGGAAACAACTCCATTAAATCATATTCTCTGAACTGCATCGCTTCGATTAAAAGAGTATTCCCTCGCATAACTGGAAATATTGAATGGAGCGAATGATTCCCCGTGGTACATTGAGCTAACCATTGGAGATGAAATCGCAGCTTTCTACCGGCTACCATCTGGACCTGTGGGATCCCCAACGTAGCTCAGGATGCCGGCGGCGTCAATCACACATCCGCCAAAGACGTCTCCCGGGCGCGATGAGAATGCACCCGAGTGTCTACGAGGGCGAAACTGCGCCGCGAATCCCTCGCGGCGTTTCTCATTAGGGGGAGGGGGGGGGTAACATGATTAGTGTCGATAGATCGGGAGTTTTGCGGGTCGTTTGATTGCGCCACGCGCGCCTTTCATTTCTTTCCCTCACACTCTTTCCAGCCCTTCATCCCTACCCTCCCACCCTCGCCCCTATGCCCCACCTCCACCATGTCCTCCACCTCCATCCCGCCCCCGCCGGATGATAGCCGCCGCCTCGCCTCTGCCTCCACGGGATGGATAATGGAAGGCTTTGAGCGGGGAAACATTACTTGAGAGAGGGCGGCCGCATTTGATTGATTACTCGAAAAGTAAAAAAAAAAATAAAGAAAATAAACGGAGGAGAAAGAGAGAAGAGGCACCCTCTTAAAAGAGCCAGATTGACCTTTCGTGACCGATCCCTCTTGAGAGAATTCCCGACCATAATTTCTCGTGCCCGGTGGTAAAAACATCGGAGGCAGAGCCATCTGTGAAAGATGCGCCCGACTAATGAGAGATTAAGCGAGATAACCACGGGGATTGTTTCTCGTTTTTTTTTCATTAGTCTTCCCTTTGAATAAAAGAGATTCGAAAGTGATGTACCGTCTCCTAATGGATTTATGAGTGTATAATCTGCGAGGGAGGTTGGGGAAAGGGAGGGAGACGGAGGGAGAGGGGGAGTGGGAATGGCGTGCTTCCAGGTGCACTTATTAAAGCATTAAACGGTGTTATTATTCGATTAACGCGGGATGGTATTCAGTTGAGAAGTGCGTATTGTTTGATCGCGATTGGAGTGGGAGGGTTGTATTGCGAATGATTTCCGGAAATGAATATCCGTAAACTGTAGGTCTTTGTCCTTTCGACCCCCTCCCGCCCACGCCTGCAATGGATTCGACGCAAATTAACGCTCTAATGAATTATTTGTTCGACGGGAACGGGATGTGGACGCACGGGGCATAAAAATTTCCCCATTGCTCACTTGGTGAAAAATGTCATTTCAATACGCCATCATGACAATCGGTGACTCTCTTTCGCCGCATGGTCCAACGACGAGGCTGCTACACTTAATTCTCAGGTGCGAAATCCCAGGCGCCTAATGCTATTATTTATAATCCGTGTTAACTCAACGCTAATACCTACATGCGGAGTCCGAAATTTTTTTGACCAACTGATTACTTGTTAATTTCTAAAAAAAAAATAATCCATAAATGTTTCCGAGTTTCTTTTTAAATTTTCGCTTCGCTCGCCCTCATTGGGAAAAAAATGAGGGAACCCGTTAAATTGGTCCAGGGGATCGATGAGATAAACATTGGTATCGTGCCTCGGAGGTCCTGAGTGAGGAGAACGGGAATGGATATGAATATGCGCTTAAAAATTCGTATCCGGGAACGCTGCCATTGGGATCTCACCAAATGTAAGTTATCGTACTTTCTTCCACAGGTCGAGCGGTAATCGCGGAAAGGATTATCGTTAAAAAAAATCCGATCCGAACGCATCTTCGGAGTCCACCGATTTTAAAGAGTAGCGGCCCGGAGCACAGATGTCCGACTCTACATCCATCCGAACTACCGACCCATATCCACCACGGGGTGCTGCGCTTGTTTGATGTTCGCCGTGCGCATGGAATGACCGTTATAAGCGGGCAAGAATAATGATGGATTATAAATTGTTTATCAAGCTTTGGCACTCTCTTAGTGGATTCAACCGTATCAATACACTCAAGTACATTTCCAGGAAGGAAATCGAATGAAAACAAGGAGAGTCATTTGACGAAAGTGAAATCAAGACAGTTGTGATGACAACTAGGAGTGAGCCCGAAGACATTTCAAGGAATTGCAATATTAAATCGAGTACAAAGAGAATAATGTTAGCTCTCGTCAAGTTCTAGGTGTGAGTTTTCTTCGGAATGATCCGTGGGATAGCACGTATTTACATCTTTTATCCGACTGCTCTGACGCAAAGAGAAATATTTTAATATCCGATATGTCTACGTCAATGTTTTCTTGGTATCTAAACTCATGAACGTGATGATTAAGATGTGACAAGTTGGCAAGGAAAAGGGAATCTCTCCAATCAGCTACTAAGAACTAATTAATTTGTTGAAAAATGTAACAAAATGCAAACAATCAAATAATTTATTAATTCAGTCACGATTTGTAACAGCATAAGCTGAGGTCACCCTCGTAAAAAAAACCTTGTTTGAAGATAGAAAAAACAAAATGAATCAGCAACTTTCATTGAGAGACATTTTAGTTTTATCTTCATGGATTTATAATCCATTTTTATAATAAAAATATGTTATAATATATGTACCTAAATTTCAGCAGGCATCAATTCATCAAACTCTCTGAAAAATTGTAAATTAATAGTTTTGCATATCTCAGTTATTATCAGCATCATTAATGTATGAATGACACAAATTCTTTGCAAACGACAGCGCCATCTCAGGATTATCATTTGACTGAACTTATTATAGGGGTACACCAAAACATAATTGTGAAAACCCCGTCAATTTTTTCTATTTTTACATTTTCTCAGAGCCATAAAGCATAACACATTCTCCAAATGTTTTCCTCTATTTAACAAAACAGGAAGTGGGTAGCTAATATACTTGCGAAAGTACACGCCTAGCTCCACATTACTTTCCGATTTTACGAAGAGGTTCTTCATCAGAGCCCAAGTATTCATGGATTGAATTTCTGTTCGAACTATTAACAATTTCGTATTTAATTGTGTAATACAATTATTTCAGATTCTACTGAGATTATTACGTCTATTTTCTAACAACCCTCATTTTCACTTTTCAACTTCACCAATATGCAGGGTAAATCATTATGTAACACGTGGTGTTTTAGAAAGAATTAGTGCCTAATGGCTTTAATATGGCATTTATACATTGCCGGTAAGCGAAAGTTTTAATCGAAAATAGCTATCGATTAGAATAGGTGACGGTGATTTACATCTCAATACGTAGCCGCTGTACGTGTGCGTGTATATAATATAAATTTATACATATAGTGCCGTCCAAATTTTTTATATATTATATAACTCAATAGAATACAAAAATAAAATTGATAACACGTAAAAGGGCACTCACATTTCAGAAATTTTAAGCTTTCAGCCTTCTCTGAGGCCTTCTTCAAGGCAGACTTCCTCCTCAGACTGACCTGAAGAAGGCTTCAGAGAAGGCCGAAAATAGAAAAACAATGAAAGTAACCAAGAAAAAACTAAATTAAATTGATCGAGTATTAAATAATACTCCTTGATAGGCATCAATAATGCTTGTGCTTTACTAAAAAGAGCGAGTAACACATATTAGGAACAAACAGCTTACTTTCAGGCTTGATATGGTGGAATTTGAACATATTAATGACCAAATAATTACACTTTTCCACTTGTTAAAATATGTATTGCCGATTATTACAGTTTTTTTCAAGAGGATCTACCGCATCGAAACCTTGTCAGAAGTAATTAGCTAATGGAAAAGTACTATTATTTGATCATCGCCCACGGGGCATGATGACAAGATTCTTTTTGAACGACGTCTTTGGTTCCTGTGGGCGAGTTTCACCGACGCTCGTATTGACCTTAGATATGCTTTAATGAAGAGATTGAACGTTTGATTTCCATCACAGACCAACTCTGCTAAGCTCTCATAGTTTTACAGTCTCTCACAGATCCCATAGAGACTCAATCCCAAAACTATTGGCTAGACACCCCCGACTCCGGGTTTACATCGCCTTCGGAAGCGGACTCGAATCCTCAAACGCACGTCGACGAACTGGGGAGGGGAAGACGTTGGTGTCCCACGTTCGGCATTTCGCAAGATCGAAAGCTGGTAAATGAAGCCCTTGGATCGCGGCGGCGAGGGGGTGTTTGCAAGCGATGGGATGATGGAGTGCGGGTGGAAAGTGAGAGAGAGAGAGAGAGGGGAGGGATAAGGAAAATGGGAAAAGGTCGTGCGCTGAGGAAGGAAGGGGTGGGAGAAGAGGTGGAGGCAAGAGAGGCAAAAGGGTAAGAGGAGATAGTTGGGGAATTAAGAGCAAAAAAAGTAGACAGGAAAAAAGAAGGGTGGGAGTGAGTTAAGATTTCCCACACAGGCACACATACACACGGGGAAGCTTTCCGATCCCTTCCCCCCTACCATCTCCTCTCCCCTTCCAGTCACGTGCTACCTCCCTCTCCCAACCCCCTACGGGGGAACAATAGTGGTAATTAGTGACAAATGAGTATGAGGGCCCGCTCCATGTCTGCAACAGGCATCGGGAGTGAGAGGATGGGGGGGAGACGGCGGCCTGAGGGAAGGAAAAGATTCTTTTTCGACTTCTTCTTGCGCGCAGGGGAGCGGGGAGGGATGGGGGGCTTCGGAGTGGGAGGGGAAGAGGGGACGGAAGACATGATGGTGGAGATGGAAGAAGGGATCGCGGATGGACGTAGGAGGGGAAGACGGGGGTACGTAAGATGGAAGAAGAGGGAAGAGAAGGAGAAGAAAAGCGATGGGATCTGTTGTGTGCGTTCGACTCGAGCCGGGATAAAACATTTATATTTCTTTTCGACTGAAGCATGCGATTCACAACTAGGAAATGAATACATTTACGTAAATTAGCTCGTCTTGAAAGAAATGAAAAACATAAAATGCGAATTATACTCGGGATCGCATTCGCATACCTCTCTCTCTCTCTCCCGGGCCTCTTTTTTTCTTGCAGATTTATTTTTTAAAGTTATTATTTCATGTCATTTAATGCCTCTCCCTCTTCCTAATGGATTCTAACCTTAATACTCAAATGTAATTTCAAGCATTTGCGTTATTTTTCCCCATCTTTCAGTGGTTTATAAGCTGTCGTTTAACGAATAATGAGATCTCTGGAGGCTATGTAATTATCTCGGCTTCATCACGTATTATAATTGATGACCGTCATGAGGACATAATTAAGTTGTCCGTTTTGCAACCTTAATTAACATCGCGGCAAATTAGCAAACCTCTATAGCGCGGTGTCTGTTTGGGAGTTCATCCATATCGCATGGGGTGTTTGAACGGGGAGAGCTGTTGATTTATTACTCTCCTGCCGTCATCCGAAAATCAAAGCAAGGCATTTAACTCACACTGCTATGAATAGGAAAGAATTTAATCTTTCTTTCGCTTCTGTGCTTGTTTGTCGTAATTATATTGGTAACAAGAGTTATGGTGGGTACTTATATATTGTTCAGTAAATTTCCACGACACATACAGTAAAACCGTTCACTTTTCCCATCAGATAGGCGATCCGTATCAAAAATACCATTGCCATTCCCGAAGCAGAACTGGTTTAATTCTATTTTACATCCACAAATTTTACTTGAGATATGGTTTACTATTTTATTTATATTACGATTCCTGAGCTCTCGTTTCTTTTCACAAGTATGAGCTTGCTAGCGTTGGTTATTAATTTACTGATCGGGAAACATTTCACCTACAAATGGTTTACCTTCAAGAAAGTTAGCTTCCAAGGAAGGCAGACCCAACTGGGATTTTTCGATCATTGTTCCTGTGTCATTTGTGAGTAAACTTGGGAGATTCATGAACTGTAGACGCTCTCTATTGGCTCTGTGACTTTCATTAATTCATACGGTCCATGTGATAGAAGGGAGAAAAGCTTAACTTCAAATGGAAACGTACAGGATACGTAACGTTCATCGTTTTCCTTTGATTACTTTTGAATCGATAGGTGTTTTCTTTACGTAGCGTTGGAGAGAAATATCAAGTACAAATCAAATGACATATTTCAGTTTCCAGCCGTTAAAAGAAATAATCATCTGATTTATTATTTTTACTTAACTATGATTCTTACTTTGTCAATGCACACTTTTCACGTATAAACAATGAACCGACTCTCATTCTCTTATAACCGAATGGCTGTTTCCACATCTCATTAGTATTCTGTTTACACTGCCTAGTAAATACCTTTAGGCTGACACAAGCTTATATCTCTTGACGTGTGCAGCTTTGACCTTGTGAACTTTATTAGAAAAACTTTACCCCTTCGAAGATGATGAAGCCTCCTCAAAGGCATAGTCCTCCAGCTTGGGGGGAGTACCGCCCTCTGAGGAGTCTCCTTTGCTCACAGCAATTCATGTCGTTCCTTTAAGATTGCATGGTTAAGATTACCAACCTCTTGAAAATGATTTCCTCGAGCGTTTCTTCCGTCAAACCATCGTGCCTCAGAGAAAACTACGTAATTAATTGATTTCTTGAGCAAAAAACGTTAATATTGCATGTAAAAAACAGAGATGAATCTTTCCCAAAGGCAAATTATTAGGTTCGCTCACACCTTTTACATCTTACGAGTATTATCTGACGATTTCTAGGTTAAAATATCAAGTTCATATTGCATATTTGGAATTCACATTTCCGTGCGCCCACTACTCCATGAATGTCTGGACTAATTTTCGTCATTTACTCCCCTACTAACTCTTCTGTCTAACTCGAAAAAACTCATCCAGTTAACAAATTTACCATTAAGAAAGATTCCTTGGGAAATAACTATCGAAAAAAAATTCCAAATCAAAGGAAAATGAGAAATCTATTAAAAATATATGGCATGCGGCCACGTCACAGTTATCGTCTACATCGAAAAACCACTATCATCGCAGGTACAGATTTTCATGTGAGGTAGCTGACACAGTGTCAGTGTCACAGTGTCAGTGAACATTTTAAGAAAGGCACAAATAAAATCGTCAACCTTATCACAACCACCAAAACCATAATTCTTTTGATGCTTGTACCCTCGATGATGAAACTTCAAATTATTAAGATATGAAACTCTCATTAGAGTTAAGTATTATATTTAATACATAACTTATGCAATGCGGCGAACCTAATAGTTAAGTTCTTGTTTAATAAAAAAGAAACCATGAAGTAAGAATTACCGAAATAACCTCGATACTTCTACCATCGATATGAAGAGCAATCTACTGTTCAAGATTGTTTTTGATGGATCCAATATTCAGCCGGCCCTACTAAATTTCAACCCCACTAAAACTACACAATACATACTGTAAAACCTGGTTAACAAATAAAACGTTCTTCAAAACAGTATATTTTCTGTCTCATTTGTTACCATCCAACATACCATGAATCTTTTCAGGCGTAACTCTGTGGGATTGTTATATAATGAATAACGCCATCGTGAAACTTTGTAATTTCACTTAATTTTATTTTTTTATGTGGAATTACAAAGTTTTGCTATGACGTTATTCATCCAACATACATATTCCTATCCAAACGTGAAAGTAGTACGTACAAATATTGATATTAAAAATCAAAGCAACATTTTTTCTTCGTTTGTTTGCCATTAAGCTTTTAATTCCGCTAATTCAATGTCGTGGTGTGAACTTGTTGAAGAAAAGCAATTTTATTGAATTGGACTGGCATTATATGATAAATATCTAAAACTGAAATACGGACATTCAAAACCATGAAGTCTTTTTCGATGAGCGATTGGGAGGACCATGCGCTCATAGAAAAACGATTGCAACTGCACCTAGGAGGACGCCACAATTTAAACGCACGGGAATCCACACCAACGATCCATTGCGAATTAAGCGTCCCTTTTTTGAGTGAGTGCATTCATACATGCTTATGTGCAAGCTCTTAAAATAATTATCTCCACATCGAAAATCTCACGCTCCCAACCGACCCCCCTTTCCACTCCGCTCCAACCAAACTTCCCCCCACCCTCCCCGCTCCACCGCTTCCCCTATTTTTCTCTGCCGACTCCGCCTCCCCAACTCAAATCTCCTCCCACGACCAAGCCCCTCCCCACCACCCCCTCCCTTGGCTCCCGACCTGAAGGAGGTGGCCCACCTCGCATCCCCCACCCAACTTCCCCTCTCTCTGCCCCCCCCATCGTACCCCCTCCACTACCCCAGAACGACCTCCCGAATCCAAAACTCCGATCTCTGACATTCTCGCCAACACGCACCATCTCAAGGGAGTAAAAGAAAATACACTTGAGTGTATAAGGAGGATACATTATTTTTGGATCCGAAATAAATGTTCGAAGAAATTTTGCGAGTGTGTAACATATATTAGCGTGCGTGTATGCATAAATATGCTTGTATCCTATTTGCCCAATAGACTATATAATGGAAAATAGTTTCTAAAAGTAACCTATGCATACGTATGCATCTACGTATATGTGTTTGTGTGTATATACATATGCGTCTCTATCATTCTATATTAGTATATAGTATACATACATATACATTCATGTAAAAAAAACATAGACACAGTAATCAACCCGAAGGTTGATTTGGTAGGTGATGGTAGAGTTCACCCAGTACTAAGCCCTATGCAGGGTGCAAGATTCACACATCAGGGTAGGGGGGCCAGTTCCTTTCTCTGTGCCGGTTATGGTTTTCCAGGAAGATCTGGTACCCGAAAAATCACATAGCTTGGGTGGAGCTGCAGAGAGGCTTGTCCGGGAATCGAACCCGGACCCTACGGTCAGTAGTCTAACGCTCCACCCCTGGACTCCCGCGACCCACACACATTCATATACAAATAAAGTACTGTTTTATATAAAATGTCCATGAGCACAGTAATCAACCCGAAGGTCGGAAAGGGAGCCAGCTCCTTTTCCTGTATTGTTAAATATATATTTTTATATACATATTCACACACACACATGCATATATATATATATATATATATAGCGGGTCGCGGTGGTCTAGTGGGTAGAGCGTTGGACTGCTGACCGGAGGGTCCCGGGTTCGATTCCCGGGCAAGGCACTTTGGGCACCTGTAGCTCCACCCAAGCTAGTTGATTTTTCGGGTACCAGATCTTCCTGGGAAACCATAACCGGCACAGGGAAAGGAACTGGCCCCCCTACCCTGATGTGTGAATATTCACACGCCGTATAGGGCTTGGTACATGGGTGAGCTCCACCATCACCTACTAAAACCGACCTTCGGGTTGATTACTGTGTTTATGGATGGTTTATATATATATATATATATAATATATATATATATATATTAGGTATTATATATATATAGTATTATATATATATATATATTATAATATATATATATATATATATATTAGGTAATCTACCGGTTAAGGTAGGTTTTTGGATGGACACAACTATCAAATAAACATTTTGTGACTCCCCACCTAGCAAACTAATCTATATCAGGTCCCTCTTCATCTCGGTGTACTTCTTTCCTCCCATCATCCCGTCCAACATCCCTATCCTGTTCCTACCCTTACCACGCTTGCCCAACATTCTCCCCTCTATTACCCTCTTCAACATTCCACTACCGCTCAATACGCCTTTCATCCATTTTTCCTGCCTCCATAGGATTTCTCTCAACAAACCCCTCTCCTCCCCCACCATCTCCAGTACTTCCTCATTTGTTTTCCTTTCGGTCCATTTCACCTTCTCCATTCTTCTCCACACCCACATTTCAAAAGCCTCCAATCTACGTCTATCCTCCTGCTTCAGCGACCACGTTTCCGCGCCGTACATAGCTACGCTCCATATCAGAGTTTTTACGAGTCTTGTCTTAACATCCCTACTCAACGTCCCCGTCATCAACTCCCTCCTCCTTGAGAAATCCTCCTTGCCTAGCGCAATTCTTCTCCTTACGTCCCTACCACTTTGACCGTATTGGTCCAAAACACTTCCGAGATATGTAAACTGCTCTACCTGCTCTATTCTTTCCCCGCCTATTTTAATATTTAGCTTAGCCTTTTTCTTTCTGGAAAATCGCATAACCTTTGTTTTATTAATATTGATTCTCATCCCATATTTATCGCACTGAACCTCCAATTCACTCAACAATGCTTTCAACCCCTTGGCTGACTGAGCAACTAATGCTTGGTCATCAGCAAACCTAACCGATTTTACGAATTCCCCTCCGACTTTCATTCCTACCTCCATTTCTTCCCATGCCTCTTTAATCATTTCCTCTACATATACGTTGAACAGAACCGGTGACAATGGGCAACCCTGCCTTACACCTCTTCCTAACACTGCCCATCCGGACTCTCCGTTCCCCACTCGCACCTGAGCAGTCTGAGACATGTACAGGTTGCGGATCAGTCTCCTGTCCCTCCAATCCATTCCTATTTTCTGCAATACACGCATTAATTTTTCCCAATTCACTCTATCAAACGCTTTTTCGAAATCTACAAAACAGGTAAAAACGTCCTGATTGTATTCTATATTCCTCTCGACTAGTGATCTCATTACTGCAATGGCTTCACGCGTACCTCTTCCTTTCCTGAACCCAAACTGATCATCCCCTAAGTAATCATTTGCCTTACTCTCTATCCTTTTGTTGATGATCCTGAGAATAACTTTAGCTGCGTGGGATATCAAACTTATTGTTCTGTAATCCTCACATGACGAAGCCTTTGCCTTTTTTGGAATAGGAACTAACACCGATCTCACAAAATCTTCCGGCCAGATTCCTTCCTCATAGATACTACGAATCAGTCCATATATGGCCTTCTTCCCACCTTTCCCTAACCATTTCAACATTTCTACAGGAATATTGTCCACCCCCACAGCCTTATTTGCTTTCATCTCCTTTAATGCCCTTTCTATTTCATCGTCGAGTATGCCTGGACCTAAGCTATCTTCTTCTACGTCATGTTCCTTTTCTATGTCTAACCTTGTCGGCCTAAGTTCTTTACCATACAGTGTTTCTATATATTCCTTCCATCTCTCTTGGATTTTTCCTGGTTCAACTATTATCTTACCCCATTTATCTTTAACTGTTAGCACAGATCTTGCCTTCTTACTTCCCGATAATAACTTAACCTTGCTGTATAGAGCACCAATTTCACCCTTCTTCTGTAAACTTTCCATATCCTCGCATTGCGTTTTCCACCATTCTTCTTTTGCTTTATTTGTGGCCCTTCTCAATTTATTGTTTAACTCTTTGTACTTCATTTTGCCTAACTCTGTGTTTACATTTTTCCATCTTCTTCTCTCATCCATCTTTGCAATCATCTCATCCGTTACCCATGGTTTCCTTATCCTTTTCCCGTTAACGGTTCCTATAGTGTCTTTAGCGGCTTCCAATATCCCTTTCTTGATACATTCCCATTTTTCTTCGATAGTACTCAGTTCTTTACTGTCATCCATCATTTTCTCTACAGCCTGCTGATACTCCTTCCTCGTTAATTCATTTACTGCGTCTAAATTCCATTTGTTAACCCGCCGGCCTTGCCTTATCTTCTTGAAACGAACATTACATTTCATAACAACTAAATTGTGGTCAGAGTCCGCATCCGCTCCTGGGAAACTGTGCGAATTTATCACACTGTTCCTAAACCTGTGCCTAACCATAATATAATCTAACTGATACCTTTCTGAGTCACCTGGCATTTTCCATGTATACCTACGCCTTTTGTGGTGTCTAAACCATGTGTTAGTGATGACTAACCCCTGTCTCCTGTAGAATTCAATTGCTTTCTCCCCGCGTTCATTCCTCGTGCCTAACCCATAGTCCCCCACCTCACCACCATCTCTTCCTTCGCCTACCGTCGCATTCCAATCCCCCATCACTATCAAATGTTTCCCTGCAGGAACACTCGCGATGATATCCTCTAACTCATCATACATCCTATCGACTTCCTCCTCCTTGTGGTTGCTCGGTGGCATGTATACCTGAATAATGACCAAGTTCGTCGGCTCTGCTTTAATCTCTACGAGTAAAATTCTATCTGTCGCTTGCTCTATGTTGACTACGCTTCTTCCTACCCCTTTATTTAAAATTACGGCAACCCCTCGTTGGCTCTCGTCCCCGCCGCTGTATATTACTCTATAGTTGTCACTCCAGTAATCCCCGCTATCCTTCCATCTCACCTCGCAGAGGCCTAAAACATCTATGTTACCTCTTTCCATGTCTCGCTTAATATTTTCTAATTTGCCTCTCCTCAACATTGTCCTGACGTTCCAGGTTCCTATTCTTACTACTTTCGCCTTCTTCTGAGTCTTCTTGCCTGCTGAAGTTATTTCTTCCCTGCAAGGGTTTCGTGGGATGACGACCGCGGAAGCCTTGCCTCTCCCGCTGCCGGGCACGACACACGGCCTCTTGGGCCGAGTCCCGTAGTTGCCAGGACTCATATTATCTATAGTGCCCATCATAATATTCTTGGGAATCATAATTGAGGTGGTTTCCCGTTGCCTTCCTCAATAGTGTTTTTAACGTGACACCATCACTTAATGGCCGCCCCACTGGGGTCAGACGCCATTGCAGCCGCCTCACTGAGGAACAGACGCTGCGTGGACTACCTTTCGTCTGGCTCCTAACCTTCGACCTATCTGGCATGGGTGACCCTTCCAGGAGTAATTATTATTACTCCCGCCAGCACAGCTCTAGGGGTCATCGGAACACACAAGCCCTTCAACCACGACAAGGTATATATATATATATATATATATATATATATATATATATATATATATATATATATATATATATATATATATATATATATATATTCATTCAAACAGAAATAGGTATAAGGAAAGGGGATAGGAAAACACATAAAAGGCGAACACAGGACATGTGGGGAAGGCGGTTTTTGAGCAGATCACGAAAGTAAAAATATTTCCTTATCCGGGATTTGAACCACGGACCTTCCACTTTCCGGGCGGGATTTTCAAGTTTGAATATATATATATATATATATATATATATATATATATAAGTATGTATGTGAATGTATACACTCTTTCATATATTTCCTAACTTTACTTCTTTCTCTTCAGGCTTAACAGCCAAAAACCTTTATCCGAAGGGGTGGAAGGGGAAGAAAAAACGGGAATATTCAGAACTAAAAAGGAAGATATCTGGTGAAGAAGAGAGAGGAAAACATTCCGCATCGAAACACGAGGTTAATGGGGGGGTGGGGAGAGAAGAGGTCCGTCGGTGTGGGAAAGAGAGAGAGGGAGCACGGGGGTTGGTGGTAGGGGGAAGGGTGGTTGCTTGTCGGGGCAGGAGGGAGGAATAGGGGATACGGGTGTTCGGGGAAAGGCGATGCGAAGAGATGGGAGAAGGAGAAGATGTCGGGAGGTCTGCAAAATGGGAGGAGGGGGGGCGTGAGGGAGTTGACAAACGAGGAGCGGTAACCAAGGAGTGTGGGGCGTGCGGAGGGAGAGGGTGGGGAGTGGAGAGGCCAGGGGTTGGATTTCGAGGAGCGGGAGTGGTGTTGGTGGTGGGGGAGGGGGGGAGTTTGAGGAGGAGGCTGGAGGATGTTTAAGGCCAATCCTAACCATCGCGGCAGTCACATCCAACCTTTTCGTCTCTCACTCATCTCTCATAAAAAAGCAGCCCCTACAGAGAGACTTGTCACCTTATGGAGTCAGAATTACGATCCCCTGTTAAAATTAAAGATTAAAATTTATTCCGGTATGCAAATGAAAATGAGTCTCAAACCCTCCGCCGAGAGGTTAACTGGTAAACAAACTTTCCTTCAGATTTTGGTCTGACGCCTCCGGTGAGAATCGAGGCCTGGACGTCGATCATTTCCTGATTTGAACTTTGTTTACGTTCTACAAACGGAATTTACAGGTAATTTATTCCCATGTTTAATTTCATAGTCGACATAGTTTCCGATAATCAGGACATGGTGATATCACGGATCGCTTATTTTGACTGATAATCAATTGATTATGGATGATTGTCAGTTAGTATATCTGTATTTGGAATCTGAGAAGGAATGGTCGAACTTACCCCGAAATCTACAGGTATCTCCAACTTACGTCTCTTACTTAAATTGCCATTTTTATTGCTACATGGTAAAATTCACGGAATATTTTTAAGACGAGAATGCATGTTATTAGCCTTCAGAAATTAATTAAGTTAGTGCTACTGATAACTAATCTACGCTCGTAAAAATATTGCAAATTAAATCACTTTAGTTGGAATGTTGACAATAAATCCATGACAATTTGATTTGCATCCTGATTCTAGCTTGCGGTTATATGGTTTCAAACACGTATTTTTTAAGCAGTTTTCAGTTTATCTCAAATGCTCTGTCACCTTTGAAGAGAAGGCAATAGTTCAAGCACTTAATGAGATCAACTAATCCGCGCGTTATTTTTGGGCCACTGAGTATGGAGAGAATATTATTTGTAGTTCACGGCTGACCCTTGCATTAGCCAATTGTTTGGAGGGTATGTTCAGATTTGCTTAATGACGAACCCCCAACACAAGCTTATTGTGTGTTTATAGTAAGTACATTTAAAAGGAAGTGTATGGTTGTATCTAAACACACTGAGTAATCAACTCGATTAAACTAGCTAGAAATACTTAAATAGTCTTATTCACGTTTTTTAAAAAAAGGTATAATCACTATTGAAGGTACATCGCAAAGGATGTAAATCAAGCTCTTCGAATTTTCCAAAACGAAGAAAAAGATAAGCGAATCCTCTGGCAACGTGCAGAATCTCTCACGTAAACTTTTATTTAAGTGGATACCGAATCACTACTAATTAAGTTTCGTTTTTGGCGGAGAATAAACGAGACAGGTCCCTTTGAGTACACCCATCACTCTTCCAACAAATTTCCGTTTTTACCAGCCTCGTTTCAAAAGTCTTCCTTTTTCGACGCCTTTTCACACTTCCCGCCCGAATCGCGCGGCACAGTCTGGTGTCTCAAGGCCGCATTCATCGCCTCTGAGAATAAATAAATGTAAGGAACTTCAAATACAATGAGCCGGCGTGGGGTCGAATAATCTCCAGCCCAGAGGGACGCAAAATACTTTTGTGTTCTCGACTGGATGACTGCAAATCAAAGGCGGCGACTCTCCCCCATCCGATCTCGCGCTGCGTACATTGCAAGAGAGCTAGCTCACGGCTAGCCGAACGGTCTTGGATCCGGGAATGAAGGATGAAAGGCCATCCAATTTGCGTCAAACTATTCCTTGATGGGCCCGGCCGCAGGTCAGGGGCGAGACTAACGGAATCGGGAACGGACGGGGGTTGAAGTCTGTTTGTTGGTGGGTGATGGATAGGCCGCGAAGTTCCAGATTTGGAGCTCCGTTCGAGCACCGAGTGAAAACACTTCGAGGTGCTAACTGCCGCGTGTTTAGTACAACGCTTATGGCATATATTTATACATCCATATGGTCCTAGTAGAGTTGGGGGTGGACCAGGAAAGGTTAGTTAGGTTAACAGCTCAAGTCCTTTTTTTATTCTATCATCCTTCGTGGGTGAGAGGGAAGGAAGTGGGGGTCGCTTGAAGAAAACGGTCAAGTAAGAGTCGAGATATTTGACACGGAGAGATGATTACAGTTAACAGCATTGTTGACGTGACAAGGAAGAGCTTTCTCGGCGTATCCGCCCCTCGGTGCAAAGTCGTTGAAGGAAGTGCATCGTTGCTCGAATGATAGCATCTTGTTGAGTCAACTTCGTTGGTTCCGTAACTTCTTGCAACAACTTAATTTTAAATGGAGTGAAAATGATTTTTTCGTAAAAAGAATATTACAGGGTTCGTCCGGAAAATAAGTGTACTGAGCTCAGGAAAAAAATTTATTACACTTTTACATATCTTAAGCTAATATTCCTCAAAATAGGACCCTTGTGAGTCGATACACTTGTTCCAGCGGCGTTCCCATTCCTGGAACGCTCCCGCGAAGACATCATCGGGAACCTCTCGAAGACACGTCGTCACGGCCTCTTTGACGGCGTCCAAAGTCCCGTATCGCGTTCCTTTCAAACTCCTCTTTATCTTAGGGAACAGAAAGAAGTCCGGTGGTGCCAAGTCCGGGCTGTAGGGCGGGTGCGGCAGCGTTGCCACGCCGTGCTTGGCCAAGAAGTCCGACACGACAAGCAGATAAGACGGCGCATTGTCGCTCAGGTTGTCAGTCATACGGTTGATCGCTGGCCGGACGCGGGCGACTCGTTTTCGAAGCCTGTCGAGCACTTGGACGTAAAATGCAGCATTTACAGTTTGTCGTTCAGGTACAAATTCGTAGTGGACGACTCCCCTTTTGTCAAAAAAGACGATGAGCATCATAAACTTATTTTCCGGACGAATCCTGTATATTATTGCATTTTCTCGGACAAAATGCATGTATTTGTCGGGAAGTACTGAAATTGCATCTCCTATCCACTAATAAATGCTATTAATGAAAACGATTTCTTGCATAAATTGGAAGAATATCTCTTTAATAATAATATTGAAAATTTATCATTAACCCCATCGCACTACGGTAGGCGAAATCGTGTCAATAAAATTGTTTAAGTGTGTAAAAGATAAATTTAAGATGTAATTTTTTCCACGAACAATAAGGGATCAGAATAACGTTCTCCGGCCGCGCTAGGGGGAAAAAATATTCGTGTCAAAATTATTCTGGTGTGTAATCACCCCTGCCACACACCCTAGCGTGGGCTTGCAGGGTACTAAAACATGCTTTAAAAATTCAAAGCTAATTTAACAACCCGCTAGTGAGAGATGGCGTCATACGAGTATTAGGAATATTAATGCAAGAGTATCAGGTGATATGGTGGGTAGGAAGGTAGGATCGTGGGAGAAGCTAATGAGAGGCATTTTTAACAAGGTGAAAGGCGGTGGAAATGATAAGTAAAGCTGATAACCATAGTTGCTCGCCGGTTTGATGTTCATTTGCTCACAATGAAAATTTTCCCCACGAGAAACGTGAATTTTCCACTTTTACGACTCTTTCTTTGTTTTGGGAGGAGCATATTTGGTCGAAGAATTGCTTCATAATTATTTAAGTTTCTCAAGTATGCAAGCTCTTTCTCATTAGAAGCTGGTGTCATTCAACGACCGCCGAAACGCTAAAATTGTGTTTTTGCGATGGTTTTTTTAAGTTTCTATGTTTTAATAGTGTATTTAATATGTATTGTGTGCTGTCGCTCTTTTTGACATTCCTTCCAGTATTCTCTACAGTTAGTCATTGTAACATATATTATTAAGTGAATATTACGCATAAAATATGGTATTGCACATATGCATATAATATATGTTACAATTAATTTTCACTTAGTAATGTACATGGATTAATACTTTGAAACAAAATGTTTATCTTCGAAATTATATCAGGCATCTTACAAGGCCACTAATTAGTTATAAGAGCGAAAACGACTCGCCTCAAAGACACATTCTATTTGACGTAAAAGGGAAGGAAATGTATGATTTATTCATTTGATAATAAATATAAATATCAAGTATTGTTCATATGCATAACGACTCAAAATAATTAATACAGTATATACGGTATATATGAAACGTATTTAGCTGTTATTTAGTAGTCTAATATCGATACTGGCAAGAAAGAGTATGGGAAAACGTTTTTCTCGATATTTTACTCCTTTACTTTTTCGGAATCGTAATCTATCAATTTTATCGTTATTGACGCTGCCAACCTACGGAAATATTTCGTCACTCAAAAAACATTCGAATCACTTGTTCGTAGACACGAGCAGTCAGCAGCAAGGTTTTTCGACTTTCGGGCGATTACGGAGCGGCAAGGGATGGGGATGGGAAGAGAACGTGATTCATTGTCCAAAGGAGGGAAGGTCAAGAGAGAAAGGGATAAGGGCAGGGTGTGAAAGTTAATAGTGGGCGATGAAGACACAGCCGACTAATGCTCTTGAAAACCCGTCGAAATCAAATTGCGCCGTCTCTTTCTAATTTAACGATTAATGGCGCCCAGCTCATCATTCAAGTTCTCTTTCTTCATTTGCACGACAAAGGTTTTTACTGTTATATCTTTCCGGTCGACTTTTACCCATCAATTAACTTACCCTTAGCATTGTGGTGAACGCCACTCCTTCGTTCGATGCATTATAAGTGAAGAAGCCGCATGAGAAGCCTTGAGACGGAAATAAAACGATTTAGGAAGTAAACGCGAGGAAGTAAAACGCGAAGGGGCCAAGTGCCAAGAGACAACGAGCTACGCCAACAAGTAGGCATAATTCCTCCCAACCTTGCCAATATTCGTTGAATCTTTAGGTTTAGAGATTTTAATTGCGGCATGCGAATGCGTAAGCATGTAACCCAACGGGGTTTGGTGAAGTAAAATAAGTCGTAAATCCAGAAGTAAAATAAAGAAGTCGGATTTGAATAACAAGCATTGGAAGATTTCTGTGTCGACGTTATTATATAGATTTTGAGCGAGGTCGTCCGGAAAACAATTTACAGTGTGCTGTCAAATAACATAAAATACTCTTTGAAATCATGCTACTCTCGTCTGCTGTAATCTGGAAATTAGTTTTTGATGCGATATAAGTTAGCTAAAACTCAGCCGAAAAATTTTGATTTCGTAGATTCTGATTAAAACAAATTTTAAAAGTAAAATCGTTGGGTTTAAAATAGTATTCGAGACTATCGGAGAGAATAATTGGACTTGGTCTCTCTTAAAAATAGGGGTAATTTAAGAATCCGGTAAATTTTAAGTACTTTTTCAGCGTAGAGTACTTTCTGTTTTGTATGTAAAAAGCAATGATAACCCCAAACGCGGTCAAATTCGCGAATACGACCATCGAATATTTTGATAAGTTTAAGATATTTTGATAACACTTAAAATATATCATCGTATCACGGTAGAGGAAATGGAGCTATTGGCTGTTGAACAAGTTGTCACAAGGAAGAAAATCCTAAAGCCAATATAATACTGAAGAAGAACTCCAATACCGGCATTTCGGTCACCAGGTGACCATCTACGGGGAGAAGAATCGAATGGGAACTTGAACTTGGAAGAAGACTATGCACCAGGCACTGTCCAAAGTCAAGTCACTTTGGACAGTGCCTGGTGCATAGTCTTCTTCCAAGTTCAAGTTCCCATTCGATTCTTCTCCCCGTAGATGGTCACCTGGTGACCGAAATGCCGGTATTGGAGTTCTTCTTCAGTATTATATTGGCTTTAGGATTTTCTTCCTTGTGACAAATCGTATCACGGTGATTAGTCCAATCAAATTTTTCATATTTATAAAATGGCGCCAGAGTTTTTATGTTACAAAAAATAACGCTGGACTTGGATAAACGATCTTTATCGCCCACTTAAAAGGAAACGAGTGATCAAAATCGAAATGCAAGAAGTAGACAAATCCAACATTGAATCATAGGAACAATGATTGTTTTGGCGAGGTAATTGAATTTTCGCTGCAGTTGAAATACAAGAACCAGAGAGTATTAGAATAAGTGAATGAGTACGTCAGCCCGTATCGAGGTAATGTAGAAGGAATATTGAGCGATTAATGAATATTCCAATGGAGAGGTGACTTGGAAGAAATATTATTTGTGAATAATTAGAGATTCAACTGAAAGTGAAATTGAAGGATAAGTGAACATTCTTGAGGAGGAAAATAAACTGGCTAAAAACAAAAAGGATTCCTATCAGAGGGCGTCAGCATAAGGAACCATGAACAAATGATTGGCAAATAACAGGATAACTTGGAGTGCTGCTATAAAACAATCCTCGGATTAATAGCAATGATAAAGAACAGAAAAAATGGATGTTACGATAAATTTAGCAGCATAATTACACGAATCACCAAATTATTAATAATTATAAGTTTTCAATTATTTGGCATCCACTCCCCTCGGGCAATTCCTGACACGCATCTCTCTCTTTTCCAACTTAAAAGGGTGTGGCTCAGAACCGTGCTCAACGCTTCTCACTATTTTGCATTACGAACACTTCCATGATCATGAATGATATGTAGTGCGTGAGCTGGAATTGCAAAATTGAGGAAATCGATGGTTCTAGGTGCCACTTTTTGGAAGACCATCATCCTAACCAAACGAAAATATTCTTTTTCTCTTCAACTACCAGTTTCATCGGTTATATCACATTTACATAGAGCGTCGATACAGTCTTTAGAGATCGAAAAATGTCATAACTGATGCCTCTAAATCTAATAACTCCCACATATTGATTTGCACTTATCAGATTTTAATGTAGTTACAGCACCGGTTTGAAATTTTCAGGTACAACAGAGATGAGTTTCCATTTCCGTACCTGAAATCAATGACATTGTTCTATCTGAAAACGATGGAAACTGATGAAACTGGCAGTAATATGAACAAATACGTATGTATGGAAGCTGCATAGTGTGTTTCATTTGTGGCGTATTACAAAAGAAACGTGTTAAGGTATTTGGATTCAACCAACGAGCTGACGAGTATGTCCAAGGGAGTATCCCCACTACCGCTATCTTCTCCCTTACTCGGAACTCCAATAAGCTTCACTCGCACCATACTTCACTTTTGTCATTCAAAATGTCTAATTCTCTGAGGGAAGTGGCTCAACATCAGGATTTTCTAGATCCAACCAATGCCAGGAAATAATAGTAAAATTGTGTGGTGAAAGTTATAAAATTGAACGTGTCCCAATCGAAGTTGAGTACTTCTAATTTAAGCCGTATTATATACGGCCCCGTTTGCCGTTAGACTCTCGGACGTACGTACCATAAAATGATTTTTATGAATTCCCCGTGTCACATTCTTTGGAGCGAGTCAGTACTACTTCCTTTTTTTTGCGAATGCTAATGTGCTAAAAATAGAGACGCCCTTGGCCAGCCAAGGTCGAAGCGAGTGGAATGGCTATGAAAGCCACGGAAGGAGCATTCCGAATAAAGCCGGGGAGTAAGATATTAAAGATCTGAAAAATTTAATTTTACAGTCACTCATCGAAAGTTGACTCTGGCCCGTTCGACCGATGTATTTTCCATAACCAGTCAACACTCTTCCTAAGTTATTAATCGCCTTACGTTACTCTTGTCACACCCTGTACCGTTTTCATGTTAGCATATCTTAATGACGCTCTGGACAATCTGCATTCCTACCAATCACGAGCTTCATATTTTTTTTTTACTTTTATTGCGGGTGAGCTCACCAACATCAACTTTTTTTAAAAATTCCACCTTTCCTTTCGCATTTATATTTCCACCGCCACCTCTCAAATTTTACCATCTATCATGTACTTTCATTTAGTGCTTGACAGCCTCCTATCATTCCCTGCCTTTTCTCCTTCGTTTGCCTTTAGTATCACGGTTTCTACGATGTTGTAAATGGTGAAATATCTCTACATTTATGGAAAATCATATATTAATCATGGAAAAAAAGCGTAAATCACGGATATTGGCATGCCTCGTTCTTATGAGATTTTCTGAGGGAAATCAGAAAAAAGGAAACTACGATGGAACTATCTCAAAATGCTAATTGGAAATAGTTTTGTCAATATAAATTTAGAATGAACGTAGCTACGGTCGTGAATCAATGGAAAAGAGATAGGCAAGACCGTAAACCAAGACCGTAGACCGTTTACGGTCTTGGGTATCTCTTTTTCATAGTTTTGTCAAAGTAAAGCCTTTTTTCTATTATTCTAATTGCTAACCTGAATGTCACCGCTAGGGTGTGAGCAAAATGAAATGACGTCTTCACCAGTCATGCAGTATTTAAAATCAATGTTTCTTAATTCCTAGTTATCAATGAATTCTTAGCCTTATTCAGACCTTAGTGCTACTACCTTTATACACTATCATTGACCTTTCTAGTTTACTGATTTGTATTCGATTTGTAGTAGATGCCAATAACATTGAAACGAGTCGTTTTTTTCCAAAGTTTTTCCATTTCTACATGACATGGAAATTAAAATTCTTTAGGATTCCATTCAAAAACAAAGTAGAGAATGCAGAAAGGATCATTGTGGTGAACTACCACAATGAAAACAAAAATTACCGAAAAGTAAATATTATCTGTGAAATTTGACTACTGATGTCCTCCGAGTCCCATCCCTGCAGTCATTTTTATTACCCACCTATTTTCACTTTAAAATTGGTAATTTCGTGATTCCGTGAGATTTCACTCGTTACAGTGCATGAGCACATTTTGAAAAGATACTCGTTTGTGTCAGAGTTCCAATTTTTCTCTCCCGGTTGACGCCTTCAGAAAAACTATTCCGTAAGAACTATCAGCTTTGTTGCTTGGAAAAGAGTTTGATCAGTAAACTATGGCTCCTTATTATAGGGGCATACACTTACATCAGTCATTATCCATTTCCGATCATTAAGTTGCTTTTGACTTTAGATTTTGGTGATAATTTTTTTGTGACCACTGCCATTATCATAATTCTCTTTCTGTTCCTGCCCACTTCATCTTCATAAAAACCCACTAGCCTCCCTCTTCTCCATCCTACATAAGAGGAAATCTTGACAATTTTCACTTTTTCACAAAATTATTCATTTAGTTGTAAATGAAGTCGCAACCCAAGTCATTCCATCCACTTTTTCATGTGTCTGGAGACATTGGAAATGAAAAGAGGGCAAAATTATGATAAAAATAATCCATCGGAATTCCATGGACCTTGATGCATCGTTGAACAAGTATTATTAGAGATACCAGTTCCAAGTTGCTGTTGCCAAAATATTTCCCCATTTTTATATATCCAAATATGCAAAACATTTTCAATAGCTCTCTGTTTGCAGTATCTATCAGGTAGAGACAGTGTAAAAGTAAATGTATGGTCTCCTAGAATTTAAGTTCAGCTCTCTACCATAACCTGTGTTATTCGCTTCAGATTAGAAAATTGATGATGGTCATCGTCGCTACGGGTGTTATCGAGGGATAGAACATGTTTACGACGGGAAACACAAATTCATTGATGGTATACACATCGTGTGCTGTTCTCACCGTCTATCCCTTAATGAGGCTAAAAACGCATCTCCATTAAGTTATTCCAATTGTGCCCAGTTTCCGATATAGTAGCTCCAGCGTCCTCTCTCATTCAAATGAGGCGAATTATTGCGTAATATATAGCTCATGCGATCCAACATGAGCGCACTAAAATCATCTCACCTCGATCCAGAAAAGAGTAAATCAGTGCATGCAATAAAAATCGTATCCCTTTCCGATCCTAAAAATCAATGTGCCTCTTCACGGATTACAGTTTTTTGGCCATCCTGTGGCCGCCATTTCTTTCCCAAATATTTTATCCCTCGCCTTTTTCTTCTTCGCCTCTGCAATCTCCTTCTCACTTCTTTCTCTGCCGCACCATTTCATTCACACTCCAGGTTTTACGCCTCCTTTCACACTCGTCCCATTAAAGCATATCCTTCCAATTTTTATTGCGGGCACTTAAAATAAAACCTGACTCTCCGTCTGGTTACGAAAAAGAGAAAGGGTTTGAAAACATTGAGGCGGTGGTGGAGAAGAACTTTGCTGTCTATTTGCTGCATGCGCCGGTGGGACCGTGTTTGATTGAGAGTACCCGACGGAAACGCTTAATAGCGAACAATAACTTAAAAGAATGCCATGAAGTATCTTGCCTCATCATTTTCTAAAATTAAATCTTCAACCGCGAAACACGTTTTTCTTTCCATCGTTTTAACCGGTTTCAGCTCAGAACTTCATCAATTACAGCTTAATCCCTGGCGTCAATGAATAAAATGTACGCCAGTAGCCTTAACTCTTTAAACCCTTTTGTGAAGGTTAAATCACGCATCCTTATGTGTTTTCTCATCTCCCTCAGAGCAATCAAAAACTATATATTTGACTCGCATGTCGATTTGGATTTGCAAGGCACTCATTTTTAAAGCGGCGTGACTTTCATGCATATTCTAATATGAATGAATTGGGTACACAATATAAAATATTACGGTTAATGACAATTGAATACCTTGAAAATGTTTTTTTTTAATTCTTCGTCGCAGTTAAATAATTCAAGGCATACCATGATGATCATGGGATTTTAAATTTCCCAATACACGCATCTCTCGCAAAAAGAGGTAGCTTTTTCTTAGAGTTTTGATTTGCAATTTTTGGTCGCCAAATTCCTCTACGTTGAATCATGTCAGTAGCATTAATTCAGCAAACATTGGGAAATAATACCTTTGATTTTTCAGTCCATTTCTTATTTTACTACCATGCATGTTTTTTGGCCAATTAAGGCCAACCCTTAGCTGGTGAATGTCGGGTATTAAGGTAGAGATTAAGGACCAAATTGACGCTGACATGTGCATGAAGGCTTATATAGGACACATTTTTGTATCGGTTCGGACTGTCTTGACTGGAGTATTGGTAGGTTTTGAACTCCTGAAATTCGCTATCCACGATTGAAAAAAGAGCACTTGAGAAGAATTCTAAAGTGTATTGTCCAGATGACAGCCGGCAGGAAACCTTTCGCTGGTCGCAACTAACCGACGCAAGATGGCCGATTGCTGACTTCATAATTTTTCTTCTCCTTCTTCTTTTTTTTCCTTGTCCCTCATCTCTGTCCTGTCAGCTATTTTACCAATAATTTCGCCGTAATCCTTTGGTCAGATAAAATACGAGTATATTTTTCATCGGCTCCAGAGATTTGATTCAATTCTACATGTATAAATAGAGAATAAGCAGGAGTATATAAGGGTAATTCGACGTGAAACACATCGGCAATGCGATTCAAGTTATTTATTTACAGCCTAATCAGCCATGGTGAAATGCACTATTGCACTAAAATCGGAGGCAATAGAATGGAAACTTTTTTTTATTTCCCACTATGTGAGAAAAACCAAAAGAAATGGGAAGTGCTGTCATTCTTAAATAGTTTTGTTCAATACTCAAATCCACCCTTCTTTTTCGTGAGATTCTTTAAACTTCCTTTTTGCTTTTTACTCCAGCTAACTATTGATAATCGTATTTTTTAGCCTCCTCTTACATCTTTCTCGTTTCATCATTACTTTTACTAAATTTAAAATGATTTCAGTGTATTTTAGACGTGACCAGTATAGGTTTCTCTTTTCTACTTCACAAATTTCCCTAAATTTCTTCATTATCATACTCTGTCATGAGCCTCTCCCTTACCCCTTTGGTTCATCCAAGATACCTTTCACACTGTTCCCAAGCACATCATATCAGAAACTTCTATTCCATTAAGTGGACTTGGCGCTAAAATTTGTTGAACTCGATCTGGGAATGTGCCTAACATGGTAGGATCATAATGGCAGTCGTCGGACGGTTCCGCTACAGGTCATGGAATAAGCAGACACGATGCAACGCCCATTTTTGTCCCAGCCTGAATACGGGAGCGTAATGACACCGTATCTACGCGGCTTAGCGCCGCGAACGTTCAAATCCACGTCCATATTTTATCACCTCTTCTGTGCATGAGATGCAAAAGGATCGTGAATTACTTGGGCGGGAAGAGGTGGAGTCGCATGGGTAGATTAAGAAATTCCTCTGGCGACACCGTGATGCCGTTCTTTTCATTTACGGGTTTCACTTAGAGTGAAACATGCAGGCAGGGAAAAAAAAGAAAAAGCATTTTCCAGCGCATTGACCCAGCAGAGGGATTAGCAACTGCAACTAAGATAACACAAGAAAGAAAGAAGGAAACAGAGGTCGATAGTCTTCCAACCATATCAAGTAACCGATTTATTACAACTTTGTCTGTATTTTATCAAATCCCGTTCACAGAAGATGCCAAATTTTCATGAGATATTCGTATGGAGAGATACTGCCTTCATCAGGCTATAGATAAGCAAGAATATTGCACATTACTAAAAAATAACCAATGCATACTGTTTTCCGTTAAGCTTTCGACCTCATACATGTTTTACTTTCGTGAATTTACGTTTCCAGTAGACTTATTCTCAATAACGTCAAATTAGTGGCCCGAAGTACAGATATAAATTTCAAGCAACTAATATGCGGATTTTAAATTTAAAAGAAAGAGTTGAATACGTACTGCGTAGCTCAATTTGTGTGTGTGTGTATGTATGTATATATTTAAATACCTTTCCATTAAGTGGACTTCAAATATATATATATATATATATATATATATATATATATATATATATATATATATACTACGTAATTAATGCATCATATATATCTTAAAACTTCAATATTTATGAGTAAAATATCATTATCTCGAATCCGGGATAAAAGAGAAAATATTTTAATTTTACTATGGAATATAAATATTCCAAAGTATTGCATCCTTGAAACAACGATTGCATGTTCATTGCGTCTTATTTCCCCACTGGATGTTCCCTGAATCTATCTAAGTTTTCAAATCTCAGTAGTTCAATGCTCATATTAACACTCATACAGGTTTCTGTTCCTGTAGTTTCTCAGAAGTCCTTGAGAGCAGTTTAACTCCGTGGCTAAGAGGTTGATCAAAGTTAATGTCAAACCCTCCCATAAAATCGAATTTGTTAATTAAAGTTTATATTAGTTTCTAGGTATATTTGAGATATATACGAGGGAAATGTGTGTTTGTATATCCAAATAGGCTGTCTCAAAAAAACATTTTTTATCTCATGTCTCTAACCTAACCGAAAGGTATCACCTGTGATCCAGTTCATTAATCCCGTTCCTCCACCTGATGACAACTTGATTACGATAAATCTATATTTTACCTCCCACCTCTCTAACCTAAACCCGCGGTGTCTATTTTATTCCCTCGCGATACGGGAAAAATGCGACAGTGGATGCATATTAATGTCTGAAATGACTGCAGAAATCGAGACAACTTGCCTGGAAGGAGCAATTTAAATCCAAGAATTAAACAAGCTTAGTATGCCAATCGCATATCGCCATCGCGTTCTTGGGAGTCTAAAAGACTCCTTTGATAAAGTTTTAGCCGACGATGAGTTTTCTTTGAATGTACATCCAACGCAGGTACATGTCCAGACTCGTGACCTGATAGTAAGGGAAGAGGGGAAGAGTACACTCGAGAAGAGAGGCGCAATTGTGTTCAGAAAGGAAACGCACAAGTTTCAAAAGCGAAATCTTCATTCGTTATTTGTTCGGGGCAATAAAGTGCGACCAAAATACCACAAAGTCATTTCCAACTCGAAGACCTTCCCTCTTGACGCATTTTCCATTCCAGGACTCCCTGTTCGGAAGAGCCTCTAGGCTGCCGGGGTCATGTCTCTGGTTGACGCACCTTGCGCCCGAGGTGGTGTTTTGTTGGATGATTTGTGGAAATTTGTGAAAAGGTGCTCCGCGTCCTGATGTTGAAATCATTCATATGCGAAATTTTGGAGAGGCTTCGAAATTATTTTCCGACCACCGTGGCGGGGCAAATCTATTCAATTAAAAAGATCCATTACACGAGTTGTGCCACCGTACATGAATAAATAGATTTTCGGTTCCTGGACAATTATGGAGTAATTTTAACTTTACTCTTTAAAACTTCTCCCTGTTCTCATAACTTCTCTGCTCATCTCGAAGGAAGGCGCTTTAGGGATCTTGCGGTTTTTTGGGATCTTTTTATGATTTTTTGCGTCCGATGTGCACATTTTTTGCACTCAACGTGAAGTTCTACAAATATTCTCTTTTCATGATACTATGATTGTGTGAAAAAAAACCGTGCAAATTTGGATCTGGCATATGAAATAACTCAATGGAAAACTGTATGGCACGAAGATGTTAATTCGGAAAAATTTGATTCCTTTTGTTACATTGAGGTGCATATTGATATTTACACCCGGTAGAACTTGTATTTTGCCTTCTTTCATACCAAATCACTTAGACCCATATAGCCTCCGCTTGATCTTCCTCATTCTTATGTGGATGGCTTCCTACATATAAGGATCCATTATTCATGCATCTTTATTGTAGGAAAACAGCACATTCAAATCTGATATACGTCTTTTTAGTGAGGTTTTATTCACCACTCCTTCGAAATCTTCTCATGTTTCCGGTGTTTTTTAATCGAGTCTCATTCACTTGCCTCGCTTACTCTCATGAACATTTTCTGTAAACCTTTCTTTTGGAAGAATGCCTCCTTAATCAGAGAACGGGCTCATCCTCTTAATTAACTATTAAATTTTATATCATAGCCCCAGGTATACACAGTTCTAGCCATGAATCCTACGCAGAGTCTAAGATAGCACATTTAGCACAGGCATAAGGACACCCTCCCTAATAGGTTATATTGCCGCCGGAGGCGCAGCACTCCTGTAGTTTACTCCCGTCATCCGTATTCTAAATAATTCGCCTTCATAAACACGCTATGTAAATAAAGGTGATAATCATGCCTCACCAACCGCATGGCAATGGCCCGAGCTGTTTCCCACTCCCCGAAGAGAGTTTACGGTACAATAAAGTTTTCATAAGCTCAGCTTTTTTTTTGGAACGATAATGTTAAATTCAATTTTTGACATACTTGTGCATCGCAAGAAGGAGAATTGTCTTCAAAGAAAAGTGTGAGGTTATTAAATTCCGCAGGATGAGGAAAGATTGTGAGGTCCTTGAGGTGCGCTAGGGAAGTAATACTTGGACCATGATGCACAATTGCTTTCGAACGAGACCTGTCTCGAGAATGGAGACAAGACATTAACGTCACGGCGGAAAAGAATGAGCCGGGAGAGGTAAAATTTACGAATTCACCTCCTCAGTCTCGAGTAAGTGGTACATTAGTGAACTCACCCCTTCGGCTGCCATGATATCTCGAGTTCACCGTCGTAGTTGTCGTCCGCAATCAGAGCTTAAGGCGGTCGTAATAGTGTTTTCACAGCCGGCGTCCCTTAATGCTTCGGCCGATGGGGAGTCATTCAACTTTTAATGATTTCATCCTGGCCTTATTAAGAGTTCGCACGCGTCTGTTACCGCGGGGCATCAAACCTTCGAAGGTGGGGGGGGGGGGGTGGGCGGAAGAAACAATTAGTTTAGTGGTTACTTTCCGACTAGGTATTAATGGCGGGTAACGGCGGCGCTAAAGATTTTTCACGCCGGGAACGCCCTGTGAAAGCGTTTCAAGCCACGCTACCGAGTGAAGTGCCGGATGATTTAAATTCCCGCCTCCATTTTGCCGACCGCGGGCGGGAGTGGAAAAAGAATGATGCTGGTAAGACGACCAAAGTGCGAGGTAAACATCGTAACTGCAGGAGACCATTACGAAGGCACCGTCCCGTAATATGATGTTTTACAGGATTCTTTACGAAAGGAATGGGGAGAAGAGGGGCAGAGCAGTATGCGAGGATGACGAGCCTCGTAGAATGCAGCCCAAGTGAACGGGGTGTGGTTGGTGCGCCGGGAGAGTTTACATTTTTGAATAGCGTCCGACGGTGGTTGAAAGTCGTTGGGGTAATTTGTGGGAATGATGGTGTGAGACCTCCGGGGGAAGGTTGGCCGGCGTCGATATAACCTCCGGCTCTCTAGAGGCAAGGCGCCAGGAAACCAGTACTTTCTAGCACTTTAGTCACGTGACATCGAAGCCATAAGAAAATTTTAGTGGTTCATAAAAACAAAACGTAGGCCGTTAGATGGTCGCGAACGGAGATGCATCTTTGGTGCGAAAGGATGGTGGTACAGATATAAAAATAAATTAACATCGATGTGCCTAAGTGGACCTAAATACATTTTTTTCACAATTGGGTGCATTGTGACGTATTTTTTTCTCTCGAGCAAAAATAATCGGATGTTAGGATGTATCAATTAGAGAGGGAGATATTTGAAATAAATTACATTAAAAATACATCATGGTCGGTACACATATTCTATTTACATGTTTTAAAAAACATCACATTTTATTATACTTTTTTACTTCTTTCTCGTATGTACGACGACATTTGAGTACTTTGCATGGCGAGTTAATGAATGAGGGAATATTTTTCGCACATGTAATTAGAGAACGTTTTCATGTACCTACTAGAAGTTTGGCTTTTGGTATGCTCAATTAACACGTATGGCTATTATTAATGCATTAACGAATTAATTGAAACATTTTAAAAAATAACGAAACCTTGTTGCTGGGGCAGAGACAATTCAGAAGACCTGCGTCACTATGCGACGTAACATTAACCAGGTCACAGTGTACTATTATGGTTCTGGTGTGCTCATTTATCCTAATCCTCTCTAGTCCTCTTTCCGTTTTCGGGAAGCTGAAGGAAGGAGATATGGGAGACATGAGTATCGGTTCATTTTCACGGGAGGGCGAGAAACGCGTGGGGAAGCTAGGGTATTCATTTGGTCGAAGGAGGCGATTAGAGAGTTAAGTCGAGGCGACTCTACCATTTCCGCCGCTCGCCTCATAATTTATTCCACCACACCCCTACAACTTTCACCACTGATGAGGCTCGGAAACTCTCTGAGCCACCAACACACAATCCTCCTCTCTTGAGTATATCTTCATTCTTCGGATATCGCCACCGCAGCAGCCGTGAAGAAGAAAAAAGATATTGGGCCAGGAAAGGGAGAGATTGCCCGAACGATATCACCGACACTCCTCCTCCGTGCCTTTCCAAATCGCGTCAAAGGAATTGAAATTATTTCACAAATACCCCTTGCTGTCGCCGACTTGTTTCTTTTTCATCGTCCGCTCTAAATTTTCTCAGCGAGAAGGGAACGCCGTTCCATTCCGACAGGATGAGCCATAATGTGAAATAGAATGGAGGCCGAGATTCGATTTGAGAGGTGTCGATAACGACACGTCGTGAAAATGAAAATGTATGCGCGTTCGAAAACATCAAAAAATTCACGGACCGATTCCTAATTCAAAAATTTGTCGGCATTCCCTTTCAACGCTACGATTCCAACTGATAAAATGTGTGTTGCTTTTCTCGACTTAAATTTGAAGCTGTGATGACGCCATCACATTCACAGTAACTAACAGTTCTGCAAGTGAAATATGGAGGAGTAAAGTGGGTTCTTCCCAATAGACAACGAATTCCTATTTTTCAAGAGTGTCCAAAATGTATATTTGATCTAGCATTTGCGACCAGCTGGCAAGTTAAAGCTAATATTTATTCTCCTTACTAATGAGACAATTTTTAACCTTATGCTCTAAGTGATAATTTGCATTGGCATGATATTATTATAATTGAGATTGTTTACACCTACAAGCATCCCAAAATGGTTTCCACCCGGAAAGCGAAGACATTTGTCAGATATTTCTTCCGTTGCGAACACATGAAAGACATAATATAGTGTTCACTGCAGTATTTTCTATCTGCTTCCCACATCACTTGTTGGTCATGACTCACTGAACCTTTACGTAGGAAAAATATATTCACAATATGGGACGTACACCTACAAAATATCTTTGGAGAGAGATGTCGCACATAAACATTTCACTACGGAAGATGAAAATACAGACTGTCAAAACATCCTGATCGTGAAAATACATTAGATGTACTCACGTAATACACTCAGTAGATGTAAACATGTAATGAATTTAGGATGGCTGACTTATTTGAAAGAACACTTTTAATGACCAAAACTAATTATTTAATCTAAAATTTTCAAGTATTTAGATGTATTGAAAAATGCTTATCATGAAAAACTCTTAGAATGGTTCAACTCTAAACATGCTAACAATCGATAACAGTAATATTTAAGGGTCTCATACCGGACTAAAGGTTTCAATCGTAACATTAGGTGATGTTTCTATCATCACATAATAAGACTTAATAATCACCATAGCTTTATTAACTAAAATTGCCAATTTTAATTAATTATGATATTCCACCATATCACGCCTGAAACGTCTATTTTTTAACCATAGCTTTAGTATTGTTCTTTCATGCGAGGGAAGGCTGACTTACGTGTACATATATTTTCTCACGATGCCGAATCATGGGTAGTTACTCTACATGCATTTCTCTGAACTTGGAGCTCGCTGATGTTTTCATTACCGTCTCTGTATGGACTTAAATACAAGAATAGCATTTAAGATATTCCTTGACTATTTTCACATATATAACCAAATGCTTTGCTGATACTCGAAAATTCTTTGATCCCTGTCCTCGAAATAATGTTCAATTGCGAAAAGTGATCTTTCCGTCCCTGAATACTAATTTTCAAGCAGCACCCAGTCTCGTAACATCTCAGCATTTTGGTCATATACAATACTCTCGGAGGGAACTCACGCACCTGCGGGATCTTCGGCGGTAATGTTGATTCATCCTCGGTTGAACCATCTTTCTCTTTATAAGTATATAAGCACGTTCTAGATGGTTCAGTTCGGCTCCCGCTGGCGTTTAAGATCGTGTCCGAGTTAGAAGTCACGCGAAAGAAAGAGGACCCCCAGGATGGTGCAACAGCACTTCGGGTCGTGTTTCCTTACGCCGAAGGGCACCTCAAGGTCACCGCCCTCCTATAAAAGGACGATGTCCCGGCAGCGGGAGAGAGAAGCACCATAAATAACACGGCCCTGTGTCCGGTCATCAAAGGCGTCTGGTTCATCCCGACTCTCTCTCTCTCCCTGCGCGGAATGGCTATCACCCCATTCAGCAGTTAAATGGTATCGCGCACCACCGGGAGTCGCTGTCTCCACCGCGGGGCACCCCACCTTACATCTCCCCGAGCCAAAAGTCGGAAAGGATAAAAAATTCAGTCACCAAAAAGCCTGTGTTTCGTAGCTGAGTTTTGCTCATTACCGCCTGTCTTCGGGAACATCGAGCGAGTTGAAATGGTTCTCTCGACACCCCACCTTTCTGAACAGGCGTTTTAAATGGCGAGGATAAAGATGGCGGCATGATCAACCTGTTCAACGCGATGACGCAATTCCGCGACGGAGAGGTGTGCGCTGTTAAAAGTCATGTTTATCGGCTATATTTTACGGGACAGTGATCTTCCACCGTGTATTTCGTTGTGAAAACTTAAAAGGAAATGTCAGAAAAAATGTATAAACCGGTATCGCTAATCTTGAGGCACCCAGACTACCTAAATATGTTAATATTATTAAGAGCCGCTGGGATCCTTTGCATGCTCGGCGGAGTTTCCGTGGTTATTTACGTGTTTCAATTTATATAATTGAAATAACGTAAATATTCTTGTCCAATTCAGCTAACCAAACTTCATTACCATATTATTTTCTTGCGGACCGACCACGGCCGTAAATGTATTTTTTTTTAAATTTTTCATTGGTGGAATAATTACCCTATGCTTACTCCATAATATATTATAATTCCACCTAACCAAACGAAGTTTAAGCAATACAATCAAGTGAAGGCGCAATTTGCTTACTACTTACGGTGATTTCCCCTCTTCGAAATAAAAAATAGGTTTCAGTGGATCTCTTTTCGGTATACCCTGGCGTCACATGACACCTTAAAATAGTTCTTTTAAACTTAGTAGGCTTTTTTCTTACTGCTTTCAAAAAACATACAAAAGGACTTTCCAATGAAAGGGAATGCTAAATTAAACAAAAAATAATATAATGCAGACAGATGTATAGCGTTTTTTTTACAAATTCACGTGACAAATAAGGAATTTTACAATTGGAAAAGTTTTTTACAGCGAATTGACAACTAACAACTTCACCGCTGTTCGTATGTATTAGGCCCAATGAAATCATTTTTATTTTATCAATAAGCTTAAAGGGTGTACTAGATGCAAGAAAATGTTATGTGCATCTATTTTTCTGCTCACGTTATTTTCTTTCTCAATCTCTGTTTTGTAACCCCAATGTCGTTTTAGCGAAATCCCTCTTCAAAGGTAAAATGAGTTTTTTTCCCTTCAAATCTTTTTTCATTAATCCTATCAATCCTAAAAATATTTTAACTAAGATAATAAACGTCCATTGAATATTTACAGAAACAAATACAAATGAAACCCAAGTTTCTCAAAACCAGATATTACTGTTAGAGTTGGGCTTTTAATAACCAAGTTCAAATCGCAATATTGCATGTTTTACTTGAAAAATTTCGTACCAGCAAAACGGCCACATTTTTATACTGAGTTCCATTGAGCTATTAAATAATCAACTTCAATAAGGAACTTTTTAAAATAAAATATCTTTAATTGATAGTTTAATTCATCTTAAAAATAATCGATAATCCTATCATTGCCTA
Organism: Hetaerina titia; assembly: GCA_037158775.1. Lineage (NCBI taxonomy): Eukaryota > Metazoa > Arthropoda > Insecta > Odonata > Calopterygidae > Hetaerina > Hetaerina titia. The sequence continues at coordinate 61,522,953 of CM073768.1, read as the reverse complement.
AGTTCAACATTAGGCCTGCTAACATTTACATCAGTGTCCCATCGAACATTATTTAAATGGGCTCATTTATTTCTGCAGTTCACATTCTAATTTTTTTGTTGCGAAAAAATACCCAAATGATTCAAATATTACAAGTACTATCAAACGATTTCTTATTTTTACGAAATAACTCAAGCTGGGCTATGATTAAAGTTTATATGTAAACTGAAAATCTTCAGCATATTCCATACACTTTAACGTTACATGATCCTATGCTATGAAGTGAACATGAATGAATGAAATAAGGGATGCATACTTCTAGTTCGCTTGTCCAGAAACACCTCACTAGTGCATGTTTTTCAGAAAATTCCTAACCATCAAGTTATTTCTTTACTAATCCACTACAGTCTATTAGCAATATATAGTAATGTTCAATATAGGTCATATTTTCGCTGTCGAGATTTCTTCGGAGCCACCACACTAGGAAGTTAATTAAACATTTTCAATTTTCATCCAGTGGGTTATTTCGTCGACAAACATTAATTAAGGATGTCAAATTTGACGATGAAGGTACAGGATTAAAATGTCTGCAGAAATTATAGTTAAACTGTAATTAACCTGGACCTCTTTTTTTCCCTCTTCCGCTCCACCCTCCCGCCCGCCTGGTGCCCGGGGCTACAGCCTGCAACTGCAACCTGCACGCCCGCCGATGTCGTTTCAACATGGAGCTCTTCAAGCTGTCCGGCAGGGAGAGCGGCGGAGTGTGCCTCAAATGCAGGCACTTCACCGCTGGGAGGCACTGCCACTATTGCAGAGAGGGCTACTTCCGCGACCCCACCAAGCCAATCTCACACAGGAAGGCGTGCAAAGGTGAGTGAGTTAGAGGAATGGAGGAGAGGTATGAGGTGGCTAACTAAAAACGGCTCGTGTAAGCAAATGACTAGTACAATAATTTCCCGTCCCATGTGTACCTACCGAAAGATTTCTGTGGCCGACAAGGAGTTTGAATGCCAACGTCGTCGGCCTTTTGAAGAAAATATATTGTCGTATTTTAAATAATTAAGGTAAAATTATTTTTGACGAGCCATAATTCTAGATTTTACTACATAAGAAAGTTTACCTGCAAGGTCTTAGTGCACGAATTAATCCATCGAATATATAATTTCTAAAACATCCTCCTGTGCGAAAATGAATTATTGTGAACGTAAATTTAGATCAATTTTCCGTGTTAAGTACACTTTGCACCTCACTTTCCCCACGAATAAATCAGTGTCGTTTGTAATTTTTGAAAGAAATCCATTACATCTGATAAACGGAGACCTTTTCAGTTTACCTGATTCCTTTAAATGAAATATTATTTGAAGATTTTTCAATGTGATAAAATTGCCCTTTACTCAAGCTTCGTGGTGGGTCCATTAATGTCACACGAATCATCACAATGCAATACTGTTTCAAAGTGAATGCGAAAAAACGATGCTGGTTTATTGTAACACTTGCCTTCATGAGCGATCACACTAGAATATAAAACTGTGAATCGCAATTCGAGTGGGAAAACTAATCGGTTCCTGTAAGACATTAGAGGAATGATATTTCAACGCCATTCGTGCAAGTGCGATTATCGTCGATTGCACAGCTATCATGAGATTTTGGTCTATATTTGTCGTTTATATAATCTATCCTCGTACTAAAGAACTGAGTCTTGTATTTATGAACGACATCTTCCTCAAATGTAGCACTTCTGCCAATACCCAAATGGTTACCACTATATCCTGCTTCTTATTTCTTGCGTTGGATGATGTGAGATATAACTTACTCTGAGATATTTGGTACCAAGACGCACATCAGCGACTTTTGGCGTTCCAAAGACGTTTACTTGGACTGAACTCCGTCGTTTATATATCTGACATATTTCCAAACCGAGAATCATAACTCATTCTGCAGCACGCTTCATAAATTTACGGAATAAGCATGGAGTTTACGTTGATGGTGCCAGAGTGCCAGATATGTAAGGCGCGCTCACCCGAACACCAAATATGGCCCCCATCGCCGGGCGCCATATCGAATCTGAAAATCGATGGCTCGAAATAATCGATGGAGTGTCGGTGGGTGGGCCGTATCCTGTTCTCCGGCTCGTAAGTAGGCGTTTCTTATTTTAAAATACTACCTCTAAGGAGAAGGCAGATGAAGAGGAAGGGTAAGACACATGCAAGGAGGCATAAAGGGGTCTCCGGTGGGAAGGACCGTATCTCTCAGCGAGCAACGCTATCAATCGAAGCTTATCTCTGAGAGAGATCGGCGTCCATCATCCCTTGCCTCTATTGTGGGACTTTAAGCCAGTACCGCCGTTACCTCGCGCCATCGGACACCTTAAGTTTAAAGTGTCCGTATATAGTAAACGTTCGCCTTGGAGACGAAACACTGTGACGTGCGCAACCACGTCGGTGACTCACTCTTTTCGAAGAATGCGTCGAAAAATGTCATACTACGTCTTCGCACTAGAACAGCATAATACTTAGAGATAGAAGAAAATGCAATAGTTTTTTTACCATAGAGCAACATGGCTCCGCATTTCAATGTAGCTCTAGCGAACGACCTTCAGAATTCCGTGGTGTGAACTTTCAGATAAAAATAATAGTACTTTTTAGTATCAGCGAAAGATTTTACTCCATTCTCCGCTTAAATTTTCCTTTATTCGTGGGTCTTAACTTTACCTTTCCATCACGTTTCAGATAATCATCCGTTGATATTTATAGTTCGTACAAAATTCATGCTACATTTCTACGTGGTGGCCATTTTAGAAACATTTTTTTTCCGTAGGGTCATAATGTGTGCTGCATTTCAAAAATATAATTCTTGGGATTCTAACGTTCGTCTTAATGCGGAGAATTTTGAAATCCTGGCAAGATCCTAAATTTCTAACATTCCGGCTGGGAAAAGTATGCATTCCGACGTCCCCAACGAATAAATAGGGAATTTTATCACTGATATAATCTTAAACATAGTGTCATACTCAAGATTCTCTTGTTTATTTTCCATACAACACATAAAAATCCAGTCAGAATAGCGTTGGGAAACATTTTATTCAGTAAGTGTACCATCACGTACTCTCGAACGAAAGCATGATATCAGATCCGGAAAAACCGTTGCTTTTGCCCTTTTAAAAAACCCAAAAACCCACTTTAGTTACATTCGCGTATTAATCAACGCCAAAATTTGTGATAAACTTTTTTAAATATTGAGCGGAATAGAAATACCAGGTTCCCTTTCATCTATGGCTGACAAAAATTAATGGAATCAGCAAAGAGCAGGAATGTTTAGGTTGTGTCTACTAGACATCATGGTCGGTACAATGTATCCTGCATGAGTCATCTTTCAAGACTAAAATCTTCCAATTTTTCTGCATGTGTAACTATTATATGATATTATGAGCTATTCTTTAGGTGCAATTCCATGACTGAAGAGTCTAGAAGAACTTTTAGGTCTTCGAGTTCCACTTTGACTACAGACATTTATAATAATTAGCACAAAAAATTCAGAAAATACAGAAAAACTCGGTGAAAATTGAACGATAGCAGACATACATTTTCATAAAAAATGTCTGATAGCCTTTTCGCAGGACAAGCACCTTTTGGTACTTAATCGAGGTTTTGCTTCAAAAATATCCATATTTTAACCCGCTCTAAGTCTTGAAACTTGTACCTTTTCTTGGTGGAAATATTGCCTACAGTACTGAACAGCCTTTCATTGAAAATAGTGTTTTGACAGAGAACACAATTATTTTAATTCAGATATTCCGAGTAGCCATAATAATTCATGACTTTCATTAAGGAGAAACGGAGTCTCACTCGGGAGTCTTGTAACAGTCTCCGATCCCAAGTACCACTCTGTAAATAACTACCTACACCCTACGAGTATGGTTATAGCTGTTATTAGATATTTAAACATATGTCGGCATGAATCGCATTAGCGTCGTTTCTTTCTCTCCTTAAGTTGTTGGCATCCCGAACCGGGTGGCTCCCTTGTGGCTCATGTGGACTCGAGACAGGGGGAGAGAGATGGATCGTAGAGAGGGAGAGAGAGAGAAAGGAGGGAAGGGAAGATAGTTGTTTGTGCACGCGGACGCGATGGAAGTCAAACTCCGTTGAGCGGCGCTCTCTCCTTTTGTCTCCGCACACGAAACCGCGCCCGAGCAGCACCACACACGTCCACCCGTTCCCCACCAGCACCACCGCCCCGACCCCCCCTTCCCGACCTGTAAAGCGGATACCGTTCACACAAAGGTCCTCCCGATTTATTTTTTTTATATGCCTTCCGTTAATGTAATCGCTTGCGAGCGAAAGGATGAGAGGGACGTGATGGGGGAAGGAGAGAGGAAGGTGGTGTGAGGAGACGAGGAAAGAGAGAGAGAGAGGAGAGGATGTCTTTTCACTCTCCCTACCTCTCTCTCTCCCACAGTCTCCTGAGGTCTAGGTCCTTCCCGTCTACCAAGTCCTTTGGAAAACGAAATCCCTCGACGCCCTTCTTTCATGGGAGCTTAAGAAGGTAACAAAGAAGGATTACGTCGTGTTTCCTCATTAGCTCATTTCCCCAGGGAGATGCCCCATACATCAGTTAATAGAGGGGTTTGATTGCCTCGTGATCCGTGGACTGATATTCATTCCCTTCACTACCAATAGTAGTCCGCTAAATCCCGAGCGGTATTCACGCCTTCAGCGCAATTCGAACTCGCGACCCTTGTCTTTCCGGTGGGCTCAACGTTGATTTATTCGCTGGTCTGTCGGATTTTGATAAAATAATTCGTGTTCCAGGTAGTATGCAAAAGTTTCAGGTGTGTGTGCTGGGGGTTATCACCGAGAGTTATTCATGGTTAAGGTTTTCATTCATTTTCTTGCGTGTTACTATCTCAAATCTTCGTATGCCTCCAGTTAAAACCTAGAACGATGCATGAGGTTTAATTTTGACATTTATCTGGTAAATATGTCAAAGCAATTTGTAACAAAACCTCTATTTTTCGATTTTAAATGCATATTCCACTAGTTGGGTCCCTTTCTCCTACGTAAAGCTTAGCTTGATTTCTGTTTGTCGGCTCTCGTAAGCAAAGAGAGTGTAATGAAAAATATATAGTAAGTATATACGTACAATGATGATTAATTCTGATGCCGTTGTAGCCCATCCTTTTGTTTCATTCCGAAACATTCACCATTGATATCATTCTCCAAATTGTTAAAACTAGTCAATCTACAAGTTATGCAGATTCACTGTCTTAAATGATGAATGTAATAACGAAAGGCCTATATAAGGCCAATTACTCCTCGTACTCTGATGAAGGTGCCTGGGACCACCGAAATATCAAAGTGAGTTATTTTCAGTTGTATTAGTATTTTCTAAAAGCAATTTTTATCTATATTTTTATACACACACTTTTTACATACACACAAAAATACGTTATATTAAAAAAATATATATAGTATATATATACACATACATACGAGTTGTTTTTATATATATATTATTTTTTTATTAAAAAATACCAGAAAAATGCATAAATTCTGTAATTTGTAAAATGTTTACGAATCATTGCATCTCCTTGCGTTTTATGGGCCCCATATACTCCCCTTGAGAGTTACATCAATATTTCTATTTCATTTTTTACATTTAAAAAAATCACTTTACCAAGTGCGGTTGGACTTGTTCCGGCTACGCAATTCCATAGAAATTTTGCAGTCTTTGCAGTCAAAAAACCAATACGGCTGAAATAGTATATTGATTTATCGCGTTGCTCTGGATAGACTCGGTACACGGGGGAAAAACATCTACTTGTTTAAAAAAAAATTCGATACCGTGTCCCCATAAGCATGAAATAGGATTTCAAAACAAGTCCTTTCTTAGTAGAGAAACGAACGAAATTGTATTGCGCTGAAGGGGAAGTTCGAATAAGTGGGATGGTGGGAGGAAAAATAATATTTTGCAAGTGCCTCCCACGAAATCGATCACGCCAGGAATGAAGAACGAAAGAAAAAAAATTCGAATTCAATACAAAGTCTTCTGTCTATGTACCTCGCTATCTTCTCTCTCTTTCTCCATTTCTTCCCACAATCCAGCGTTGCCCGAGCAAATATCTCTTTCCTGGACTGGAAAATAAACGTATCCAGGGAAAAACCCTATCTTGGACCGAGGAGATGAAGCAGCGGCATATGGGGAGATAAAGGAAAGATGGAGAAAAATACGAAAATGGCGGTTTGCCTTGATGAGAGAGGGGGTGGAACGGGATCGACTGAGAAAGTGCAAACGCATAAAAAAGATGGGGTGTGGGCACGGAGAGAAGGAAGGGTCGTACCGACGCCCGTTAAAGCCGTTTGACCAGAGGCGGAGGCGTCGACGCTTCCTCAAGATGGCCGATCGCCACCTACCCCGTTTTTTTTCTCACCCTCTCGTCTTGGGCGAGGGGTCCCGGTCAAATGGGGTTAAGAGCCACGTGGGGATGCTGCGAAGTGATTGGACGAGGGCAACAAAGGGAAATGCCTCGGAAGTCGGAAGAGTGTTCGGGAGCCCATCTTAAAGGAGGGAGGTGGTGGAGGAGGGCAAATGTATATACGGGTATGAGGCAGGAGGAGAGAAGAGGAAATGGTCCCATGGGGTCAAAAGGTCTTGAGATTGCCCCTTGGGGAAGAGGCTGTGGCGGATGGCTTGCCATGTACGCCGGAGTGAAAGCTCCCCAGAGTGGAAGCATTCAGACACGGGACGTGGGACGAGAATAGGGAAGGAAGAATAAAGAGTGGCAGCAAGGAAGAAAGTATCCGAAAAGAGCAAAGGATTAACTCCAGAGTAGAGGAGATAAATAAAATATAGAGTGAAGGTGATTGGGAGGTAAAAGTCTAGGCACCCTCCTTCGTTTCTCAGTTTCCATACAAGGTGTAAAACTTGATGTAAAGTAAGTGAACACTGAGTTTACAGTCAACTAAAATACTTAGAAATCGTTAAATAAAATGAGAATATGCACATAAAATTCTATTCCTCTCCATGTTTTTGTTCATTCTTCACTCAAACTCCAATCATTTTTAACATTATCCTGGAAGTCGGTCATCTTGATAAAGGATGGACACAAAATTTAATCAACAGTAGACATGTTCAATTATTATGCAACCAGACTAAATGTCGTCATTTATCGAACATTATAGTATTAAAAAATATTATCCTCTACAGGAGGAGAAAGCCTTGATGTGCTTTATAAAGAAATAATAACATTACTTACATATCATGGTACTACACACCGATTAGTACCATTATCTGCATGGTATCTACAATGCAATCTACCAAATCTTCATGGTACACATTTATTTATCCTTAAGTATATCCCCAATTTGATGCAGTTAACCACAAAGAAAAGTAAAGGCGGTGCAACTTGCAAGAAGAAAGGTTCACTTAACTCAAGGTAAAAGTTAAACTTCTAAATAATATCGGATAGTATCACAAGCGTCACCTCGTAAAAATATTTTATTATCATAACAATTGAATAGTACAGGTTAATTTTCACGTTCAATTCAATGTGGTGACAATGTTTTCAATGTCAGTTGTGTTGAAGAATAGTCGTTGTGCAAAGAATGAAAATTGACTTGCATTATCTTTTTATTGTAACAGTCAATATCTTTAGTCGAAGAACAGTGGAAATCGAGCAATTTCGTAACGTACAAAATCATGTAACAAAGTTATTAAGAGAAATCTGGCTTAGTTATTGAACGAAAATATTTCTTCTACGTTAACACTGATCAATACAAATTTGGTAATTAATTATTCTAAAACGACTTTTAAAGAGAATAATTCGTAGTTTATCAAATTAATAATCGAAATTCCGGGATTGATTCTAATTTAGAGGCACACGGTCAAAAAGATCGGATTTCGTTTAAAATTGTGGAATATATGGAACATTAGCGTAATATCCATGCGGATCATGTCTGTGGCTGACATTTGATGCATTTGAACACCATAAAAACTGCGATATGGATAACTGCTACCCGTATAGTAGACACCTGACCTTTTGTTGTGTTTTACTGCGTGGTTTCAAAGATATCCAATCATTTCTGAGAAGTCGGGATCGGAAGTTTAAATGATAATAAATTCTGCTAAAATGATTCATGTGTCATCAATTGCGCTAACCTTCGTATCATGTTATTTATAATTTGTTTTATGGAAAAATAAAAATTACTTCTCTTTAAATACCTTCTCAGAATTTTAAGCAGAATCTCAAATAAAATGGATGCCAAAATAAATTAATTCGAGAAAACAATTGAAAGCGGACAGTGAGCAAAGTTGAAGCAGATGAAAAACATGGAAAACACGAAACAGTACGATCGACCTTGTGTGTCAAGATTCGTAAATCAAAGCCCGAATAACTCCGACACGCTACCGTGGAAATAGTATCTCTCGTTAAAATTACACTGTAGGTTGAGAGTGAAGATGGTCGTTTTGATGGAGAACGTTAGAGTGGTGGTTCTTGATGACCTAGCAACTCTATTTGGTAATGTCTAAGTCAAAACCGCAAAAGGACATGCGTGCCTATTCTCGATCGATTGGATATTAATTGTATAAAAAAATGAGATGACTATCACTCACAACTCTTCAAATAAATGAATGTATCGTTCAACTCTTTGATTTCAAACTAATGATACCTGATCCAAACGTTACGAAAGAAATAGTTAAACCTAAGATTTGGACTTGCCACAAAATATAGAGGAGAGGATGGTCAGCTAAAATCCAACAATGGATAAGGGAAACTGTAGGGACTTGTGAGTGGGAATTCTCGCAATAGAAGAGAAAAAATGAGTGCGATCAGATCAGATGAAAGTGAGCGCGTGAGCACATGTGCCGCCAAGAGGTATTTGAATTGCACACGCGAAATAGTTGGCGACAGTGCCCATGCCCATGGCCTACACGGAAGTGCCTCACCGCTCATCTGCCATATGTCCGAGAGTCGGGGAAGATTCCCAGTCGTCATTTTGGAAAATGGCGATACGATTTAGTCCGTTTAGCACTTGGAGGTTCCTCAAGTAACAACAAGAGGAATGAATCCAGGTATTACAGAAAATGTTTTAAGAAGAAGGAGGTTGGCTTTCTTTTCATTGGCACTAGGCAGGCTTATGTAAGGTGAAACATCTGACATAAGAATAAAAAGAGACGTTTCAGGCGTGATATGGTGGAATATCATGATTAATTAAAATTGGCATTTTTCCACAAAAATCTATTTTCTAAATCTATTTTTGTGGAAAATTACCAATTTTAATTAATCTGACATTAGAGTTTTATTTTTATTGAACCATATTATGTCACCTTTTCAATGATGGTCGAGTGAATAGTACACATTACCCAGCATGGTAAAACAGAGGCGACAGAAATACGATGGACGATCGTCAAAATAAAATTTAAAACCATAGATTTGTGATCAAAGCTAAAATTAAACATGTGCGATTAGTGCCATTTCTTTATAAGTTATTTTGAACAGGCATTATCTCTTAGATAATACGTTAGTTATTAAATAAGGCAACTGATAGTTGAAATGATTTGGACCGCAAAGTCCACGGTTTAACATTCAATCGGCGTATTACCCTTGAAGTGCTCTCAATATGGAATCCGTATAGTGTTCAGAATACCTCTAAAAAATTCAGCCAGATTTCGGACGCGGACCTTCGGGGTGGGGAGCTAGTATAATAATTATCAAACCAACCTGAACTCTTAGAACGTGACATATTTTAAACAATGAAAAAATCAATTCACAATATCACATGTTAATAGCTTCCCAATTTCGATTTTGAAGTCAGGTATTACAACATGAAAGCACATTTTTTTGAAATGTTAACTGAAACGCTCACTTTATAAACATCTAGCCTCAGCTCCATAGATAAGAGAAAGGGAAGTTGCGTAATCTCCCATTATCTTATATCGGTGGATAGGATTGGAATTCGAGAACTCTTAAGCGCCGTATTACGTGATGATTGCATAGGAGAAGAATAGAAAAGGTAGCTTTGGTAGCAATGGAGGGGGGAGTCTTGGTTCCACCAATACATATTCTTTAAGAATGAAGATAATGATCCACAGTTTACTGACCCGACGCCACAACCCGGAGTGGTGGGCCGGCAGTTGGTGCATACGGTCGGTTGCAGGACTCCCCTATCCCCGTGGGTTACGATGTCATCAAGGGCGAAGGGGTTCGAAGGGGAGCGAGGGCGTGGGGACCGTGAGAAGGGAGAGAGAGTAATTGAGAGCGGTTAGAGTGCGCGATGGGGGGTGGAGGGCGTGGGTGAGGGGGCGGGTTGGGATTTCGGGAGCGGGTTTAAAGCGAGGAGGGGTGCCTGGTGGTTTCCAGGGGAGATGATGGGTCAATGATGCTATCGGAGCGATTAAAGCAATGTAGATGCAAACAAACAGAAGGGGTCCGCGGGGTGGGAGCTTGGGGAGGGGCGCCGGCGGGTGGGAAGGCAGAAAGAACGCGGGGTGTGTCGGGGGGAGTGCTGGGGGTGACGCGCCCGCCCGCGAGCCCGTTTCTCTCGACTCCACCCTCACCTCCCGCGTGCCCCGAAGCACATCCTTGCCAAGCTAATAATGTGCGGCCAACTTTTTCCTCTCCGTAAACCGTGCCCCTCTCCTTCAACCCCTCTCTCCTAAATAAAATGGGCCCACCTGGTGTTCGCTGGAATAGAACCTGACTAAATCTGACAAATTACTATATGTTTTCCACGCGGCTATCTGAACGAGTCGGGAAATAGGACTAACCGTCATCGTGAAGAACGTGAATCCATCAGAGGGCTTCAAATATTACAAATAGTTAAATTTTCAGCGACAATGTACTAGTATTTTACTTACAAGCCAAAAAAAATTCTCCCATTGCCAGAGTAATAGGTTGTTATTCCGCAGAAACATTGTTTCAGGCTTTAACGAATATATGTTGGAACTAATGCAAATAATTTGAGCTCATATATATTCGATTCCCGGGCAAGCCACTCTGGGTACCTGCAGCTCCACCTTTGCTATGTGATTTTTCTGGTATCAGATCTTCCTGGGAAACGATAACCGGCACAGGGAAAGGAACTGGCCCCCCTACCCTGATGTGTGAATTTCACACGCCTTCGGGCTTAGTACTGGGTGAACTCAACCATCACCTATCAAACCGACCTTAGGGTTGATTACTGTTTATATATATATATATATATATATATATATATATATAATATATATATATATATATAATATGCATATTTTTATCATATATATATATATATATATATATATATATATATATATAGATGATGCGGAAGTACTCACGAGAGCAATATAACTTTTGGACGGCACAATAGAACAGGGAATAAAACAGATAACACGTAAAAGGACACTCACACTGTAGATGATTTAAGCTTTCGGCCTACTCCGAGGCCTTCTTCAGGTCTGACCTGAAGAAGGCCTCGGAGTAGGCGAAAGCTTAAATCATCTACAGTGTGAGTGTCCTTTTACGTGTTATCTCTTTTATTCTGTGTTATATTGTGCCGTCCAAAAGTTATATATATATATATATATATATAAAATAGCTCACATGAACTCTGCATTTTACATTTAATGCATATATGTTATGTCAGTCATGCAGAGGAGAAAAATTGTATAATTGAAGCATTTTAATAATTATGCAGATAAGCAACTTTAAAAATATATTCCAAAAAATGGAAATAGATTTTAAAAATATACATTTCAAATATCAAAGGTATTTATGATAATTACTTGTCTGTGTAATATACTTGTCCAATCATATGCGAGCATAAAGGAGACGCATTACTTGTCGACAGTGTTGTTTTTGTGATACAGCTCTAACTATAATGATCGCTCACGTGATAATTTGAAACAGTCTTTACTTTTGATTTTATGTCCCATAAAAGGAGATTTTTATTAACATTTTATTGTGGATATCCTCACTCCACGGCAAAACGTAAGGCTATATAATGGTACGCTATGAAAGTTGAAAATTGGCCACGAATTAGCCTTGGTTTTGCACATAATGAAGCATTCCTCCTTTTGAGGAATTCAAAATCCAGTAAGGAATGGCCTATCATATTGCTCAGCTTACGAGTCTTGAAAATTCTCTCTCAATTCTTATTGGTAATGCGGCCCACCTGATTTATTTTTCAGAAAGTCAAGAGAACCATTTAATAATTTAATTAATCTTATTATAAATCTCATTCACACGGTAAAATACGAAATGCGACATTAAAATGCAATACCAATTAATATTATCTTAAATATATATAGTTAAATATGTTAGCCTATTGCGATGTCACATTAAGAAGAACATTCTTGTTTTTAATCTCTATTACCTACGTCAACGTTGTACTATTTTTATATTAAAGAGGAGGCATAAACTATTTATAATTTTTAAATAAACTTGACGTTAAACTTTTATCACGACGTGTTATTTTTATAAAGCAATATTTGCTGTCAGATAACCTTTAAAATATATCTACCCAAAGATACGTTGATTTATCGAATTTCTTAAATATTTTCATCAAGATAACTATTTTTATTGCATCAGTACATTAATAAACAATTTTACAATTTATCTATGTCTAATTAACATAACTTTTATCACCCGAGTGTGATAAAAGTTTTAGTTTCTCACTCGACGGTAGCTTTTCATGGGATCATAGCCAAAGTACGTAATGAGTGGAGGTATTATCATATGACCTAAATATTTTCAAGGATTCTCAGCCCAGACATACCTCTATTTGAATAAGCCTCTTAACCGAAATTGGTATTGAACCCATTTTAAACACGCTTTCATTCCGTAACAATAGATATAAGCAAATGCAATTTCATTGTAATTGTTCATCTCAAGGAACACAATTGATGGAATCTCCTCTTTTATCTTTCAAAAATAATACCATTCGGCTTTGGAAATTGGCTTCCCATACCTATAACTTCAGATAAAAATCCAATATCCTGCATGTTTCCTAATACAACTTAAATATGTATGATAATTTAGTTTTACTATCCGAGATAAGAAATGCTAGAGAGAGTAGACATGAAAAGCGATTAATAAAACGTTTTCACTAAAATTAAATTTGTGTTATTGTCTTCCTTTATGCTTCACTATACTAAAAAATCCCAAAAGGTTTGCTTGTTGTACATGACTTCTGCATGTAACTTTCGAATTCAATAATTTACCGTTTTACTTCAAGCAATTTTTACCTCATTGCAAATCATACTAATTAAGGAATTTCGACAGACTTCGGAATCTACTTAACTTTATTCTTATTCGAAGCCATTGCTAATGGTAGAAAAAAGTGAAATCCTACAAAACCAGTACAGTAAATTTGAAATATTACCAGCGTTCCAGAAGACTTTTATTCCATATTATATTTTAGTGCAGTTTTTGCCATCTGATTATCTCTCGTAAAAGGACTAAAAAATCAATTATGGTCCAACAAAACAATTATTTAGGTTATCAAGCAGAAAAATTAAATTTATGCTAGCTGGAAAGAAACAGAATTTTCTCCATTTTAATTATCAAATTAGGTACAAAGTGAATGGCTAAAAATTGGTAAGCACGACGCATTTCATTATTTTATTCCGCGTAAAATTTTCCCCTCAAATTTCGTAAAACCGAACTCGCTATTGCATTGATACCGAATAACTTTGTGCTTTATTAACATTGGCAAGTGTTTAATTCGAGTCAAATCAATGTCCGCCGTCTTAATATTCACGAAGACCCTGGAACGGATCCCGCCAATGAGGTTTAGTTAAGCATTAGATCTCAATTTCAGGAGACGATTGCAGGAGAAACTAATCGAGAGAGGCGACGTTAGGGGAGAGGCATAGTTGAGAGAGATAATGGTTGTCGGGAAGAAGAGAGATGTTGGTGCTGGGTGTGATATACGAAGGAAAACTCGAGACCTCTAAAATGGGGGAGAGATTTGTAGAGTGGAGACTTGTGAGAGGCAAAATGAGTCATAGGCACTTTGTCTAGCTTCTAAAAGTTAGAAGCTCGTTAGAGAGGTTATCCAAAATAAGTGAAAATGTATTCCTTACATTTTTATTTAATTCAGCTATCAAAAGGAAAGTGAATGAAACAAATAACTGCTAACGTTCAACGAAAACTTTAGAGGCACTGAAAGTATAAAATATAATTCAAACAAAGTGAAAATGTTGATATGCTAAGACTGAAGAAGACTTCCCAGCACTTTCCGTGAACGTTTTCCAGAAATAACAGCAACTTTTATTCATCATGAGCACATGTAATATCTGGAACCAAAATATAATATCCTAACTTCTGAGTCCATTAAATTTACCCCGAGTATTTCGAAGTTACTCAGAGTCTTTTAAATATACGCTGAGTATTTCAAGCAAGCAAGTGACACAAAGCGACATTCTAACACTGCAACAATTTCAGAGCGAAAAAATCATTCGACGTGACCAGGAACCGAACCCGGGATCCCTCGATATCTGGCCGAGTGCTTCAGCCAGTTAATCGACCAAGGGGCCCTCTTAACTGGCTAAGGCACTCGGACGGACATCGAGGGATGCAGTTAAGGACCCAGATTAAGGCGAATGATTTTTACTCTCGAAAATTGTTGCATTGTGATCACATATAGCTAATGGCTCCGTTAAACGTGACTGTCGCGACATCTCCCACAGTTTCTTGGAAATTATTCTTGCATGCTAAACCTCGTGTGAAAGTTATTAAAAATGTCTTAGTTTATGCTAAATTAAGTTCAGGAAGCAGAAAAATGACAAACAAACATACATTCTATTCAAATGGCCGGTAAAGGAAATTCAGATTCCCAATTCGCAACTTCAAAGATAACAACGCACCAGAGGAGCAAGTAATACCACCAGAAAGTAAAGCACTGAAAACATAGCTAACTTATTAGAATTAAAAATTATTTTGAAGCTATTGAAACGGTTTCGGTGTGATAAATGAAAAGAAGAGCTAAGAGCACAAATACAATTTCATTTTAAGCATACCCCCAATTAATACTTCATATACCTTCTCCGTGAACAGTGAATCATAAAATTGTATATGAACGAGCATTGATGATTCATCTTGTAACATTTATTGGCAAAACAGTGGATCGATTGCGAATTAATGAAACGGATTTCCATTCCCAATGAACGCAAATGGTGGATTAAAGGCGAGGCACTTCACATGACAAACTTGATATCATTATTTTAACTTGAAGAGCGCGCTCGACTGGTTTGGGAGTTTTAATCCCCCCTCCCTCATAAAATGCGGAGCTCATGTGGTCCGCGCGCGACGGTAATGAACGAAGAGTTCCCTACGCATTCGTTAAACGTTGTCGGGTTTCATGAGAGGCGGTTGTAAAAACAAGCAGTTATTCAATCGAAGGGTTGTTGGACTACCCGATTGTCCTCTTCCCCCTTTTCAACCTTCCTCCCTCATATGGTTTTCCCTCTTCGCCCACGACCCGCAACCAAGCCCTTGCGGCTCAACGCAGAAGCGTCATCCTCAGACGCGAGTGGTTCACGCCTTTCCCATATGCTGGCACATGGGCGGTCGGTCGTGCGTCGCTGCCTCCGCCGCAATAAAGTACGACCGCGCATTAAGTATGGAGCAGGGGATTTCGTGTGGTGGGTTATGTTCTGCCTCCAGAGGCCATTCACCACCTCAAACCAAATACCCTAATGTGACGGGGTTTCTCTGCCCTGTTAATAAAATGCAATGGTTCTCCGAATAAGTGACTGCTTATCTCGAATGGATTTCACGAATGAAAAAAAAAACAAAACTATTCTCATGTCAGATCAAGTGACGTTTAGTTTTCCGTGAGATGGGGATACGGTCAGAATTTTTTCCCTGAAGTCAAATTCTCAGATTTCTCTCTCAAAATTCCAAACTTCCGGAATTTTTTGGGTCGGTCCTCTTTAAGTTTCTCTCATTGGAGGAAACCATCACGGCGGTTTTAAAATTTTTGACGTCATTCTCACATTAGAGCACAACACTATAAGTCACCTCATTTCGCAGAGCGACTGCCGGAATCAATTGTCGTGAATGTGATAAGTCGCTCAGGCCAACGGACGGTGAGAGATTCGAAAGGTCTTAGCATCACTTCGCTGGAATAGTTCTTGTTTTGGCATCCAGTCGGTAACCAAGGTCACGCGCGCCATTTAGGGACATTGTGATAAGACGACAGTCTAATTGGAGGGAGAACGCAGCCAGGCCGTTGAGAGAGGAAATCTCAATATTTGCATCCGTCTACTCGCCGCGACTGTCGTACCCGATGGTCATTGTACGCGACTAATAACGGGTTGACGTGTTGTACTTCCATCTTGAGAAGTGGTGGTGCTTGTGGTTCTATGGTGATTGGTGTTTAGAGAACAACGTATCAAAAACCATTCGGAGCCTAATACCGCAGCAATTAGTATAATGTATAATTTACCGTACCAACAAATAATACAAGTATGCCAGTCCATCTCAAAGAAGATACTTTAGATGTGTTTACAATATATAATTATATATATATATATTGTATATATATTGTAAACAGTTTTACCAGAATAAGTGGGCAACTAGCCCATTAAAAATGAATTAATAGGGTCCCAAAACTAGGTTAGCATCTTAGACCACCCAGAAAGAGTAATAAGACTCCAGCAGAAATAGATATGCAAATTCTTCATTCCCTCCCACATGTTATAGTCACTAACTAAGATGAAACAATCCCGTTAAGTGTGACAGAAAAACCAAATTGTACTCTGCAATCCATGTTATTCATTCGTTCACAAAGACGTGACATGGCTGGTGATCCAATATCCCTTTCCACCATGCCTGCTCTCAGGTCACAACACAGATGTGATCCTAGTAATACTTCTACTATCAGTTTATTTTTCTTTCACTGTTAAATCTTTATATGCTCGACTGATTTTAAAAGATTTCCAGTGTCTTGTGAAAAACCACGGGTAACTGAAATCACCAATGCGTCTCCTTAGGAATCGAATCCGTGTCAATGGCACGGTGAGACGGAAAAATAGCCATGAGCCCAACATCAACTCCAAAAAATCTTGTCTGACATTCAGTCAGTAATATTCGTGTCGTTATACGAGTATATTCATTCAGCTCATCAACTTCTGGAAAAATTGAAAACGCGCCCCAATGACAAAGTTTTACATCTATGAAAGAGACTTCCCACTGTCACTTTTTCTTTCCTTACATTAGTGCCGATGACTACAAAAATGAATCACCCGAATAATGATCCCCGTTGCCTGTGGCGCACTTTTCCCGGGGTCTTACTATAATTCCGCACTGGTAAAATATTCATTTCGGCGCCCGCCTTACACCCCTGCCCTCCCCCGAAGCCTCGTGCGGATTGTGAATCGAGTGTCGCTAAACGACCGGCGCGGCGGGTGCCTCCACTGCGTAGCTAGACGCCCGTGATATATCGCTCCCCTGGTAGGGAGTCAGTCGGTTGTGGGTTCACGCGGCGCAGGACGAGGCACACTTCGCCCGCGCTCTCTCATCAACCCCGTAATCAAGTGGACGGAACGGGAATGGTAAGCCTTCGAACCCACGCACGGTGCCGGAAAAAAATCGATTTAGATGGACAAAAGTCAAATTTCGGAGTCAGTATTGAGTTAACTTAGAGGATGAAATGATGAGATTAAATGTCGAGCTTGAATGAGTAATAAACTTCGCATAGATTATGCATTTTCTTTAATTGGTCAGCAGTGATGTTAAAATTGTATTATTACCCCCAACGCAATGTGGTAGAAGAAATCATGTAAATAATTTTAGAGAGATTACCTCTAGAATAAATAGGTTTAAGATTTCTTTTTTTCACGAACGATAAGGGATCAGAATAATATTGTCCGACCCCGGTAGGGTCATATTCGGGTGAAAATGGTCCAACCACCCTAGTGGTGGCTTGCAGGGTACTAAAATATCTATATCTATTGCTTCTAAATGGTGTCTTTGAATCCGCACCTTCATTCACTTTGTGCCAACCGGCGAAAGTGTGTGCGTAGTGTGCTTAATCCATCTATCTGACGCAAAATACTTTCACACTCAGTTTGCGGAATAATGACTAAGTTTTTATATCGTGTGTTCATACTATCTGAATGAATAATTATTTGCGATATTTTCATGACATTAATCATGTCCCGCTACGCTCCGGTGTGATTTTTGTTTTAATATGTTGGAAGGTAGTTTGAGAGTGCCTTGGCCCTCACTGACCCTGGATTTGGGACGCGTGGTTAACTCCCACGCCGTGAAGCGTTTCTCACCCGATGAGCACACGCAAAGCGAGCATGATTATTTTCTGTCCTAGCAGAAAGTACACAGCGCGGATTACTCTGTAGAAATAATGCGAATGCCCCCTAATACCTATCAATGCACAAAATAAAATCGTAAAAATAGCAGTTATTGGTATTACGAAATCTTAATGTCGTTGTTGAAATTTACACTCGGTGATGCCTTCACCGATAGTAAAAATGAGTCGGTGAAATAGGTGGAAAATTTGTTCAACGAATTCGAAATGGTGTTCCATATCGCTGGGCGATACATTAAAATGCTTCACTCAAAGATTGTGCAGCCTCTAGAACATACTGTATCGCATTCGATACTTTTCAATGCTTCACAGGCCTAAACAAATCCTGTTATCTATCGATTTCTTTTATTTTTTTACAATTCATATTCGATGATCCTAAAAATAATTGTGCCTTGATTTTGTAACTGTTATCCGTGCATACAAATTTCCCCTCAATTATAAAAAACGAACCCTAAAAGGCAGTTACACTCAATTACCAGTACCTAGGGTTGATTTTGACCATGATCTTACGAAACAGACTCATAAATCATAGTGTGACACCGAGTGACAAATCAATAAATATTCGCTGATATAACTTCTCGTAAATCACAGAGTTGAAGTAATTATTTCAGAAAAGCCAAATTCGAGTGAGCATAAGTACCTAATGTTACATATCAAAGTACTTAGAAATAGGATCAATAGGTTAATCCAAGGAAAACTGGGAGTTGGGAAGCAAGGGATTAGGTGTTCTTGCTTCTGAATTCCAAGAGGGTGCATCAGCGGTGTATTTTGACCTAGATTAGGTTCGTTTGGTATTCTCCTTGTAATAAATAATCCCTCCTTAAAAGGAGAGGTAATATTTCAACCTAAGGAATTTCATTCAACTGAAGTAGTTTGAAGTTGAGGCGTATATCTTCAAACGTATCAAAACCTTCAGATCTGTTCGTGATTCCACTAAGTGACTATTTAGTCACGATTAGATGTTATCGCCAAGGACTTCAAACATACTCAAAAGGTCTTTGCTTGGAGGCTGGATGCATTATCATCTAAACTTTTCAAACTGGGAAACGTACAATTGCATATGAATTAGACGGGATTGAGTTAAGTGATTCGAAAGGAGTCGAGGGATTAGAAATGTTCGTTATCTTTACGATGTTCATTGAGGAACACATGTTTCAGTAATGTGCTTGCAGTCCTTCAAGAAACAAGGCTTCATTAGACGGTTCTAGCAAACTGGTGAAAATGGTTAGGAGAAATGGTCAGTTCTTTCTTCTAAGTCATGTCATTTGACATACATGTCAAGTACATGTATGTGGTAAGTATTTGAGTTTTATACTTGAGAAAGTATTCATGTTGAGGTGATGAGAGACGTAGTAGTTCAGTGAGTAGAGCTCTGAGCTACGAATCGGAGGGCTCGTGTTCTAATTCCCGGGGATTTCTCTGGCCCCTCTCAGCTTTACCCATAGCTGTGTGATTTTTCGAGTACCAGGACTTCCTGGGAAACCGTAGGCGGCATAGGGAAAAGGAGTCCTCCTCACCCCCCCCCCCCACCATCCTGAAGTGTGAGTTTCACACAACGTTTGGCTTAGTATTGGGTGAGCTCTGAGCTCTACCATTACTATCTCTCTATCAAACCAACCGATAACTGCGTTTTTTTTGAGACTCAAAAATATCCGCTAAATTTGCCATAAAAATTTTATGAAAAGATAATACATGTGATGGGTTCAATGGAGAAAAAAATTAGAAACTTCTTTATACAACAGTAGAAAGCAAGTGAGTTCTCAAGTGAGTATTTTTGACTCCAGGAATTTTCAACTTTGGCATATGACATGGAAAATTTTGACGTAGGAAACATGCTCCTCATAAAACTCACAGAACTAGAAGACGACAATCAATGAGGGCTTAAGATTTTATAAATTTTAAGGGTTATCTAATTTACTCTTGACGGTTAGGGAAACCAGACAGCATATTCGGGTTGAACCATTAGGATTAGGTAAGAGGAATACACTGCATTTAAGCATTCGCCTTCCTCTTTGCTGAATAATTCAGAAGGAAAACAAATATAATATTTAGTTAAAATTTGATTGAGTGATTATTTCCCATTTTCCATTATTTCGCGCACGTTTTAAGATTAACCACAGTTACGCGTTGCGGTCCATTATCAATCTCGAAATGACTCGCAAGTCAAAAGGGTATAGGTGAGGGTATAGCAGACAGAGAGGATCAAGCAACCCTCTTTCGCATCCTAAAATCAGAACTAATTTAGATCATGAGCAGTCGGCGGCGAAAGGCTCCTCAGGCCGAGGTGAGGAGGAGACAGGGAATGTGAAAGGGAAGACCCGAACGCGGGCGTAATGGCATTTAAATGTGAGACGCTCTCTAATGATGTGATTTGGAGGAAACGAGAAAAGGGGAATGAGAAGGAGGCGTTTGAGGAATCGGGAGGGCAGAGGTCGTGGCATTAAAATGAGCCGCGGGCGAAAGCGAGGGAATTTGCGAGGCTAAGGACACAATCCGTTGCATTATATCTACGGCCTCGGCTTCCTCAAACCTTGCGTTCTTAATGCGAGGGAACGAGTTATTTATTGAGAGAGAGGCGAACTTACCTGGTTCAAGGGAAACATGGGAAATTGACGGGGCGGTCCGGTCGGTTAATGCGGCCAAGATTGATTTTTCAGGAATTATTGTGTTGCTATGCCGGAGAGTTACGCGACGGGTTTAAACTCATGTCTGTCTGCACGAGAGGTAAGCGGCCATAGGATCGAAAAGATCTTAAAACGTGGCCCAAGCTCCTTCGAGTGAAACTCGTGTAGCATACCTTCGAGCTTAAAGTAAAATCTCTAATGATAAAATAACATAAAGGTTCGATTTTCAGGGTTAGTCTAAAGGTTTGTCACCCTTCAACAAACTTTAATTTATTTAACCCTGTGTACATTATCCAATAAGACGTCAGTGTTTCGATGCGATCGCAGTGGCGAACTTAAATAATGCCACGAATGTCAACGCTTCGTTTAGACATCGTGCCCGTCCGCTCACGTGAAACAACTCAATTACTGATATCATGGTAATTTGATCACTTTTGCTTGAACTTGTCGAGTCGTTCAATTGTGTTTTGACCGGTTAAACGAAAAGAAAGATGCCACGTACACAAACTAGGCATATGACATCGCAAAGTCTTCGACATTTTAATATTTTGATTATTAAGTTTATTAGCAGCAGTAGTCCAACAAATTAGGGATGTCATTATACTTTATTCCACTTCATATATATATATATATATATACATATATATTTTAATGTTTTATTTAGTTGCTGTGTTGTGGTTTCTTAATGTTCTTGACTTCTTCAAAGATAGGAAGTAACACCGTTTCAATCAGAAAAAGTAATAATTTCACCGAATGTTAACGCACGTGTTCCCCGAACTCTTAATTGCAGGAAATCGTCTTAATTGTTAGCACCCACCTGGAAATACTCCGCGCGAATCTCGCCCACTTCCACCTTTAAACGTCACTCCATCTTTATTCACGCATTAATATTTCCGTCCATACTAAAAAGACTTTGTACTTTACCACAGATTTACTCTTAATACTTTTTTAACACAGATTTAATCTGTGGAAAAGTACAAAGTCTTTTTAGTATGGATATCAAATACTTCCACGAAGTGAAGCCTGAAACAGTAGAATATATTAATATTTCCACTTATTTTTCTTCCTGTCCCTCTCCTTTACCTCAACTCCCGTGCAACCAGCCTTTAGCCCAATTTTCGCGGCTTCCTCTCATTCTCACGTTCACTTTCCCTCTCTCTCGCTTATCAACGCCTTTTCTCCTCTCATTCTCCTCGCCAACTTCCTCCCCACCCCAATTCCCCTTTACCACCTCCCCCACACAGCGAAGGAAAAAATGCCGACGCTCTTTCCCACTCTTCTATCCTGTTTATTAAACGGCTGATTATTCTGGCAGATTAGGTCTCGTGTGAGGTACTAATTCAAGCCCGCTCACCGAGGACTATGAGGGGATATAATATTCCGAACCACCCTGCGAACTGAGCTCTACAGATGGGGCTAAGCCAGGCAGTGGTACTTATCGCCGGTCGCTTAGTTTCGTAGACTGAAGCTTTAATTGCGAGGATCTATTTCGTGCTTATGATAAGGGTTCCAGTTTATATTCGCTGATACTTTATCCTTCTTTTCAGTGGAAATAGTTTCTTATACACCATTACGTAGATTTAACTTTCGTTTGTTCTCTTTGCGTTGGTGGCCACAAAATACAATGGCATTTTACCTGACTACTCCCAAACCTTGGGATTATGTTCAATGGAGACATTTTTTATTTCAAACGAAGCTCAGAAATAAATAAATTCTCTTAATTGTAAGAATTTAGAATTTGTACTAAAAAATTGTTCGCTGTTATGTTGCTTAATTCATGAATGATCAAAAAAATAAAAATGTGTAATTGTACTTAAAAGCTATCATACCATATCGGTGAGAATTTGGTTGAAAAACCATTGGATTAGGATGCTAAAAAAATAGTCATTCATTTAGTCAGAATATTTCATGTCGGCTGTGGAGAGACTTATTCTCAAGAGTTGATGTAAGCCAGAGCATATATCTGCCACAATCGCGTTCTCACCACAGATGTGCAAGGAAGACTCACCGTCCCATGAATATGGCTTCCCCTGAATAATCCCTCGCTAGCCGTTGACGGAGAAATGCAAAGCATTGTAATTTTAGCATACTGGTGAAATGGCGAAGTTGTGGAAGTGTCTGTAATCTATCGCTGTCCAGTATTTTATGCCGCGGTAGATCACCGTGAAAATTTCCTGGTCACGCTAGAAGTAGGAAGCGAGGAATAGACTGCTTCGATTCAACCCGATTTCTCCGCAAATCCGACCCGATCTCTCTTTTGATAGTTAAATCATCTCGTAAATTCAAGTGAAAATTGTTTCTATCGATTAAAAAGAGGAATTTTATTTCCTTTAAGGTATACAAGACTTATCGATCGAACCCATTTTCAATGGATTTGCAAATAAATACAAAACTTGCTTCTTTATTTATATGGAATGAAATATCCAAATCAATTCCATAAGGTTGTCGAAAGCACCCCGGACTGTCTCCAACTTATATTTAGAACTTTGAGCGTAAGGTAACATTCCAAATCGCCATAAAACATTTTCTGTTCAAAAACGCATAAACAAGCGAGCACAATTTAAAAGCGGACTTAAGTGTTCAGGATGATGGAAATAAAAGTTTACTATGTATTAAAATCTCTCTCCTATAATCCTCAGTGTGACTCCAAGGGCGATTTAAACCAATGCGGTTGAGAAAACTAAAATACAGCACTCTAAATTCGTTCCATGACTATCAGCTAATAAGACATATGCATCATAATTGCATTTGTTTTTAAAACTATCAAATCTTAAGAAGTAATGTCATTCTACTGCTCAAATCATGTTCATTCTGGATATAGGTGTATGAATAGCAACATGGTTAAATATTTAAATTGATTGATTGACCCTTTTTGGTGAAGCAATGTTCACCAGAAATTAATTTCTTTTGTTGTATAAATTCGATATGGCCAAACAGTCGCGAGGAATTACTAATAATTAATTATGTTATCACCACATAAAATAATTCTTCCTTCCTTTTATCTGGCCTCATCTCCCAAAGTACGTTCCAAAATGAACTTTGACCCTTCCAAATGAAATTGCTTCCTCTGTCCAACGCGAAAATTAGAATGGGCGCCTGGGGTTTGCTCAGAAGGAATGGGAGGTGGAATTCTTTGGTCGCCAACCCGCACACCCGTCCCACGGCAGTTGAGGGAGTCATGAGGGAAGCATAAGTTAAAGGATAAAAGCGAGAAGAGACGGCATGAAAGGGCGGCGGGAAGGAAGCCATGCGCTGTCGGAAGACGGGAAATCCAGGGGCTGGTAGGTGTCGAGAATGCCCTCGCGTGAGTGTGTGTGATCCCGAGGCATTGACTGCAAGGGGCTGGGGAGTGAGGGGGAGGAACTAGGGGGTGGGGGGTAGGGAGGTGTGTGTGTGTGTGGGGGGGGGGGCTTGTGAGAGAGGGGTAGGAAGAAAGGGAAGGGTGGAGGACGGGGAGTCGAGTACAGGGGGGGGGGGTATTCAAGGGATCGAAGTCAAAACGGTTTAGCCGGAGAGAAAGAGAAGGTGTGTGTAGGGGGGGGCAGATAGGAGGAGGTAGAGAGAGGGAGAGTGTCGTAATCCTCGCTTCCTCTTTATGAGACCACGAACCTTATGTGGTCCCCAACACTCCCCTTCCCCGCTTATTCTTCTCACCCCCTCCCACCCCCGCTACCTTCCCGTCGCCTCATGGTCCCTTCCCCCGTTTCGTCGTTTTCCCCTTGCCCACCCCCGCACATGCATCCCTTAAATCAACGGCGGTCTTCCTGTGGGAGTGGGATCGTGTCGTCGCAATCGCCTTCGGGTTTGAAAGCGCGGAGGTGGATGGAGGAGAGGGATGAAGCAGGAATGCTTTTAAGTAGGGAAGGGGGAAAGGGAAAAAAAAAGCGTTCCCACATTTCCTTATCCGGCCGACCGCCTGTCCACCGGCGAGGAACTTCCCCGCTGGAAAACGCGCCGGTCAAAGTATCTATCGACGTACTCGAGATCCAACTAGTTCGAAAACCGAAATATTAGGATTTCTTTCCTCGAGTGAAGGTATTCTGTTTAGCGTGAATGAGTGAATAATGCTCTCAAAAAAAATAGTAACTTTGGTGGGATTGTGGAAC
The DNA here is from genome assembly GCA_037158775.1 of Hetaerina titia. Classification (NCBI taxonomy): domain Eukaryota; kingdom Metazoa; phylum Arthropoda; class Insecta; order Odonata; family Calopterygidae; genus Hetaerina; species Hetaerina titia. The sequence continues at coordinate 61,497,936 of CM073768.1, read as the reverse complement.
GTAAGGTGGGGAGGTTGCTTCTAGATTATGAAAATTATCGGCGGTGCAGTCGCCACTTTTCGGCGGTCGTAAGAGCCGAATGTAAATGCCGAACCGATCGGTACTTACTGATTTATCATTTTCCCCTGGGTTACCTGAAAATAATTTACCCGAAGTGCCCAGCGAGGTGCTTGTGATTTATATGCAACTATTCACTCACTAATCCGGATGTCTTTTAAAACAGGGAAGACATGAAAACTCCATATATTTTATTGACTCGGGAAAATCATAGTATAGATTGCGATCACAGTTAACTCAGCTTTAAGATCTGTTAATTCATTAGACATGCATGACTTCAATTTTTATTTATTCTACTCTTTCATTTTTTTTCTATATTTGAAGAATAATTTCTAATTTACTAGTTCCTTCTCACTTCTCAAGTGTCCCCCTTGCTTATTTAACCGTAAAATGTTTTATATTTTGGAAATAAACCTCAAAATATGCATTTTTCGCAGAAATTTCATCAAAAACTTACTTACCATCCCCCTAAAAAAAGTAAAAAATGAGAACACTTAAAGCTGAAGAACCATGGAAATGATTAGAAGAAATTTTGTTTCTTATCAATTCCAATATATGTTCGGTTGGGCTAATAAATCAAGAAAATTATGTATTCACATCATGGCTGTTACTCATAAATTGTCTTCCAAACAATCACGGGCAGAGAAGGTAAACGTGTTGAAAAAGTATATTTAATACATTTCTATTATGATCACAGAATTTATTCCAGTAGACTTTTATCAGATTCAGTCTTTGAGTTTGTTTTTGTCTGCTCTGCCACACCCAACAACTTGAGAATTGAGTGGTAGGTCTGGTTTAACTTTTCATAGGGCCTGCGAAATCGTTTAGTCGGTGAAGGAATTGGCACCGAAAGGCTCAAGGGGTCATCCCTATAGCGTTTCTCGACAAACGCACGACCGACGTCGCTCCAAGCTGGCAATCGGATGAAGTCTAAACACGCCCGCATTAAGAAGTCTTATTTTCGTGCGCAGTCAAGATTAGGAACTTCCGAATGGAGATATGTACTTATATTTTCCGCGTGCCGTTGCTGTTCACTAAATGAATTACCATTGGGATTCACTCCGACCTCACTAAATCGGTGTTTCGATTGTAAGGTGAGATCGTGGGTGATCAACATTTCCGATTCTATGTACCAAGCGATGTGGCAGTGCGGTAAACACAAGTTTTAGGATTAATGTTCGCATATCGCGAGATAAATAATATTCACCTCCGCAGGCGCCGGTAGGTTCGATGTCACTTCATAATTCATAGCTACTGAATGGTACTGGTTTTACAAACTGGGCTGGAGCACTCTCCTTCTCCATTTTAAATTTTTTTTACTTAATATGATTCAGTTATTTACGCTGAAAAATTTTCTCTTGGAGAGAAAGACTTTTGAGACCGCAGGAACGTCATTTATCATCTAATATTTCAGGTTCGGAATACGAGTTTGCTCTTGAGTTTAACTCTTCTTTATGGCTTAACAGACACATTTGAATAAATAATTTAAAACTCCCATTGGGAAAGTGTCATTCGTTTCGCCACATGAAGTTACTCCACCGTTATTTTCAACGTATCAGCTAAAACTATTTCACGTTGATGCGTCTGGCAAATATCATCCATAAAGTTTTGGAAGGATTACTGTATATTTTATTGCACTAAGTATTCATGTATTTTTATTCTCTAGGCTTTCATCTCTATTTTCCATTTTCTTTCGGTATATTTTTTTTCATTTAGTAGACAACGTTTCTGATACATTATTTAGCTATGTCCGTTGAAAAAAAATAGAAATGCGCAAACCTAGAGACTCAAATCATGCATAGGAGAGTTTGAACAACTGTTTGTCACCGCGCAAGTTCACTTCACTTTTTTCCGATTTGATTCGCTTCTCACGACGGATATCCTATGGTCGGAATTCAAACAAGTTTCCCAATCACCCTGCGGAACGGAATATCGGTCAGTACTCTCGTATAATTTCAGGGCATAGAAGTTGATGATGCTCCGTCATTTCCTCCCAGACAAGCGAGAGCGTTTCGGCCTGAAGCCGCGAGCACGGGAAGATGAAAGAGTGGCGCGATTACGCCCCGTTGCCTCCGTTAACTACGGAATTCTGCAGAACTAAGGAGTCCCCGGGAGGGGGTGCAGGAGGAACGAGAGGAACGCCCTAGACCCCCGTCAGATATATTGGATACGTCATCCGTGAAATTATGCCCCCGAGCACCGGGACCGGGAAACGTTTAATTAAGGACGCTATCAAGAAAATATTTTCGAATAAATCCCCGGATAGATGTCCTCGGGAGTGCGGTGTGCACGTGGTTAAGAAGGGATTTCGTCCCGGCCGCGCTCGTGGCCTGCAATGCAGCTCGCGGCTTATCAGGTCGTCCGCAGCCGCCCTTTCCTCACCTCTCCACCCCCCAAACCAAACCTTCCCTCCCCCATGCCCACCGTCTCTCTCCCTCTTCCTCCCCCCACCCCAATGTACACCCCACCATGAGCCTCCTTAAGGGACTGTGTGTGAACGCAGTGGGGAACACTGTGACGGCGTGAAAGAGTGGTGAAGAGAGAGAAAGGGAAAGACGGACGGAGACAACCAAACGAGCGCACCCACACACACCGTATAAATGTATTTCCGGAAGAGGAGTTTGGGACGGGAGGAGACTTGATGTCGGCCGGAGCGGGTTGGCACGGAGAGATGAGAAAAGGGTTTACAAATGATGCCACTTGAATTTCATCATTTTCACTCCTCTACTCCCATCCCGCGAACGCACACAGACGCGCAAACCGTCTACCCTCCACCGCCCAACCGTGCACGCCCTCCTTTTATTGAGCTCTGTGATAATTTTCTCTTCTCCTGGCACCTCTGGCAATCCGGGAATCCGCAGCCGACGAGTGAGAGCGCTTACTCCGGGATTTTGGCCTGAAAATGCGCTCAGGATAATGGCCAATGTATGAAATGAATTTGCGTCTGGGCGTATAAATGGAAGGAAAACAATCCCAGAAGGATTATCAAGACACATATGAAATAAACACGGGGACAAACGTTCGTCAATTTGAACTTCGCTTCAGAACTTCTCCCCCCCCCCTTCTACCCTAAAACAGCAATTATAGTCGATAGATTTTTAATTTTTTTTTGTTGGGAGATAAATATGTCATGTGCGTGGCGTGCGTATGCCATACCCAATAAAATTTTTAAGCACCAGTTTAAGATAGCTTACCTAACGATTGTGAACAATTGAAATAAATATGGGAGGGTAGGACGAAGTGAAACGTTTATTAGTAATAAGAGTTATTCCGCATAGAAATGTCACGGTATGTGATTGAATGTATTATATGGGTAGTGACTTCATTGATGAAAATTAATTATAATCTTGAAGATCTGAGTTAATGCTAGGCTTTGTTTTCCCTCAAAGTGCTCAAGTCTAGACGTGGCATTTCTATTGGATATTTTTCTCTGTGCATGTTCAGAATCACAGTGCGTGTACGTGTATACGAGTATTAGAAATAAGGTCAGGTAGAGTTTGAAACGAAATGTTTTCGGGATTCATAAGAATTTTCTTGTGATTTTCGAGATTTATTTTTTCATTTTCGGAGGGAATTGCAATTAAGATTCGAAAATCTTATCATCTATATTTTCGCAAGTTTCTTCATATAAATTAACTCTTAGGATAGCATAACCTATGGATTCTTCACAGACGACAAATGCATTTTGGAATATACTGCATGCACACATTTTGGAAAATCAATCTTTATATATAATTATACGTGTATTTACAAATAGCAAGAAAAAACGAGGTAACGTTTCGAAATATTTATATCCATCCACCATTATGCGACCTACGTTCAAGTAGCAGAGATACTAAGATATAATGAAGATACGAAATAAAAACTTTTGTCCGTTTTTAAGAGGCTAATATACAGTCAAAAAAAAAGTGAAGGGACAAATGCTTATTTTTCGTAATAGTTCACTTTCAATTCTAATCAAAGTAATTTCGATCACGTTTGATCTTCATGCCCTCATTTTTCCCGTGTATCCGGAGTCTCGTTCACTATCCGCCAGTGAGGGCAATGATCAACGACAAGTCCATGGAGGACTCCGGTTCCTCCTTCGGGGGGCAAATCCTAATTCATCACCACCTTGTGACCACTAATTGCGTCTGACGAACCGCGGCATGTGTGCGCTATTGCTTCTCAGCAAGAAGACAGTTTTATTTGCACTACGGATTCTGGCAGTTAAAATTCCTCCCCTCCCCCTCCCCATCCCCCGTGGAAAAATCCCCTCCCCATCGTACAAATGTCTCCCGGGCAGATTAATTCTTTTACGGCGTCACAGTTCAAACTCTTTTTCTCAAGATTCTCTCCTTGCCCCGTCGTCCTTCGACTTTGGAGCATACATAAAACTGCGGAGAATAAAGCCTGCTTTATGAGCCGTTTTTATCGTTCTTTCTTTCTCCGTTCCTCACATCCTTCACCGTCCTCCTCTCCCTCGGTCCGTCCCTTCGGTCCCCCACGGAAAAGAAGAGTCTCGAGCGGCGGTCATCGTCACCGAACAAAGCAAGTGACATAAGGGACTATTGTTGCAGTGGTTGTAAAAGTTCGTCAGGGATATTCGCCGTGGTTGGAGATCCTTGGTCCGTGAGACGATAAAATGACGACGCGCGCGAGCGGGCGGTGGACGGAGTGGAGGCCGAGGGGAAAAATATGTCTCGCCTCCCGTATTTGGCCTGGACGAAACAGTTGCTGTGCATCAAAGCGCGACGGCCGTTAAACCGAGAAGGCAGAAGCTTTGGGTAGCAGGGGAGGGAGGGATTATGGGGAGATATTTTCGTCAAAAAGTGGGCAAACACATGTTTTTTTTTGCCGCTGCGAATGAAGTGATCCCAGCGCGGCTGTCCAAACAAAGGAGGGCGTGCATTCGTGAGCTCTCACTAAATGGAGTTTAATGTTCCTCCTGGAGAGCAAAAGCGCTGTGAAAAAAAGACGGAACAAAACGTTGGCCGAGAGTGAATCTTGCTCGGTTTCTTAGAAACGAAAGAACGGCATCTTCCTTCGACAAAACAAGGGGTTCTTTTACATTATTTTACTACCATGAGATCACAATCTTTTATTTCACATTCACGAAAAAAGCGTTAAAATCCATGTTGAGAGTGGAATATTAAGTGAATTACGAGAAACAACGATTTTTATCCACTGAAGAATCCGCCTGATGGTATGCATATTTATAAATAAGGGTAAATCAACCTAATAAAGTCTGTCCCTCTCTCGCAATGATGATTTCGTGGGGCAAGAGTCTAGAAATAACCAGTACGAATTATGTCAAATAGTTCAAAATGGTGGTTAAATATCATCGCCGGACCATTGCCGCCGGATTTAATTTTTATGGTTAGAAATCCTTTTTGTTATTTTTTTCAAAATCGGTGCAGGAATATTTTAAACTTCGATGGCTATGTTTAAGCATTTTGTATTGCCAAGATGTCATAGCCCCACATAAATTATATTCTTTCCTTAGAGACGGTTGAAATACGTGTCTCTCTGTATCATGTTCATGGGATTGAATGACAGTCTTAGAGCTAATACAACTGGCATACAACCAAGAAGAGTCACCACTCGTGACCATTGTCTCCTTCATAACATACCAGTGTCTTTTCAATGTGCTATTATAACATCTTCGTCCCTCTTTAGCAATAATTTTTTTAACGTCTTTAAATTACGTTTTAGAGATTTTGAAAGAATTTGACATTTAGGACTGCAGAGTAAAATGGACATATTTTGAAATATATACTTTGAACTCCCCTGAATCTGTGAGCGGGACGATAGAAACTGTGATTAATTAATACCTCTCTCAGTGACAAATGGATCTCCTGTTTTTTTCAGAAATTAATCTTAGGTTATAATTTTAATTTTAAGGGTACTTTTAACATTATGCATCCTTTATCACAATTTAAAAATAAAAACGAAAATAATTAGCTGGAAGCATAAAGAGTGAGGAGGTTAAGAAATCCATTTGGCTCTAAGCTGAAGCTAATATTAATCGACATCTGTTAATGCTGATTTAAAGTTGGTAATTAAATGTTAAACATTGTTGATGCCCAAATCAGCTCTCAACTATATACGCTCCGTAGCCAGCAGTTTACTGGAAAAACTGCTTACGTCGGCCAACAGCATGCTCTTGATATACATCCCGTAATTAGCCAACCGCTCCAGTCCGTACCTTGTCCGGATCCTCCTTACTTGAAGCTGTAGCGTAATTGAAAGCCTCATTTATTCATATCATTAGCTTAACTGCCTGATGCACTGGTTTTCATTTTCATTTTAGTCCGTGCACCCTGAAATAAATCATTCCTGCCCGCACCATTTTGATTTACGTCGCATGCACCCCCACGCTCATAATTTCTCTCATTCTGCCTTCTCTCACTCTATCTCTCTCTCTTTTCTCCCCCACAGCTTGCGAGTGCCACCCGATCGGAGCCTCTGGCCGGACCTGCAACCAAACGACAGGTCAGTGCCCCTGCAAGGACGGGGTCACGGGGACGACGTGCAACCGATGCGCCAAGGGCTACCAGCAGAGCAGATCCCACATCGCACCTTGCATCAGTGAGTTTCGCCCATCTCCCATTCAGTCCCACCCCGCCCACCCGACAACCCACGCTACCCTAGCGCGACGTTTCGCGAATACACACACACAAACCTACTCGCAGCCAAGCAGTGGTTACATGCTATCTCTTTCCGCGAAGTACACCGGTCCTGGTAATGCGAGGCGTTAGAAGGAACGGTTCCAAGAGTGGAGGGGAATGGCTCTCGAGAGAAATATTTTGTGCTTTAATAAAATTCAAAATAAATATTACTTTCATGCCCGAAAATAATTTTGAGTACCCACTCCCTCACCGAGTATTACGCTATCTACTTTACCTACTACGTTTTGGTACTTAAATTAGTGTGATTAACTTCAAATTTAATATGATTTTCTACTTTATTTATCGGGAAAAGTTTATGAAAGAAAATGCCCCCGTCTTACAGGTTTTCCAGATCCGTTACTATACCTGAGTTGGTTGTTAGCTGGCGGGAGGTCGGGAGAAAGGGTGTCTCCGTCCAACCGTCCCTATTACCCCTTAGTCTCGACTGTCACTTCGCGGAGAAATTTTCCACCCCCTCCTCATGGAACAGCAGCGATGTTAATGGGATGATTGTCGTCGCGTACAGAATTCACACCTTCACCCCGTAGCAATCACCGTGTCCACTTGCTGCACGGAAGTGCCCGAGACGAATGATGAACGTCATCGTGTCCGGGGATCGAGTCATTCAAATCATCCAAGTCCTAATCACCCGCGATGAAGTCCGCGTTTGTATCCTGCCCCGCATATTTCAATTCCCTCGACACGGTTGACTCCCGCTGGCTTATAAAGTGTGTGCGTGAGACGTTTCTCCGACTGGTCCCGATGGTTTAATGAAAAATATTAGTGGTGGCGAGCATGTGCCTGGCGACATGCCACGTTCCGTTTTAAGGTGTAACGATTGGTTTCCAGTTTCAGTCGTTTTTCCTTACACCCATTAATGAATCTGGGAGATTGCTAAGGCTTTTCTGGCGCACGACCAAGTCAAAGATCGTGCCTGTGGGCATGAAATAGCGACTCGGAAAATTATTGCTCTTGAACGTTCTTAACATTCCAAATCTGAAATTCTTCTTCCATCGCATTGGGATGTTCTAAGCTCCTTCTCAGAGATCAAATGATGGGTAAATATTAATGCCTGCACCCCCGGTTATTAACTTCGGGTAGCTTGCATGGTATGATTAAATGTTGAATATTTCCAAAGAAATTGCGATATCTATGATAGATCGACAAGAAAAATCTACGTTATTTTTATCTTGGGACTTAATGCTTTCTTGAACCAAGGGTTAATTTTAAACCTCTTGAAACAAATTTCCAAACGGAAGAAAGAATCCATTTTTATGTAACTGAATGAATACTTCAAGACCTATCTTACTGATTAATGTCTCTCGTTTTTCCAGAGATACCAAGGGTGGTTTCGTCTATCCCAGGAATCAATGGCGGCGGTAAGTACTATTAATATACATACTTTTTGCATTTTCAATACCCATATTTAATTTTTGCCCCCAAGACAGTATTTATTTTGAATACACTTCAAGAAGCAGTTTATGTTAGAGACGTATTTCCAGTAATAAATTATGGTGTTTTTCTCCGCTTCAAATAAAAACATCTCTAACTAAGAATTTAATTGCAAAGTAGCACAGAAATGGTATTGGGTGTAGTAGGACTTGTGTTCCTGATTTGTTAGAGGGCAGAAATTGACTTCGGTGATCATGTAAATAACGGAACAACGCAGCTGCCAGGCTCATCATGAGCATTCAACACTTTCATCATCACGTGCATGAGCACTTTCACATTCAGGTGAGAAGTTCATTCGTTGGTTCTTGATTTCACGGTATTTGACAAATAAATCCATTTAAATGGTGTTGTGCTACAGTTGTGGTCCAGTGTAAAATTCATTACGAGATTCTCGCGAGCATATAAAAAATTATTTTTAAATGGGAGGAAATTTGGCATCGACCCAGGACCTCGTTAAAATATTTCTAACCTCTGTCCAGCATTCCATATAAGAACGATCAACATGTAAATTACTGAGGCTGAATTACTATCAGACGTGAATAATAGTATCATCGCCAATGATACTTACCTAAAAAAGTAGAGTCTGATGATCTTTTTTCTAATTCATCTCTAATTTTTGGAACATAATATGGAGAGTAACTCGAGTTTTGCTCGTGCTTAGAGCGTATCTATTGTAGATTTAGTTAATATTGAGGTTGAATTGAGTTTAATATATTGGTGCAAATTAGAAACTTTAACAAGAGAACAACTTTCGTCTCGTTCTGAATGATTCTGTCTTTTGGGATTTAAAAACGCTCCCATTCTGCACCTGAATGATATTTCCTTCGTCGCGACTATCCGGGTCATACTTTTATACGAATCGACGCCTTCACGGAAATATTTAACCCTCGTGGTTAATAAATTCGGTCATTCTCGGCCCAATAAAAAAAGAAAAATTTTCTGACCCCCAATCGTCGAAAACACTATTCATGGGAGAGGGAGAGAGGTTGGCGCGATTTCTCCATCGCTCCGAAATGACTGGAACGGCTTTCGAAAACCGCGCTTTCGTCGACGAGGCTAACCGGTAGCTAGACGGTGATGTATGCTTCCCGTTTTTCTTTTTTATTTTAATCTACACGCCAAAAGAGAATGGGAAAGGTGGACGGCCGAAAAGGAAAGCGGAATGGACGGAGAGGGGGATGGGGAGGAAAAGAGTGGCAGTGGGGAGGGCGATGGAGGAGGAGAGGAAATGGCGATCGGGGAAGATGAGAAGGAGGAATGGGGGGAATGGCCTGGGACGGGAGATAGAGCGGGAGAGTACGTGAGACAATTTGGACGGGTGGGGAGGGAGGACGAATCGTGCGTGGTGTCCTCAGAGAAGTGGCACGAGGGGGAGCAAGGGGGTCGGACACGTCTTTGGGGATCTGGGGAGAGGGATGAGAGGGGAAAGAGAGGCGAGGGTGGACACGTCTCGGTCCGGGAGAGGAGGGTTTTCTGGGAGGGTGGGCGGAAGGGAAGAAGGAAGCACACACGGGAGGTACTCTGGAGGGGAGAAGAAAAAGTGTCAGAGAGAGAGTGAGAAAGTCCGCGTGATCTTAAGGTGTCAAAAGGTATGAAAGGGCCGCAGAGCGCTCAGACCCGGTCCCCCTCCTTCGCCTTTGCGATGCTGGATTGCCCTCCCCCTCGGGACCAGAATGGCAGGAAGGCGGTCGTCCACCCACCGCCACCCCCTTAACTCCACAACCCCCTTCCCAACCACCCTCACCCCTCTCTCGCTTCATAAATGCTTCCGTCCCTATTCTCCGTGCGCCAACCCTCCTTCCGTCCTCCCCGCCCCCCTCCCTATGCACTCTGGCCACTGCGTTGCCACCGCTCATTGTGTCGCCCGAACCAAAGAAACACGTGTACCATTTTCACGCTTATTTATGCATCCTCCTGGCTGAACTCGAAGCGCTCCCGAAAGCAACGGGCAATTTGTCACATCTCTTTGAGTACAGAATGAGCCGCTGGTATCCAATGAGACGGTGTCAGCCCCGAGTGTTGAGTTCGGACGTTCGTCTAAATGTGTTTGCCTTTGAAATGTGCGCCTCAGGTGATAATTGGCTACGTGCGTTCCAAGTATGTTTTCTTTCAAAGTTTTTCGATGAATCTGTGGTATTATTGATTCATTTCTAAGAAAACTTATTTTTTTTTCAACGTTAGTATCATTAAAAATATTATCAGCAGTTCATGTAATATTCTTTTTAAAGACCATATAAGATTTTTTAATGCTGAATGTATCCATTGTCGTTAATTCATTCAATGAAAAGTACTTTAATGCCGGGGGAAATAGGGGAATAACTGAAACTGGGATCCAAATAACCTCTCACTGATCTAATTTTCATTTAAACTCTGCGAAACACTAATTATAAAAGTATGCGTATGGATTTTAGGCATGAGTCGTCTCTTTACCAAACTGTATGATTAAACTTGCGCATTGTTTGAAAGTAATTTTTTTAACTTAAGAAATTAATATTATCTTTGCTTTCTACAGAAATAAAACTTTACTTGTCGACTAGTTTCGTTTACACTGTAACATCCTCAGGTCAACCATTCAGTAATTTTTTTCTTGAAGCCCTCGATTCAAAACTCTGGAGTATCATGAAGTGAGGAAATCTATAGATTTTCGATTAAAATATTGGATTTATTTAATCAAATGATATCAATTGCTCGCTGTAATTATCGTAATTATTTAAAAGCATAATTCCGGAGTTGCATCTAATAATTGGTCAAACAACTGAAACGCCCAGTTGAACTATGATTAGTTTTCATTATTCCATTGATGGATAATCACAGTTATCAACCCGGAGGTCGTTTTGATAGATGATGTTAGAATTCACTCAATACTAAGCCCAACAACGTGTGAAATTCACATGAGGGCATTGTGGTCAGATCCTTTTCCTGTGCCGCCAATGGTTTACCAGGAATTCATGTTTTTATTTGCAAAATAATGATATTCTCAAATAAAAAAATTACGAATCATTTCGTGAAAATGGCTAAAATTTCATTCAAAAACAACAGACACCTGTCAAAGATAATGTCAAAAATCCATCTTGGGTATGAAATTAGTAGTAAACCAGCATTACTTCCTCATAGATACGGAGGAAAGAAATGAGTATCGGAAACATTAAGGGTTTCTATGGATGGGGAAATTGTCATTTGCAAGGATTGAACTTCATTCGAATTTTAACGTAATTTTGAAATAAAAATTAATTCGTAGAGCGAATTTTGAATATTTTCCTAAAGTTAAGCACTCACGATAAAACCGTGTTAAAAAAATAAGTTCACGTATAACTCCAGTTTCACTGTAAAAAGCGCGCTGTTTGCCGAAATATCATTTTAGATCTCAGCTCTGGTCCAATTTCGGAAATGTTGGGACGTTAATTATTATATTCGTGGAGGAAGTTTGTAAAATGACTCATTTGAACTGTGGATTGCTATCGTCGAATGCCCTCCTTTTCGCAATCACGGGACTTTTTTGCGATAACTGAGCGAATCTCCGCTTGCGAATCGGCCGAGGCATAATCTTCCCCCGTCTCTGTTGTTGTCCCTATTATTGCATTTCCTTTCCCAGCCTCCTGGGCCTCGCTCGCTCCAGTTCCCCGAGCTCGGTCCTTTATATTTCCGCGTCTCTCCCAACCAACAACTTCCCCTCGTCCACCCATCACTCTCCCGCCACAAGTACAATCGTGTGTGCTCTCCGCATGTGACCGGCCGAGGGGCTTGCACCCCTTCGGAACACGTTCCCTCCTCCTCTCCCCCATTGCAGGACACCTCCCCCCTCGCCCCCACTCCTGCATCGGTCACAGCCTCTTCCGTCTCACCCCCTCCTACCTCCACCCCGCCAAAACCCACCCATTTCCCACCCCCTCCCTCATCTCTCCTCGGGGACCCTCGGGGGGAAGATCCTGCTGACCTCCGTCGGTCGGGAACAGAACTAACTCGATGATGGGGCAAAGGGTACCCTTGGGGCAGCAGATTTCATTAGAAGTCCCGCGATCACACGCACACGGCGAACAAAATACGAGCTCCCTCTTCCCTTTCCCATTCCTACCTACTCCCCTCCTTTCACGTCAGAGACCCCCCCCCTTCCCATCTACCAACCCCATGCTCATCTTCTCCATCCCACACAACCTCCTCCTCCTTCGCTCACAGCTTTCCACACTTCCCCGTTCTCCCGGAAAGATTCCCAAGCCCCCCTCCCTCATCTCGTGAAAACCCTTCCGATTCCTCTCGCCCCGAACCCTCCAACCCTTCTCCGTCCTTCTCCTTCCAGGCGTTCGCTCCGTTCTCTTTATGCCCTCTTCTTTCACTTGTGTCTGTGTTTGTGTGAGAATGTGTATGATTTCGTGCGTGTGTGTGTGTGTGTTTGTGCTGTCTGAAACACTCTCTCTACCTCCTCTTCCCCTCTACACCCACGTTTTCCCCTTTCGCTGTTTTGCCGTAGGTATATATACATATGCCTTGTGTTGGTTTGCCCGTATGTACGTCAGGACGGGTCCTACGCGAGCAGTCCATTATTCCGTTCCAATCCGCGCCCCCCAACTTAACGCCCTGGTACCTGCTCACGGATCGGCGCACACGCATTCATTCTGGGATCCGTTTTTCCACGTCACCTCTTGTGCTCCAATCTTATTTTTTCTTAGCGTCGGCCATTTTCTGGTTGTGTTTTCGTCTCCCGCCATTGCTGATGTCTCATGGCGGAAATCAAAATTTTATTCCGGCTGTGGTCACTTATTTATTAGATGAATCATTCGGAAATTCATTGCGGTGTTTAAAAGTGTGATGTAACAGCAATTTATTATACCTATATTCGAATTACAGGGTTAATAGTACTCGAGTAATTAAGTTGAATTTAGTTTCACTGTGGAAATTTTTCCGATGGCGTTTTCACGTCAAAAATATCAATGTTTAGCTTTTCCTCTCAAAACTCTTAAATCCTCATTTTTCGTTCACTTAAGCCAATTTCCCATGGCCGAAAAAAAACCTCCTGGCTGTTTCCAAAACAACTGCCTCCAATTTATCTCACTACTTCCAATAGACTGCAAGCCTAAAAATACACTGTAAGCATATCTAAATTTGGGAGAAAATAACAAATTCACTCTTATTTCAATATCAGATCGTAATCATTACTACCCTAAGGGTTTTTATCGTGGAATATTTTTTAGTTTGTGAAATGGAATGTAAGACTCGAGAAGAGAGGAAATCATGTTTCAATATTTTTCTTCCAATTTCCTCTCGTTTCCTCCGGCACATGATTTAAATAGGAAATTGAGTAGTTTCAGGCGTGAAATGGTAGATTTGGTACAAATTAATGTCCACATAATAGTAATTTTCCACTTTTTAAAAATATTTGTCCCGACAAAGTTTCGATGCGCAACGTAACCTTCAGAACTTGACCTGAAGATGATTAAATGGATCGAAATCTGATTAGCCAAGCCTTTTCATTAGATGAAAGGTATGTCTTCGACAGTTTTAAATTCACGTCCCCGAGGGCTCTGACTCTGAATTCTCTAGGAAACAAAAATATCCACCTTAATTAATTAACATCGTATGTTATATTAGCTATCTCTAATTTACATTAGCATCCCAGGGGTACATGCCTAGTTTACTTAACGCCGTCCTACCATTTTTCCCTAAAATGTCATACTTGAATTGCCCTTCCTCCAACTGCTGAACTCACTTTTCTCACGGGAACTTGTAACTGGAAATTCAAATATGTCATTGCCGTTTTTTCATTGTATTACCATTTCTATTCCGTACTGTTTTCATTTTTATATAAACTAAAAACTAATATAAACACTTCAGTTTTGAGACCATAGTAGAAGAGTTGATGCTAACATAAGAAAATTAAAACGACCGATTGTGCGTCCACACAAACTATACCACTGTCCGTCTGCACAAACATATTGCGGGCAAATTTTTTTTATTGATCAGCCAGTCAGGCATTTTACATGCCCACCGGCTCTAGCCTAATCCTGTGAATCATAAATATATATATGTCCTCCATTCAATAATATTGGTCATTGCATCACTTTTCGGTAAGACCGAAGAGGAAACAGGGCTCATTACACGAACTACGAAACTTTTTGATTTTACGCTTCGATCGATGGAAGAAAAAATCGGAAACGGCGTTTTCCCATAAAAAATACGCCGCCACGCACATGCCTGCCTGCTTCCTTCCGATCGAAAGACGTATGCGCCCGGCGCCATTCGGATGCCTGGAGTTCCCACGGGAAACATTTCACTGCGCGGCAGGTGAGGAGGGAGCAGGGAATGTATGGAGATTCGAGACAGCGCTAAAGAAGAAGAACAAAGTGACAAGAATGCTTAAAAACTCGACTGCTTTCACTCCGTAAAGTTGGAAAAAGATTGAAGAATTCTCTCAAAAAAGCGACTTGAAAACTTGAAAATGAAGATATGCAAAAAGAAAATTCCTTTAAGGCTGCCCGGAATTGTTAACTATTGGGAGTCTTAACTATCAAATATATGGTGACGACGCTTGACGACTAATATGTATTTCATTTTGTAAGGAATTCCTCTTGTTTTCCTTATATTATTTATTTTCATGTTCATTTCATATTTCTATCAGTCCGCACCTTATTTTTCTGCCTTACTAGACTAAAGTCCGGCAACGTTCTCTTCTCCAATCATTTGCACAACTCTTAAGAGTTACATTACTTTAATAAATATATTTACTTATTCATGAATTCCCTCCTAATGGCCATGCATTATAAGATTATTTTATTGATTAACAAATCCATGTCACGACATAGTGTACTCGTACGCTAGTGGTAGTTAACCTATGGCCCGAGGTAAAATCCAGTCTGCAATGAATTTAATCAGGATCGTAGGATGTTCTGCACTACTACTTTGAATTTCCAGTAAACACACATATTTTTAATTGCGATAGGTGAACACGAATACCTGAAGCAGGGATATGTGGTGCGATAATACTGAAAGATAGTGATCCTGCCCAAAACAAAAAAAAAGTTACCTCTTCTAGTTAGACGAATTATCAGGTGATGGCAGTTAATCAATAGGTACCTACTTGATTTCTGAAGATAAGAGATAATTTGTGGATGCTTTATGTTATGAGTTACCATTTTATTTCTTTATTATACTTGTCATTCAATGGATATTCTAAAAGACTGCATTCCGTTAAATTATAAATCGCCCAGTGGTTTCTATGGGCATCGAACGTGTGAACTTTTGTTTTATGTTTTACTCATTTCCGGTCAACTATGGCACACGAAATGCGGTAGCATCGTGGAAAAGTTGCTCGGCTACGGGCAAGAGGGCAAGAGTTCAAACCCAGATACCTCTGATCATTCTCAACCGTAACCAACCTGTGTGATTTTTTTGGTCCCAGTTCTTCGTAGAAAATCACGTGATGCACAAGAAAGAAACCTAAACTTGTAAAATTAACGCGGCATATTAGAACTCTGTACTAGGTGAACTCGGTTCTCACACATCGAAACACACTACAAATAGATTACTGAGGTGGGTTGTAACCTCATTTCACTCTGGCAAATATGTGAGAAACACAATTTAAAATCGACATGAACGTTAGTGATAAAATTTAATGATCGACATTTTATGGGGATATTTAAATTTACGCTATTACACGATTGGCTTTGACTGAAAAAATGAAGAAATTGTTTTAATTTGATTCCCGAATAAGTTTCACATCTTAGATATATACTGTCGGAGAGACATTAACCATAACAAAGGACTTTCCTCTCTATTGATTGAACTTGGAAATTATAGTCGGGATTTCCAAAAATTTTAACTAGAAACAAAATCTTTAAAGAAAAGAATCACTTACAGAGCAAGAATAGGAAGAAATATTTATGAATTCAAAGCATTGAAAAAAAATGAAGGACCCAATTCAATCAATAATTTGCAGCTGAACTTTGAATAGGTGATCGGGCATTGGGTTTATACGTACATACGAATAAATATATACATATACATATATGTATGCATTTATATTCATGAGGTTGAAGCAATGGTTTCCAATGGAAAAACTAATAGAATTTTGGACTTACATTTACCGCAGACAATACACGTAAAAAGAACATAATTCAATCACATAAATCCCTGCCCTATCCCCAACTCTCTTTCATTCCTACTTTCAACCACCGCCTTAAGCCGTTCTTTGGCTAATAGGATATAAAGGTAACCGTCGTAGATGTGTGAAAATCGGTTAACAGATTAAAACGGTTTAGATTAACCGAATTATCGTGTCAAACCGTAAATCCGATTTCTCCAATTAACCTCTGTGACCGGCTATTATAGTTAGGGTGGCGAATTTTCACGTTAAGCTTCTCGGCATACGCTTACACCACAAATACGATTATGAGGTAGCGGGTGGAACAATGGTAACGGTAAACCGCCCTGCAGGCAAAATCATACCTTGTTGCGTGATGACAAAAACAATCATTGTGATATTTCATCCGATTAAGAGCGAGTAAATAGTTATTGCAAACTGATTCGAAAAGGGTGATTTTTTGTTTAATGAAATAGATTTGTTAGGTATTGGTTCAGTATGGTCGCCGTGGCCAAAATCATTTCCTGTGTAGAAATTAGTTTCTCGTCATTTCCCTCTACTGTTTTTTTTTCTAAGTCAACGCCGGCATTGCTTTTCAGAATGCAATTTGGTCCTTTTTGTCGTTATAGAATACTACTAAATTGTAAGGTTCGAAAATGTCTGATTTCATCTGATAGAAAACTGAACTGTTCCCGATAGGGTGAAAATCATCCGCGACGGCGGTTAATTTTAAAGGATGCTTTACAAATAACAAGACTTAATATGGAACGTACTTCTTTATGGATGTCAAATCTGGATTTTGAGGCAGCAGAAGGAAGGTGAGTTGAAGACTTTTGAGATGTGGGTGTGGTGGAGGATGGATAATATTCGTGTAAGATGGACAGAGAGGAATATAAACGCTGGGATTCTAAATGGGGTAGAGAGGAAGTTGCTGGGGGAAATTCGAGAAATGTTTAAATTTAGTGGGATGTTGAAGGCTGTAAAAAAAAGGAAGAACGTTTGGCAATGGCAGTTGATGAAGGAAGAAGGTAGGCTTTTCAGACAGCATGGAGGCAGGCAGAAGTCAAGAAGAAATGAAGAAAGAAATAACGCACGATAAAGAAATAGTAAGTTCTCGCGGTACTTACAAGTATATAGTGGTTAGGGACCGACCTTTGAATGGATGGAAACACTTGAATGAAAAATGAATAATGATGCGTTTAAATGGTCGAGCGTCAGCTTTCGAACAGTGCAACCAATAATGAATCACGTAGTCAGAGTATTTGTTATTTCCGCTTGGCCGAGTGTCGGGGTGACTGAATTCGTCCCAAATTTTCGCCCTTCTCGGGCAAGACATTCGACAGAACTGGAGAAAAAAGGAGTACCACGCTCCTGTCGCTTCTGCACTCCCGTCGAACGCGGAAGCGGTATCCCAGGAGGCCGGTGGGGAGAGATTGGAGGTGGAGGAGTGAGGAAGGATCCTCGTGGACGTCCGAAGATTCGCCGTGATGCGGTCAGGATTCCTGCGGGAGACCGCGATTGCGACGTCGAAAAAGGTGATCGTGTGCATTCGTGACCTACGGATTGGGCCCTCCTCCGAACGCGATCGGAATTCTGTCCGCGAAGGCAGCCGTCACGCTCATCTTCCTCCCTTTCCGACGCTGCCCTTGCTCTCCTCCACCCCCCCAACGCCACCTCCGAACCCCGCCACGTCGCCGTCTTGGAGATGTGAGAGGTGGGACCAACGGAGAAGATGAGAGGGGATGAGGGTTCGGAAAAGGGGGAAGGCATTGGAAGTGGATGTGACATTTCCACAAAAGGGAGAGGACGAGGAACGTCTCTTGTCGGACGACAGAACGTCTCGGTTTGAATCAACCCGTCCCAACGAAATCTCTTAACACCGTCACCGATAATTAATTCCCAGGTTTCGTCCATTTTTCTAGTTTTTCAATGCAGGCGATGAGAGAAAGGGCATGGGGAAGGCCTCAAGGCACGACAAAATTGGAGAATATCGCAGGATAAAGAAATGGATGTTATCCTCTTGGTCCGACAGATATTTTCGTTCGTGCTCTTAAAATAACACCTTTTTGAGTACGAAATAAACGGAACTATACACGTATCGAGAAATTCATTGCCGAAAATTACTAGATTTATCCACTTAATACATCACATAAAATGAAAAAAATTGTTTTAATATCTCCAGGTTTTTATTCGCCTCCCTGATGACTCGATGTCATTTTCTGAGGCAACGGCATTGAGAAATGTAAAACCCGAATTTTTAAATGCACACGATGCACTCTTTGTTAAAAACGAAAACGGTTATTTTTTCAATCCCTCGGAAAGATAATATATCTTCGAAAAAACGAAAAGAAAGGATTTTGCTTCCTCTCGATTCCATCGGCGGGCGGGCATAAGTCCCAAAGGGGAGCTTCAGTTACGACTACTCTAAGAACATGAACGATTTACATAAAGGATTTCTTTTTTTAATTCCTCTCTCGGGAGCATTGTGGCCGTTGCCTCAATTTAAGATGCAACATGCAATGTGTCGAAGTCACTGGGAATAGGGTTTTTTCTCTGAAAAGAGGTGCAAAAATATTTTCACGAACGTCTTCGCTTAGTGACAACTTTTAGCCAAACAATTTCTTAAAATCTCGAAGAATCATATCCATGCCGACTTTTTCGAAATACAATAAGTATCTTTGCATTTTGTCCGGAAAAATCTTATCATAATTAAACTAATTGTTGTACTCGATTAAACAAATGTTTAAAATTAATGGATTTCACTGCCCTTTTTAAATAAATTTGCAATTATCATTTTTAAATTGTTAGGTACTTTGTAATTTTTATTGAATTTACAGTTAATAATTTTAGTTAATTAAAAAAATAAGAACTTAATCCAATCAAAATGTTTTGGAGTTACAAAGATTATTTAATACTATATATAACTACTACTTAATCTGGAAATTATCATTAATATAAATATTTTTTGCTTGGCTTAGTAACTCAATTAAATCATTTTTACATTTAGAGTATCATTATTTCTCGTCTCAGTATTTTATATAATATTTACGTCAGACTTAAATATATCATTTTCAGGCACCATCCAACAGCTATGCAAATAGTATGCATATGTTTAAGCAATGGTTTAGTGATTTTAATATTTTATGCCTCATTATAATAGATTATCTTGGACTACTGCCCTGCAATTCTATGAGTGAACTGCCTGAATTAGATTAGTATATTTTAGAAGCAGGGAAACTACGACCACTCGAACACTTTACTGTGCAGTCCGCAGAAGATGGACGTAATAGTCCGCCTGGGAAAAATACTCCTACGGACCTCTCAAAGTACCCTGTTCAAACTTTTGGCCCGCTAATGTGTTTGTACTCCCTTGTAGCATCCTTGTACCGAAATGAATTTCCGAAGCATTAAATAGTTGCTATAGCAATATTCATACATAAGAGAATAAATAATAAATACATATATATAACCCTAAAATATACTTAAATCTGTCCCTAGTATTGAAAAAAAATCGTGGATGGCGTTCTTTTGACATGTAAATAGCAAACACTGGACTATTATTTTTATTATTATTCAAGTATTGCAATTACAGCACAAGTACACAACAGACTAAATAAGAGTAAACAAAGAAATACAATGCCTCTGTGTTAGAAATTTACATCATCCATTTTCTTGCCGCCTTTATAGTCAAGTTTCCCTTTCATAAATTTCTTGTCCTTGCATATAATTATTTTCCAATATTTTGCACCGTCTTAGGTACGACGGAAAGGTTTCAGTAATAGCAAAGAGGACAGTTAAATTACAAAATCAATTTCTGAAGACCTAGTAGAATATAACATTGAAAGGGAAATGGAGAGGGCAGGGAAGGAGACGAGCAGAAGGGATAGAGGACCATGGTATCCGATCCGAGAATGGGCGGGAGTTACCGATCCTATACGATCTCAACTACGAATGGGATTCTCGTCCTCGATGGAAGTCGTTAAAGACGGCCCTGCAGTCCATGAGGATTCGGAAGAAGCGTGTGAGTGTGGGAAGGTGAGATGGTTGGGAGGGGGAGTGGGTCGGTATGGCCCCCCTGGGGACAATAATAGGGGCGTCGGTCTTGGGAGAGGGGGAGAAGATGACGTGCGGAGGGCGGAAAGACTGTCCGAACGAGCGCTCGTGAATGCGTCGGCACTCTTGTCGGTCGAGGAGTTGAGAGACCGGCCGCGTTCTCTCAACCGTTTCGTCGTTACGGTAACCGTTTCTCTTGTCCCGACAAGGTTGTAAGTCAATGGCCACCATATCCCAGGTTCCCACGAATTAGACTACATTCACTCAGCTCCATATAAAATAGGAATCTAGTGGAATGGAGTAGGCTTAAAGTTTTTCGCCGGTTTTCTTTAAAAGAACTAAGTTGAAATTCGTTGTGAACTGATTGTCGGTAAAACTACAATCTTTTTCGTACAAGCTTCGGAATAAATTTTGCTCGTCAGCTGTTAAATTCAACAGGAATTACTAAATCTTGGGGATGGAAAGTTGGCTTAAAGCTTTATTGCATTGCGCTTCCTTGAGTAAGCATTTGATCCGTTTGGATTTTTTTTTATTTCCCCATTCGATTTACACAGAAATACACAATACGTGTATTACCATATTTCTTTGAACCAATGGTTGCTTTGAATATTTTAATAGAAAATGTTAGAGGCTGACGAGGGAAGTCATTTATTTTCCCGTGAAAATTTTGAGAGTTATTTTTCAACATTTTTTGAAGCACCCATAAGCTCGGCCTACATCACAGATTCAAAACTGAACCTATACTCATCGCGTGGATTCCCGAGAAAATGTTTAAGAAAACCATGGAACACCGTTCTTGTTGAATAACTACGAAATATTTAGTTGTTAGCATCGTCAAAAGTGGAAAAGTGACCATAAAAATAAGCGAAGTATGATTCATACCAACGGACCTAAAATACATAAAATATTTAAACTCGATTAATTAGTGTAATATGCGAAGGTTATTTAATAACGAATAATATTTTTTAAACAACATATATTTAAATACCCTCCAAATATTTATGGTTTTTCTCATAATAGTCCCCATTTGGTGCAATATGTTTGTCCCATTTTTTAAGTATTTTTTTAACATACAGAGAGCCCTTTTTTATGTTGGTCCTTCAAATAGCCTCAGTAGCCTTCACCACCACTTCTGACGAAAAATGCTCTCCAAAAAGGCTTTTCTTTACATTGGGGAACAGGAAAAAATCACATGGGGGGGTAATGCCGAACTATTGAGAGTATATGTAATACATGCTGATTTTCACGAGATATTCAGCAACAACTTTTGCAATGAGCAACCGTACATTATAATGGGACAGTATGCAGTCTGAAAGTCTCAAGGTAATGGGGCCATTTGTGATTAATATGACCTAAGAGAATTTTCGCTTTTCACTCATAATATGCCCTATTGGCATTTGTATGTGTTGCTACGACGTCCTGGCACACCATTTCCTGAATATTAAAAAAAATATGACCATAAATTTCCCAGCAAAAGCCACCACTTTGGCTTTTTTGAGTTGGTGACACTGTAGATTTCCACAAAGAGCTCTGCTCTTCATCCCCAGGATGGAAATAATTTAGCCACGTTTAATCTGTTGTTGTAGCCTTTGAAATAAACTCCTCATCTTTCTATAGCATCAATTTCAAATTCGTAAGAGCAGTGGCTGGAGCTCCGGCTCCTCTTTTCGTTTGAAATTATTATTTTCCCTTCTTAAAAATGCTCAATTATCTTCAAGATATGCCTTAGAAAAGATGATCTCCATAAGCATTCCGTAGCATTATATAGACACCCACGCTGACGATTTGTTTATGGTAAATCTAAAATTCAATGCAGAGTAATGTTCGTCGCGTGTTACCTTCATCATTGCCGTAGGTGAACTGAACATGTTTCAACTTGCAACGCCTTCCTCTGGCGCAATACTATAGTAAATTCGATAAAATGTGTGCCACATAAACATTACGCATTGTGCTAAAAATATATAATTAAATTAAATATTTGTAGAACTAACGATGCTAGTAAAATATTTTGGACCTCTCTGTATTGAACAGCCCTGGTCATTTAGTCGTTGATCGAGCCATTCTCGCGCAAGTTGCTTGGATTCAGGATTTATGTCACTCTTCACCCAGAGCCTGTTTTCGGGAAAGAATTTAGGACTTGTGGGATAATTAAATTCAAATGACTGTCTGGCACGCACATTTTTTAACGTAATCTGTATGCTTTATAGTCTAACACACCTCATAACCATCAAATAAACGTTATCATAAAAAAAAAACCAGAAGTGACGTTGATAACCTCTCCCCATGCATATATTTAGTCATTTTTAGTACATTTAAATGAAATACAGTAGAAAGGACGTGTGAATTAATATTCTATAAAATAATAATTCAATCAAACCATGTCCTTCGAAAAGGGAAATGGCAGTATTAAATACTAACTCAGATAAAAATGGTACCTTCAGAACAGTACAGGGGATTTAATTTTTATACAACAGCCATTCATTTCGTCCAGAGAGGATTAATTTTTTAAAAAATAGCTCATCCTGGTGTTCTATTTTACTTTTAAACACAGTCAAGTTTGGTTGATACTCTTCCACGAATTAATTTTTTCTCCGAAATCTCCAGATTCCGTCAGAAAAATTATATTAAAAATAACTCCCTTCCTTTTAGGGGATGGTGTATAAGATAATTTCATCCCTCGAGCAATTTAAAATGGAGAATTAGCATTTTGGAGAAAATAATATAATAAAGAAAGCCCTCGTCCAAACACGACGCATTTACCTCATGGAATGGGATTTATCCTCAATAATTTCCAAAACGTCCAAGTTCATAAAAAAGCTCTCGGAGAATCCTTGCATCCTTGACTCAGTTTCAAAAAACACACACACACACACACATATACAAACACAGAACCCAAGCGTCGGTCCAATTAATACTTTCATAATTATTTATTTTTAAAAAAAATAACCCCGAACCAACTTCCGATGCGACGGGAATGCCATCCAAAATTCACAGCGACAAGGACGCTGTCGCCACTCTCTCCGCGGTGGCGTCGTTCGAGGGTGCGCGGAGGTCCTCCGCTTTTAATTCGAGTTCCGTTTTTCTTTTATATATTTTCTCTTCCTTTCAAACCACCACAAGTGCCCAATCCTCCCCCACCCCCCGCTTCTTTCATAGTTCATACGCCAATAACTCTCCATCTCCATCACCCACTTCCTCCTCTTCCCCACCCGAAACACCCCTCTCCTTCCCTCCATCCGTTCTCCTTTTAAGTGAAACAACTTTTTAATTGATTCCCTCGACGAAAGTTTCAAGGCTCGTGGGGAGCTGGCGCTCGGGCCAGAAGGGAGAGGAGGATGTGGAGGGGGCGGTCGCTGAGGAGGACGCGTGGGCGGAGGGTGAACGGGGGTGGAGTGGAAACTTATTTTGATTGGAAGCGGTTTGGTTGAGACAGCGGGAAGAGAAGAAGAAGAGTGGGAGGTGGGAGGAAGGGGAGACCGGATGGGGCGAACGGAACGGGGGGGGATTGTAGAGGGGGCGAGGGTTCGCGGAGTTTGATGACGGTGTGGAGTGGGGAGGAATGATGCAGGGAAGGTGTATGGAGATTAAAGGGTTTGGGGAGGGGGAGGTGGACGGGGGGGGAGAGAGAGGAGGTTTGGAGCATCGGGATCGGGGAGAAATGGCTGAAGACGGCCGGGAGAAGTGGCGAGGGTGAGTGGGATAAGAGATTGGGGAGTGGAGGCTGCTAAGGAAGATGATCGGACTAAGACTCTGTCCCATGTGCAGCCCAAGATTTTCCCAAGTATGAGTAATTCCTTATGGAAACTTTCCGAACGTGAAACATTCACCTCCCAATCAATTAAAATCCTGTGTTTTATGAAGAAATCACTAATTTTAATTCAGTTAGTAGTTTGCATTCTTTGGAAAAATTGAGTAAATAGGGTAAAAACAGAAAGAAGGACCTAGGCAGAGGAACTCGCCGCTGGCCGTAGTCAACAGCGAGTAATCACATACGTATGGGCATATTGAGTGATTTAAATTTTGTTTGCAACGACTTTTGTATTCGATCATGTAAAAATTGTGATGCTTTCGACAATTAAATGATTGTGAGTCAGAGATCGCGGAATCTGAAAGCCAAAATACAGGCATACACCTGTGTATGTTTGGTGACCTTAATGATATTCCATTGCTTCCTCCTAATTATTTTAAAACACACATGGAATTTTAAAGGTTTGCTACATATATTTCATTACACATTACAGTAAATGATCAATCCTGCTGAACAGCATTTATGTGCAACACTAAAAACTGTCCAACCATGCGACTTATTAATAATATATTAAATAATAATACAATCTTATAAAAAATCCCTAATTATTAACAATACCCTTATTCTCTGCAAAATGTTTTTGATCATGAGCCTTTTAATGGTGTAAAAGAAGTACATTGAGATTTACTGAATCTGTAAGCTTAATAAAACGGTAGAGAAAATTTTAATTGCTAAATGATAATTGTATGTAACACCTGTACGGCGTCTAGTGACAAAAGTGAGGGAGACATTTTGTAAACTGAATGACCATAAAAATTTCTCAAAAAATTTTAACTTTCGTGGTTATTTTATTGTATGGCCGATCTAAATTCTTAACTTAGTTTCATGAAAATACCAGATCACATAAAATTTAATAACATCAATGTGAATATCGGACATAAAATGATAATTGTATAACATGAGCAGGGAGAGATGAGGTGGGGAACTTGCTAGTCACCAATCCAATCTCGCATTCGATGTAAAAATGTTGAAGGTATCATGATAAATCGCCTTGGTGAAACATATCGTGGAATAGTCATTATAAATGCATGTCAGAAATGTCGTTAAGAGAGCAAAATCGATGATGCCGATATCGGGGGTATTTGTGAAGCGATATGCGCCTGTCTTGAAAGTTGCCCGAAGATATGGGCGATTGTTAATATTGTCATTCTGCGATCCTATAGATCGGGTGGAAAACATCCATCAAAACTCAATCTATATAAGATCGATTATTCTTCCACGTTTAACAATTTTGGCTACTTTTTCTGTGTCCTGAGGTCTAGGTAATTCACGCTGCTTAACGCACGTCCGATGTAGGCCCCATTCGACCATTAGCATGACAAGAAGTCGAGGCACCGTTCATATCGATATAGTCGAACAATCTTCGAAAGTGAGAAATATTAGAAAATATGGGATTAAAGTCCGACTCCCTAATATAAACCCACATTCCTGATTCACAATGGGACTTCTCACGGCACCTGTCACGCGTAGCACTTAAGATCATAGATCCACTTTATAGGTCACGCAAGGCCACGACAACTTCCGTCTTTGCCGACGACCCTTATCCCCACTCGAACCTTCACGGTCACGAGGGGAAAGCCATTTGGTTTTAATTATAATTTGGACTGTACGCGTCAAAATAGGAAATTACCAAAATTGATTTTTAAATGGTGCTCGTGGATAAGTTATATGTAATTATTATTCAAAGTAGGAAGTAATAAACCCAAGGTGGAGACAGGGCACTAAAAAAAATCAAGACAAATTTTTCCCCCTTTCGGGTGAGCGCTCTCTAGAACAGGTGGCGTTATCGAAAAAAGTCAGAAGGAGAGAGAGAGGGCGGGGAGAGAGAGAGATACGAAATCATGATCTCAAGGCGTTATATTTCCACGTACTTCCACGGAGGCCGATGAAGTTCATGACGCGGGGTAAGGGTGTTGGATTAAAGGGAAGTCGGGAGAGAGTGCAAGTGAAAAGGGAGAATCGCGGACTAATGAGGGAATGATTAACGAGCGAGTAGAGGAGGGCGGGAAGGACCCGGGAGGGAAGTAGGGAATTGGGAAAGGAGAGAAATTAACGGGAGGAGGGGATATAGCTCTCCAATGATGATGCTGTTAAATATTCCAAGTTTAATTAATAGGGTGGCCTCATGTTAATAGACGTTGGCATTTAATCTTTTTGCGCTTGCATGGAAGCAAGCTTCGGGTTATCCATTAAACAATTCACGACTTTTCAGCCATGCCATACCATTTTTTACGTCACATAGTTTTCATACACGTACATAATACATGTACAATCACTCTGTTCGTTCATATTAGCCCGTATCGGAGTGGTTTTGTTGCTATACTATCGCTGATGCTGTCTGAGAGATACCGCAAATTAAGCAAAACGTTAGAATTATCTCCAGTTCTAGGCTGCACAAAACGTATGGCCACATCAATGGCTGACCCTTCCACAGTAGTTAATGTTATGTGCGCTACTGGGAATGTAGGTATTTCTGAATTGGTTTCTCTCCATCACCTGAATACGTTCCAGTTTCATCACTTGATAGAGGGAAAATACTCGATTTACAATTCATTCATTAATTCTACGGCATATAGGTACGTAGGTGTTTAAAAGCAAAATTGTTCATTTTGTAGAATGGTCGTTGTTTCCTTTTCATTTTCTAAATGCTACTTGGTCATTTTTTAGTATATCAGTCAATGTAAATGCAACTTCTACTCCCTTTAATGTATTCCTGATATTTCTCCAGGAATCAGTATAGTATTTAATACATTTTATTTCGAGACATCCATCACATAACTCACACTGAAATTCATTTCCGCGCTCCGTAACGGTAATCTATTCAAGGGCATGATTTTATCAACGTTCTTTATAACTCACTGAAAATTAATGGCTCCCAAATAGAAGGAGCTGATTAGCATCATCACTTTATTTTGGCTCTTCCTGTTTATCCTTGTTTTTTAAAACATTGTCCGGGGTTGAGGAAATTATCGGTCAAGCGTCTGATAAATTATTGCTACAAAATATTCGGAATCAGACCGTTGGGGAGGCCATAAAAAAAAAGAGAATTCAAAAACGTCTCTTGCTACTGGTTCCATGCGGACGAAAACACAGAGAAAGGTGAGAATTCCATTGGCCGATGATAGTCCTTATTACGGTTGCATAAGTGTCACGAAGGCTGTGAAAATGTATTCCACCAGTCGCGCGAGGCAACGAATCACACCACCGGTGGCACGTCAAAGGGAGCGCCCGTTTCGCGTAATTGGTCCCGCGAAACTTTAAATTTCCACGGGCGGGAAATTTATTCGAACTGCTTTGGATCCTCGCCGAGCCGTAAAGGAATGCTCGCTTCAGCGTTTCAATTAAATCACCGTCACCCGATATTCAGTGCGTGTCCCCCAATGTAAATACGAATTTGCACGCACGGCCAACCTTCATTAAGCCTCACGGAACCCGTTTCCTTTTTGTTTTCCTCTGGAACGAGTTCCCTCGCCAGCGCGTGCTAGCCGCTGTGGTCAGCTAGCGTGACGTCCACAATACGCGTTGGTAGGGGACGAAGGAGTTACGGGGGGTGGGGGGGAGGAGGGTTGCTATGTGGAGGATAGTTTGGCGGAGCGGAAGGGGAAGAGGGCCTGCTTTCTATGCACTGGCGTTAACGGGGGATGAGGGAGAGAGCCGAAGAGGTTCTAGGATAACATAGAGGAGGGATGAATGGCCGGAGAAAAATTGCAAAAATTGCGAAAAAAAGCGTAATACATAGAGGGGTGGCGCGAGGAAATGGCGCTCACCCAATATTTTCAGAAAAATTCAAATTCATTGACGTGCTCTCCATAAATACTCCATAAATAGTAATATCCATTTAGCACCTTTAATTATATCTAATTTCCAGCGCGTGTGTTCAACAAGGGTTTGTATGGTATGTATACATGCACTTAAAACTTGTATAAAGAAAATCGGGTTTCAACCACTTCACACGTAAGAGAGGCTCCGATCCGAGACATAATGCACAACTCAGATTTATCTACCACATGTATACAAGCGTCATTTATTAGGATAGTTTGCCCCAATAATTAAAGGCAACCCCTTTGGCTTAAATTACTGAATTTCTCACCTGCACGACTAACAAAAGTAGTTCGATTCGTATTCGAGGATGCAAAAACGGCGTCAGCGATGAGTCACTTTGAGAAACTGTGAGTTGAGTCACTGTGACTCAATATCTACGTTCTGTTTATATGCCCCAATATAAGTTGGCGATATTGCTGTGTGCATAATTTTGTTCTAAATGAATAAAAATAAGTCACGGAGTTCCTTTGGGCCAATCAGACGACACGATTCCGTTTTCCAATGAATTCGCTTGAACTACGGAGAAGGAGAAGTACGCCAGGCTTTCGTTAATGCTCACCAGTTGTGCATTAAAGGTAAAATGTGACCTCAACAGCTTAATTAAATTCTGTCACACTTAAACCCTGGAGTTATCACCTCCTTATATTGCCACAAATTACGCGGCACCGATTTGGAGAAAACTAGTGCGTCGTAATAAAGGAAAGGCGGGGAAGAAGGGATGGACACGTAGGAAAAAGGACCAAGAGAGAGAGAAAGAGAGGAGTGGGGGGGAGAGGACGAGGTGTGAGGATGGGGGTGGCGGGAGTGGGGAGAGGAGAGTCGCGAGCGGAAGGGCTTTGTTGGGGGAGGGAGGGAAGTGGTGGCTGAGAAGGGGAGAGAGATTAGAGGGATTAATCGAGAATGGATTGCAGATTGGAACTTAGAAATTTGTCGAGTGGGCTCCAGATGGAGGGCCAGGTACAATTGCGTAATCGAGTCTTCTCTCCCTCCTCTCCTCCTCCTCCTACCTCCCCCGCTTCCGCCTCGCCCCTCTGGCACGGCGGCGGGAGCGTCGGAGGTCCCCGGATTACGGTGCCGTGGCGACGAATGAATGGTCCTCGACCACGTCTTAGGGCGGAATGGAAGAGCGGAGCAGAGGAGGAAAATTTAATCGAACCGATGAGTTCCATGCTGCCCAATTAAATTTCGGATGTTAATGTGACGGGGAAAAATTGCATCTTCAAATAGATTCGCAGTGCATTCGTATTTTACCCCTTCTCCGAGCCCGCGTTTCTTGCAAGCAAACCGCTTGCCTCGTGCCTGCGAGCATCGGTAGTATGCCCTTGTCACAGCCATGAGTCGAACAAATTTCAGTTTGTTTGTTCCAAAAAAAGAAATTATTTTCCGTGTGGCCCTTTGATGTTTATCGTATATCTGTTGAGTATAATGGAATTCTGTACGTTGTCCTTTTGTAACGGGGACGGATTCAATTGATGCTCAGTTCATCGATGCATGTGAGATCAAAAGAATAAGGCTCAAGAACACGGTACTCGAGCTCACCTTAATACTACGACTTTTTATTGCGATCGAAAAATCTTAATATAGTTATTTTAATACATTTGCAATATGATGAAAAATAGTAGTCTTGAAAAAATATATCGGATGCAAATTTATATCAAGATATTCCACGTCCACGGGGGTAAGTTAATGTTAATCTATTTATAGGATGCATATGGAATTATCTTGAATAAAGGCCTCTTTCCATTTAATTATCAAAGAACGCACTTGCCTTTTGTTGAGTAAGAGCTTTCCTGCTTCTGATGGTCTCTACGTATACTGTGCTGTGTTAAGAATCATTTTGGTGTCTGCAATGGGAGTAGTTATAAAACTCGTTTCCAATTAGTTCGAGCATTAATCTCACCACTAAATAAAATTCCCCATTTTTTAAACACCAAATATGTTTTCAGAATTTATTTCAAATTCATCGGAGATTTAAGTTTACTTCGGAACTGCCAGGGACTCTCCCACCTTGCATAGTTCAAGCAGAATTCTTTAGCAGTTACTTAATATTAATTTGATATAGGAAACCTTGCAATCTTGTATTAGTTTACTTATTACTTTACTTGCAAATATTATTCACACTGAAACCTCTCAACGAAAACATTTCAGTGTGCATATAAATACAAAACACACCATTTGATTGCTGTTTTTGTTGGATTCAGGATAATCTTGAAAATTATATCATCCACTATCACGTAAAGGTATCTCAGATTTTCTTTGAAGAATAAAATCAAACTAACTGTCGCGATTGCATAATGATACTCCTCTGGAAGCCTAATATTATTAGAGAATTAGGTTTGGTGCATAATAGTTCATTTTGAGACTGTATTTTCTGTTGCGTACGTATATTTATTTTCTGCAAAAGATACGACTATGCGTAGTTCTCTATCTTCTCTGCCTTTATGGTTGTCATTATTTGATAAGTCTAATTTCAATTATATTGTTCAATTTTTAGCGTCACACTAAAGTGAACTAACAGAATCGCTTACGATTATGGCCTTTATTTTTCGGTCTCCAACCGGATTTTTTTGCTACAAACCACAAGACTATTGGAAGTCCGTCCATAAGAATATTTACATGACTCCCTCCAAACCAGCACCCCTCCAATTAAGTAACCCGTTTTGCATTTAAAAAACTTGCGCAGAGGGATGGATCCTCATTCCATCGACACAAATGGGATAAGGCGATGAAGTCGGGGGTGAGGGGAGAAACAAGCGGACGAAAGGTGGCGGATTCTTAAGTCCAAAGTTTCGGGTTAGCCTCAAAAACCAATCTCAATCCCGAATGGAGTATCGACCTAGCAACCGCCTCGACTGCCCGCGCCCACCCACCACTCCCTCTTCTCCTCGCCGCCGCTCCAAAAAAAAAAAAAGAAAGAAAGAAAAGCGCTCGCTCACACACTCCTCCTCCCAATCTGAAAAACTTCTTACACCGTCCCCCAGTCTCTCTCTTCCCTCCAATTCTTCCACTTCCTCTCATTCTGTGTCTTTCCCTCGGCCTCCTCCCACCCTCTCCCTCTCACGCCCTCTTCCAACCACCCCTCCGCCCTTTTTTGAAACTCAAAAATACTCCCCGCCCTACAAATCCCTCGACAACCGTCCCATCTCGTTTCCTTCTTTCCCACGCATCGAATATACTTGTTCCGTGCCCCTCTCTGGATGTCAAACTTATTTGAAAACAGGATCGCGTCAGCACTTGGGCCTACGGACTATTCCCCTACGTTATTTGGCCGATCGTGCCCAAAGTCGAATTAAAATTGGCATCAATTTGGGTCATATTGGTAATCAACGAGAACCAAAAGAGTATTAGCCAAGCATAAACTAGAACAGTAATCTAAGATTTCAGGTATTTGGGATATGGCAAAACCAGTGATAAAAAAAACCAATGGCAAGTTATATCCTTCATCGAACGACAAGCGGAATAATGAAAAGAGCAACAAAAAGAAAAAATGAAGAGAAACAACTAAATTTCTATTAAATTCAGCAATCCTCACTCCTGTAGATTTGAAGGCTGGATAGACATAAAGTAGAGATGAAAGTAGAGTACAGGCAGCCTTAATGCAGTTTCTTAAATTAATAGATTAAACTTTACATGATGAAGGAATGTAATCATAGGGAAAAAACCTGATAAACAGGACATTATTGGAAAAAAACACATATTAGGAAAATCCCAAAACAACTGTAAGATCATCAAACTTTGCTCTACGATACATTATATATGTATATATAAAATATATATATATATATTTATATATATACCTAATAGTAAATAAAATAAGTGCTAAAGATCAAGGAAAAGACGGATGCTTCAAAACGTTTGTCACCGGTACAGGTTAATCGCATCCAAGAATAATGAAATCCATGGGAAAAGGTGATAATCAATGTAGGCTGAACAGATTTTAGGTTGCTCCACTCAAGCCGGCTGTCCGATGAAGGTATTTAATGTGTTCATTTGTAGTTCTATTGATTCTTGGTTGGTATTGGGGGGAATTTAAACTATATAATATATGTATATGTAAATATAACCATATAAATATTATTTTTACATTGTCTTTTGTGTCTTATCTCCAAATTTTACAAGTTTATTGTCACTGGAGACTTCCTCAGTTAGTTTTTCCTAAGAAGGAACCTGAATCTATTCAGTTAAATGGATTTCGTATAATCTTTTTCTTCAAGGAGACGTGAACTAGAAATGTGTCACAGGCCTACTGCAGAATATCAAGAAACAAACTGATCACATTCTTACGTATTCGAATAGCACAATTCAAAGGAAGGCGGAAGGTGAGTTAAGGTTGAAGTTTCCACAATAATGCCAGCGAATATTCCCAATATATTGAGTGTGCGTTGAATGTATTGAGCTATCATAACTTTGACACGATGAAATATTAATACAAAGGATATCTAGGCATTTTCTAGCGTATTTATACAGTATATTGCCGCATATTTTTTATTAAATAAAGAAAAAAAGGTTTCGGCTTATCTGACGGATAAAAATAAATTACAATTTTTAGTCGATATAAAGGAAATAAAACTAAGATATTAAAGTAAAATTGTGCTTTATATGAGCAAAAGTTTCGATTTATATCCTGTTTATGGGCATCAAAGCTTAATAATTCATCCGAATTGGAATAATATGCATTGTATCTCGTAAGTGGGCGTGTAATGTGGAGGAATGAAAGGGCATTTTTAGAATACTCCACCTTATCGAAAAATATCACTCAAGTAGATACCGTTTTGGGTTTCTCTATAATAGGTCACTTTTGATTTTTGTAACGCTATCGACCGCGGTTCACTTATTTTTAAATATTACATAAATATTTTGTGAAATATATTTCTACGAGGAACGGTTTCTGACTTCACTTGGTAGTCTTCTCATTACCCAGTCAATCGTTAGTTAAAAACTCAATGTGATAAGGATCAGGTTTTATTTTAGTACATACGGTTAAATGTATTAACTATAGCGTGAGTAAATTTTTAAATGTTTTCTTGAAAATGGGAATAACTCCTCTAATGAAATTGAGTGAATCTACCGTTTTAGTTTGGGAGAACAAGTGTGAAGAGGGCCTCGACTTTGAGAAAGCTCATTAGAGGGGAATGTTCAGAATACCTTGATGAAATTACTTCATTTTGCTTCTTTTAAATAAATAAATTTATAGAGGAATGTCTTTATAAATTTATTCATATCAAATTTGAGAACATAACTTTGCTTCATAAGTCCTGACGCTAGCGCAACCTAATTCAACCTGATCATTCATTGTTATTCCAATTTTGATTCTTATTTATCTCTAATCATCTTTAATGATAAATCTAGAAGTCGTTTATTTTTACACTATTAGGAAGAATTTAGTGTTTTTAAGATTTATTATAGTCACATTCATATCCCTCAATCAAGTAAAGCTGTATCTTTTAGGTACTGAAAACTATAGTGGAACGCCAAGCTACCAGGAGAACTAGTAGGGATAATTGGATTGGTGAAAAAATTATTTTTAAATCTACTGGAAATTCTTTGTAAAAATTCGCATTGTGACCTACACCAGTCCTGTGGTCCGAATTTTTGTGCTTCCGCCCATAAAATTTTTTTTTAATGCCTGTGAATTCTAGCATTATTTAAGCTTACTATTATCATAGAATTTTTTTGTGGATTAACTAAATGTATCTCATTTTTATACCTAACATTTTTTGGAAGCGGAGAATTTACTTTGCCTCAAGTGTTCCACAAGATCTTATAAATTATCACCGATTGGTTTTCACCAAAGCTTACGGCGTGCCAGAACTCACCTCCAGTCCATCTGTAT
The DNA here is from genome assembly GCA_037158775.1 of Hetaerina titia. Lineage (NCBI taxonomy): Eukaryota > Metazoa > Arthropoda > Insecta > Odonata > Calopterygidae > Hetaerina > Hetaerina titia. Next base: position 61,464,190 of record CM073768.1, on the reverse strand, counting down.
CCTAGCCGTAAAGTTATGAGCCAACTCGCTTAGCAACGGTTAATTGTGCCTCGGAATCTTACACAAACTTGAGCTGTTCCAGTACCAAACACCGCGGGCGAACCTCTGCACGCAACTCCATCTCAATCGCAAAACAGCCCCATTCCTTCCTCCCTGCTCCAATCCCGCCTTCTCGTCAGTCCTTCCTCATCCACCCCTATTCCGCTCCCCCTCCCTCTCCCACTCGTCGAAATTCGCATTCTTCTTCCCCCTAAGCCGCCGCGCGAGGAAGGCGACAAGCGACTAAAGAACCTGATTGGCCAAGTTTATATCGCCATGAGCCCCCCGACTTGATCGGCCAGGATAAAGGCGAGAGAGCGTTAAAAAGAAGGAAAGGGTTCCTTCGGGTGTTTAGGGTCGTGGGAGAGGTGCCGGGGTTTCCTCTTCGAAGGAGTTTGAGGGGTGGGAAAGGTTGAAGAAGACGGGGAGAGATCGAAGAGGGAAGAAAGTAAAATTAATGGCCGGCGAGTGAGCTTAGCGCCATCGCCCGGAGCTGACGCCACTTCTAAGGCGGTTCGTTCTCCCGAGATACGGAAAACGGAACGCCCAACCCCTCCTCCACGCGCGACCGACCCTCTTGGGCAACACTGAAACCTCTCTCTCCCAACCCATCCCCCTATACCCACCCCCACCCCCTCTCGCTCTCTCGATCAGTCATCCCTTCACCAGTAAACCCTCCCGGTAAGTTTACCTGCCTAACTAATTTTCCCTCGCAAAACTGGCTGAGCGGCTACTGGTGTGATTTTGCGCATATGGATGTCAGCGCCCTGACGCCTTAACTGCATCAACATCTATGGTTTTAATGCAGTATAACTCTGCCAAATCGTTGAATCTGATAGGAATGCCATTTCAAGATGGTGCCCAAGGTAGCAAAGTTGGCAGTGCATATAGTTTTACTTCTGTCCACATTATTGCTTTGTAGTGTAACTTGGGAATTCCAGGTTAAGTATAAATGTGGTGAGCGAGAGGTATTTGAGGAGAGTTTGTGGAGGAAATAGGTGAAATAGGGAGAGTAATGAGTGGGTAATGAAAGGATTGGATACATCCGTTATATACAAGCATGAAAGAAGCTTGCTTTGCTAGACTAGTCTGTTGGAGAGATTGGATGAGAGCCAAAATTATCAAACGGATAGATAGGAAAGGGTAAATAGTTTAAGCGGAAGTGGCTGACCGAGAAAGACGTGGATAAATGGGCTTGAAGAAACTGTCAAAACAATGAATACCTATTGAAATTGTGACGAACAGAAAGGCATGTATGAAACGATTTTTGAATTAGACAACCAACCGAGGCGAAAGAAGTGCACTAGGACAGAGCAGTAATGAAGAGGTCATTATAAGAGTGAAAGTTTCCTAATCTAAGCTAAAACGACCTCAAGTTAGGCTTTTTTGGCTTTGCCAGTCCCGTAAGGGAATGGAGTGCGGAGTTTGTTTGAATTTAATATGGGATCTGGTACAAGTTTTTGCAGTGAGTATTCTCTAAATGTAGCTATTTTCACCAAAAAAGTATTATTAGATTATAATGGAATGGGAGCAGGCTAAAGATGAATTGTAAATAAAAACCCGGCATCAGAATTAGTCTTATTTGTAATTGACTAAACTGAAAAAGTGTACAGTCCGCTGTCACAGCAACGGAAGGCATTAGACAGATGAAGCGTTCTCCACACGGGAGTTTCAAAGTTGAAGGAATAATTGAGGTCAACCTTGTGAATGGCAATCGTGATGTCGGCATTTACAAGTAAATCATCTACTATTGCAATACTAATTATTTTTCATATGGCGTACAATTTCCATTAGAACAATTTTGTGTGCAAAGGAATTTCATTAAGGGGTAATAATGTGTATTCATGTGCAATGAAAATTGACAAAAACGAGAATGTCTCTCGTGAAGTATCCATTGTTTGAGCACAAATTCTTTCCAGAGGTGAGAACATTTTTATTAAATCAGTTTTGAGAACAAATTCTTATTAGAGTTTCACTTTAGTTCTGAGTACCAAATTATAAAGTAAAATGAGTTAATATCATTCCGGGCTGTTTGGTGGCTAGAATTGGGTCAGTCCCGGTTCTTCAGGATTAACAAATGAACTAATTAGTTTGCAACAATATCCTCACTTGAAATCATCCTCTTCTTCCTCCTCACCGCCATTATATATAAAATGATGATCGCATCTTTTCCTTAATTTTCCCAGTGGAGTTAATTTTTATGAAGGGCAGGGGGTAAAAAACCACATATCATGTGGCATCAAAAGTTGAATTATTCATTTCCCCCGTTCATTTCGTCGCTCGTCCCTTCCGAAAGCAAATGTAATCTTTCCAATCTTCGCCTCGAATTTTTCGCTATACCCTCTTCCCAGTGAAAATAAAAAAAAATGCTTTCAGCTGAAAACTTTTCCGACAAATAAGAAATGCAATAATAAAATTACTTATTATTCTCGTGGGGACCGAAATAAGAACTCAGGATCTCTGGGTCGGCTTGTGAGCACATTTTCTACAGAGCCCACTTATTCTCTTCACAAACCGGTTGGATTCCAAAGTATTCCGTATTCGTACCTATATTTCTTTCCTGCGTAACCACACATTCGCACATTTTCCACCATTCAACCGTATAATTACTCCATCGAGGTCTTCTGTCAACCCAACTTCCCGTGATACTGTTAAACCTAAAAATAAAACAAGGATATTTACATCGTTCGCATTAGTAATGCTTTCCGAATTGTGATTGGCGATAAATGTTCTGTAATAATCACCATTTTAACTGCATTAAGAGTTATGTGCTTCTTTTTCTACACCAAAAGCGCAAAGTTGGCTTAATTCGAGCGTAAAAAATAAAAATCTGACATTAATTAGATTAGTGCCATATCTTGCACTCCGCCTAAAAACGCTGTGAGGCCTTAAATGGAAGGTTTATGGGGCGTTAGGGCTTCAGAAAGCTTTTTTACAAGGGGCTATTAAAGAACCGGTCGCCATTTTCTTAGGAGCTCGGAGATCCCACAATTTGTATCAGGACCGGGTAATAAGCAGTTTTCCTGAATATCCAAGAAAATTGCCGCCAATTATCGCGCTCGTTTAAGACGAGAAGCGCACTTACCACCGAACGGGCTAACTTCACCGATAATGAATTAGGAGAATCATGAGAGAATTCATTGGTAAGGAGCAAGATGAGAGTAATTAGATGGCGAATTATCCGGCGTTAATTGGAGAGGCGAGCATATCATGAAGTCGCCCGACAAGGGACGAGTGGAATCTTCTTATCAGATCCAATGTCCCTCTGTATTTTTTTAGTTTATCTTCAAATTTTGGGTTTTAAGATAGTATAAACTAGATGAAAGTTCAATTTTTACGAAGAAGTGAACAAAACTGATTTTTTACCAAGATCAAAAGCTACTCCAAAGAAATTTTTAAATGTAATATATGTATATGTTCGCCTGTGTTCGCCTTTTATGTGTTTTCCTATCCCTATATATATATATATATATATATATATATATATATATATATATATATATATACTATATATATTCAAACACGAAAACCCGCCATATAGCAAACAAATATTCATTCACATGGACATAGATATTTAGAAAAGGGATAGGATCACATAAAAAAGATTAACACAGGAGAGGTGGGTAAGGCGAAATCGAGCAGATCACAAATGTAAAAATATTTCCTTGATCCGGACTTCAACATCGGATCTTTCGAGTTGCCGGTTACTTAAACTTGGTTGCATAAACTAGATGAAAGTTCAATTTTTACGAAGAAGTGAACAAAACTGATTTTTTACCAAGATCAAAAGCTACTCCAAAGTATCTATCTCAGTGTATATTAGGTTTACTCAATAGCAAAAATGGTAGGAGCATCGAAATATATATGTATACATATTATATATGTATATATATTATAAACGGAATACAGGCTCGTGAGGAAGACTCGCAACCTCAAGAGACTTATTTAGCCTTGAAAAAGATAAAATACTTCGTGAATAAATAAAGCAATCAACGGAATCCAAAAGATCATAAAATGCTACAGCCTTAAAGGAAAAAAGCCAAATTGCTAACGCCGATGGTCTCTCTAAATGACTCCTAAATGATCGGATTAATAAAGTCATCGGAAATTTTCCCAATGAAAAGATGACGATTTCGTAATTCTATCTCGAAATAATTTTTATCGTGGTTTCAATGAAATTTGAAGTTTTTCTTGTTACCGTAGGAGTTCGTATGGGCATCGGTTAGCCGCGACGGCCTATTTTAAACATTAATCCCAATCCCGACAAATGTATTTCAGTGAAAACTTTATTTGTATTATTTACGTTTATATTTGTCTTGTACGAAACGGAACAATGGAACAACAACGGAACCAATTTTCTTTCTTCAGACAGTTTATGTTAATAGCATTATAAAAATCTAGAAATTAAGTTGCAGCTAATGAGGGCAGTAGAAAGGAGCATTTTATGTTTAATTTTCATGAAATGTAAGCAGATTTAAATGTTACATTTGATTATCTATTATATGAAAATCCCTGCGTCGTAACTTCCTTTTCAAACTCCATGCGTCCAAATGATATCGAAATAATATAAAACCGAAGGGAGGCGATTGTATTTCATCGAACCAGTCAAAACATTAAGCCTGACGATTGATTTAGCAGACGCTTATCAGCTATCGCTACTGTAATAAATTTTAGGTAAAATATTTCAGCGATCGAGCGAGTCCAAGAATTCCTCAAAGAGCGGAGCAAACGGGTATCATGCGATTAGAGGGAAATCGTTTGAACATTCCACTCCAGTTTTACGGTGCCTTTAATCTCTACAGTGTTGAGTTAATTTTGCACCGCATTCACGCGATTCCATTGAGGCAATCTCAACGGCCGCGAGGCGCGAACGTCCCCGGAACGTAACACGAGTTCAAGGATCGCAGAGCTCTGCTGCGCGATGTCGCCACAATCGGGTCACCGAGAGCTTTACCCAGTCACCCCAATTCTTTCTACGAGAAGTAATTTCTCCCTCAGTCCTCTAGAAAATGACTCCGTTTCCCAATCCCACCCACGGCGTATCTGAAAAGCCTCCGCGGAGGAGGGTACGAGAGGCCCGTCGGAAGAACCTCAAACGGTCGGAGAACGACGTCGTTCGCTTTATTCCTCAACTTGGGATCGAGTCGAGATCCCCTTGGATGTGCGCCGCACTGCAAAACGCTTCCTCCCTCACTCTCGCGAGCGGTTTTCCTCGCACCCAATTCTCACTCCGCACAGCGCTCATTAAAACTGCACCACTGCCTCTCCCCGGATTAACCCCAGGCCGGTCGAAAAGAGGGTGCGGAGGGAGGAGGTTTAGAGGGGGTTACGGGAGATGGGAGCGCATTCCTCGGGAGCGCGGGAAACAATTAGATCCACGAGACGAGGTAATCTGCTTCCGAAAACCCCCTCGGCCGCACCCCTCTACCCCAGTCTCCCTCCGCTACCCCTCCCCCGCTCTTTTCGGGAAAACTCCGCCTTCCATGTGAAACAGAGTCCTCTCCCTCCCCCCTCCGGTCTTCGCCACGGGAAGTTCTTTGCCTCGCAACAATCTATCTCCCTCCAACCTTCTTATCCAGCCCCATCCACGCCCCCTCACTTATGGGTTATCCACCCTTCCCGGGCTCTCTCATACTACATGCCCCTTATCCTCTCTCCCTAAATCTTCCCGCTCCTTCCCCATGGCCCTCCCCTAAAACTTCCCCACCTCCCCCTAACAACGCTACCTTCCCGAGCCGAACCTCCCGTTTTAATCAACTAATTTACTCATTAGCCACCCCCTCTCTCCCCATGAAGCATACTCGCCTCACCCTCCCTCTATCCCGTCAGCAACCGTTACACCTCTCTCCGCTCCGCAACTCACCCCCCTCCATTCACCCTTCTACTCCTTAATCCTCCGTTCCCCTCCGGGCCCGCCCCTAAGAGCCGCCGCATAATCCGCACCTCGCTTCCTCTTCTCTCTTCTGCCCTCCCGATTTCTTCCCTTCCCCCTCCAGATAACCCCGACAACCCTTCCCAAGCGTCTTCCCTTGCGCTTGGGAAAATTCCTCGCCCTCTGTTCCTTGCTGGACCGAAAAAAAAACTTTCCACTTCCGCGAGAGATCTCCTCATCGCTGTGAGCGTGCGGAAAATTTTCGCGCACGAAGATCGACTGCTCCTCCGGTAGGATGCCGATGCCCCTTTGTATTCCTGTATATCCGAAGCAGACATAAATAAAGAGTTACCTTTTATTTAAACATAACCACTCTCACCTCCTCCCCCTCATTCCTCTCTCGTCCTACACAGGAGCCATAGGGTCCAATTGCCAAAAATTCACTTGAAGTCGAATTCTAAGGAAGAAGGTAGAACCCTCCCGAGCTTGGAGCAGAATAAATATCTTAGCTGTCGCGAATATAGTCGTGGGAATCGGTGTACACGAGGTATGAGTGCCGTCAAAGCATTTCGTGTTGACCGATTTTCGCAAATTGATCGATAGTGGTCATGTCATGAATTTCCAGGCGAATTGAGATCAGTATATCTTCTGTAATAGTGACCTCAGGGCAGCTATAAAATGTCCTTGAACTTTGTAAAAATAAAATTTCATTGATTTAATGAAAGGAAATACTATTTTAAAATGAACTGTCTAAACATGAATTCTGTTTTTCCTGGAGGATTTTCATCAGATTATATTTTGAGAATCAAAATATTTTTGCATCACGCGACATTTCGTGAAAATACTTTATACCCAAAGCGATTAAATAAATTAAGATGCACAAACTTATTTCTCCACTGAGAAAATGGGCCGTACTAGACTCGGATAAAAATTGTGTTGCATCTGGTTGGTGTCATTAGGTTGACATGATATTCAAATACCAAAAGGTCCAGGGTTCAAATCCGTAAAATTCATACAGAATAGCCAGTCAGGTCATGCTCTTTGATTTTATTTTGCAATTTATGAAGGGAATAGGTCTCGACATTTCATTTAAATTTAGAGCTTAATACCAGGAGAGTTTTAACATTGTCAGATTTTGGATCCAAGTATCTGGAACTTGGCAAAATTAGACTTCTACTTTTATTTTCAGCAATATCAGATGCTCTGGCGACAAGTGTGATTTCAAAGTGTATACTGCCTGAGTTAATTTGGAACACAATACAATTCCTTTGACTAATTCCAAAACTGAATCGTGTAGCTAGCCGGCGAGAACACAAGTTGCTTCGAAGTGCCGAAGTGCGAACACATTTAGATTAACAAAATATTCCGACGGCCACCTCTTAGATTAACAAAGCGGTCCCGCGGGCAACGGAACGGAGCACTACGAATGTGCAAAATCGCATACCAAAGGTGGCAAAACGCCGAATCAATGGATTGTGCGAGACTTTCGTATTGCCGACGGTCTACCTTTTAGGAGACGAGTTGCGCCCTGGCCTCAAAACTCGTTTCATTTGGCAGGAACTATTTATATTTTTAAACTTTGGGTTCTTTTTAAATTATTCATTTATTTTAATTTCTCTGTCTCTGAACCACTTATCGAATATTTAACCACCATCAAGGTTCCCACCTTTCATAGTAATTCTATCGTACCACTATGGTTTAATACTTAATATCTTCATTGATAGCGAGGTGACCCATCGGAAAATGGGCTGTAACACCGGCTTAATCCTGAGTTCGGTTTCAGATGACGCCTTTGGGCACCCTCAGCTTCGCCCGATATGTGATTCTTCGCATACCAGATCATCCCGAGCAACCAGAGACGGCACAGGGATGCAATCTGGTCGTCTTACTCTTTGATGAGTGAATTTCACTTAAAATATAGGGCTTAGTCTTAAGTGCGCTCTAATCTCACATATTAAATCAACCTCCCGCTTGATTACTCTGTTTCCATTGCCATAGACTGTCTAACCGAGTACAAGAGGTTTGAGCAAATAAAATGGCACCATTTTCTTTACCACCACTTCAATCCTCGATAAATTAAGTTCGGTATGGTACGTTCAATTAACCCCTTGGTATACAATATATTCAAATTTGTCTTTCCCCTGGAAGGGTATTGCATCACCCTAGAAGGAGAGTGCCTCCCATGCTGTTCTATAATTCATTAAATTAGCATGAGTAACGAAATTTAGTTCACTATGTTCGGGATTAACCAGTACACTCCGCAGTGTTTCCTTCATCGAATTTGATCTTCCGTCCCTAGTGTAAGGAGGGTACGTTTGCAGGCCGTGACGGAATACCGAATGCCATTCTCCTTTTTTCCTCTGTGCATTGTCTTCCCTGCAGTCTTCCACACATTTCGTGGCGGGAAACGTCCGATCCCTTCGTCCCCGGTACCCCGCCCTCCGATCATTTCTTTTTCCATCTCACCTTCCATCGTGCATATTTATTTACTGAGCCTTCGCAGGCCTCCCTGTTTGAAAAGGAACTCGTGAATATCTTCGGATGGCCATGTAAACAAAAACATTTCGCGTGTTTCATTTTTATTTCTTGAAATTACAAAATGCATCTCTCGCTCTCTTTTTGAAGGGGAGCCGTACAAATTGAGCAGATGACCTGGATGCTTTATTTTCGTAACAGTACATCCGACAGCCCTTTATGTCTAAATTTATGGCTTTTGTTTTTGTTTCGAGTGTTGCTACGCAATAACTGTTTTCAGTATTCTAATAAATGTTCTTTATCCTCTGGAAAACGGTCGTTATAAACGTGTTTGGGAGCACGAGTTGAAATTTTGAGTACCGACCAAGTATCCTGTATTATATGAGAACTTTAATCTTCTTTACTTCAAAAAGATTGAATAGATATATCAAAAATCAATTCAATTAACCTCCACCGTGCAAATATTCTTAGATATGCACCTTAATAAGAATTTTTATCGGATTAAATATGAGACATAAGCATAGAAATTTAGAGCATAATTCGTATAGAGAAATATAGATAAATGAAGAGGTGATGGGATAATGGAATAGTGGGACATCCCGTCGACACTACTGAATGCTCGGATACTGCGACCTAACGATAATACAGATGCTGATAACATTTTTAGAAACTATTTTTCCTTAGCATATTGGGTCTAATAATAATATCTACGTCAACTTATCAGTGTGCTCCACACCCTTACTTTTAAAATTTATTTTTATTTCCATACAGCTTTCATATATTTTCATAAATATTCTTGCATAAGCACTACTTAATACGTTGTTCTTTGATGTTGCCAAGAAATTTGAAAAATATAAATTCCAACTGTAACAAATTTTTCTGCTAAATAATAATGTGAAATTCTTGAGTAAATATCTGCGAAGATTTTAATCCTAACCGCGTTAGTTGTTTCGTGACAGACACTTGGATTCGAATTTGGGGATATGTTTTGAGATAAGGCCGTTGGGACTCACCCACTACAAATCTCTGTGGCCTGAGAAATTCACGCACGCAGGGTAGAAGGCCAATTCCTTTTCTTGCTTCGCCCGAGGTCTTCTGGAAAGTTCTCGTGGCCAAGTTATCGCGAAGCTTGGGTTCAGAGCGCCTCGAGAAACTGGCCGGTTTAACCCTGAAAACCTCCGAATCGTAATTAAGGTGAATATCATTGTACCACCTAGCTCAATTTCGGGTACATTATTTTTATCTTCCCCACTTTGACTAAAACTCAATATTTTTATTCTATGCAATATCGTATTTAAAATATTTTTAGGAATTTCTCGACAAAAACCATTAGCAATCTTCTGACATCCGCGGAAACTGCTACAACCTCCATAAGAATATCGCGACAAAGTGGAACGGCTCCTTCAGGTGTAAGTATTTTGGTACCCTTCTTGTTCAAATCCGCTCAGCAGAAGTTCTAATCACAGAAAAGATTATTACTCTCTCTCTCTCTCTCAAATCACAGAAAATATTATTAATCTCTCCCTCACATCACAGAAAAGATTATTACTTCAGTTCAAGCTAATATTAATTTGCCGGTAAAATACATTTTCGAGGCATGTTAACAAATGTTTAACACTCATAGAAATAATACTAATACCAAAGGTAGGGACAACTGCTAATACGAGTAGGAACAACAGCAACCAAAGTTTGGGTTTGACAAAAAATTGTAATGTTATTTTATGACGTTTCAGCTAATGTCATTAAGTAGATAAACTGGTATTATTAATTATAATGCAACCATTTCAGAGAGTAAAAATCATTCGCCTTGACCGGGATTCGAACCCGGATCCCTCGATATCCGGCCGAGTGCTTTAACCATTTAAGCTACCGAGACGTCCTCTTACACTCTGAAATTTTGGGGGCTTTAAAGGAACAAGATGTTATGACGAAATACCGTACATACAATGTCACAGGCATTCGTAGTCGTGCGCGACGCGCCACAGTCCACGATGTTAATAAAGCCAATTTCAAACAGGCTGTTCATACCTTAGACAAATTTCAAGAAACTGTAATAGTAACTTTAACGGAGTCACCCGTTATGTGTGCATTATAATGCAACCATTTCAGAGAGTAAAAATCATTCGCCTTGACCGGGATTCGAACCCGGATCCCTCGATATCCGGCCGAGTGCTTTAACCATTTAAGCTACCGAGACGTCCTCTTACACTCTGAAATTTTGGGGGCTTTAAAGGAACAAGATGTTATGACGAAATACCGTACATACAATGTCACAGGCATTCGTAGTCGTGCGCAATGAATTTTAGGCGAAAGGCGAATGATTTTTACTCTCTGAAATGGTTGCATTATAATGCACACATAACGGGTGACTCCGTTAAAGTTACTATTACAGTTTCTTGAAATTTGTCTAAGGTATGAACAGCCTGTTTGAAATTGGCTTTATTAACATCGTGGACTGTGGCGCGTCGCGCACGACTACGAATGCCTGTGACATTGTATGTACGGTATTTCGTCATAACATCTTGTTCCTTTAAAGCCCCCAAAATTTCAGAGTGTAAGAGGACGTCTCGGTAGCTTAAATGGTTAAAGCACTCGGCCGGATATCGAGGGATCCGGGTTCGAATCCCGGTCAAGGCGAATGATTTTTACTCTCTGAAATGGTTGCATTATAATGCACACATAACGGGTGACTCCGTTAAAGTTACTATTACAGTTTCTTGAAATTTGTCTAAGGTATGAACAGCCTGTTTGAAATTGGCTTTATTAACATCGTGGACTGTGGCGCGTCGCGCACGACTACGAATGCCTGTGACATTGTATGTACGGTATTTCGTCATAACATCTTGTTCCTTTAAAGCCCCCAAAATTTCAGAGTGTAAGAGGACGTCTCGGTAGCTTAAATGGTTAAAGCACTCGGCCGGATATCGAGGGATCCGGGTTCGAATCCCGGTCAAGGCGAATGATTTTTACTCTCTGAAATGGTTGCATTATAATGCACACATAACGGGTGACTCCGTTAAAGTTACTATTACAGTTTCTTGGTATTATTAATATTTTGAGAAGTTTCAAAGAAACGATTAAAGTTTTTTTCCCTTTACAATTTAAATCAAAAATAAACCCGAAATACCTCCCTTGAATCTACCTTCGCTTATCGGAATGAAAATATCTCTTATTAACACATTATATATATATATATATATATATATATATATATATATATATTATTATTATTATTATTAGGTAATCTACCGGTTAAGGTAGGTTTTTGGATGGACACAACTATCAAATAAACATTTTGTGACTCCCCACCTAGCAAACTAATCTATACCAAGTCCCTCTTCATCTCGGTGTACTTCTTTCCTCCCTTCATCCCGTCCAACATCCCTATCCTCTTCCTACCCTTACCTCGCTTGCCCAACATTCTCCCCTCTATTACCCTCTTCAACATTCCACTACCGCTCAATACGCCTTTCATCCATTTTTCCTGTCTCCATAGGATTTCTCTCAACAAACCCCTCTCCTCCCCCACCATTTCTAGTACTTCCTCATTTGTTTTCATTTCATATATATATATATATATATATATATATATATATCTTTGAAGTTGACGCTCTCCGGCGACGCACAAACACACAAACACACGGATACAAAATATTCAACGCACAGAAAAATAAAGGAAGGACACTCACAGTATGTATTGACGTTTCGACGGCCTCTGATGACGACGGCGGGGCCGTCGAAACGTCAATACATACTGTGAGTGTCCTTCCTTTATTTTTCTGTGCGTTGAATATTTTGTATCCGTGTGTTTGTGTGTATACACATATATGTAATGAACAATTATTAGGTCGATTTATTAGGGAAACCCTCGAATCCACTCCATCTCTCTCCATCCCCTACAGTGTCCGCAATCTCTTGAACACTCCCAGGCGTGAAGCAGGCCGACGAGCCCAAGGCGAGGAGAATTGTGCATGAAGCATTGTAATACCTAAAGGTGACTCTTTCGATAACCAGGATGTTTCAAGGTAAGAGACACGAGAGAGAACCACGACCGGGGATGGGAGCAGCCAGCCATCTCCCTTGGGGAGTGCAGGTGATAGCGATAGAGAGAGAAAGGGAAATTGTAATTGGCAATATCTCAAACGTGGGCGGAGGAAAGATTCGCAGAAGAGATGAAGATGCAAATACTGCGAGGAGCTCATGGGACGAGAAGATGGGGAACAGGGGCGAGGTGATAGAGTGGGGAGAGGAAGAGAGGTAGGATATTTAACAGAAAGGGTAGGGGCGGGAACGGGAGGGTTAGGGGGCGGGGTGTTGATGAAGAGGTGACAAAAGGGAGGGAGGGTGTTGCTGGGGAGGCGCGGATGTGAGCAGAGGGGGGGTTAGTGGGATCTTAAGAAGGGCGAAGGTGACTGGCTGTGTGGGATTTATTTCCGAGAGACTTTAACCGACACCTTCGCCTAATTTATGTTGTCCCTTCACAAGTGTGTTTCCATGGGGGCTTGAGAGGGATGGGGATGGAAGAAGTCCCCTGGGGGTAGGGCGGAGTAATGGGGAAGGGGAACAGGATTTTAAGGGCAGGGGGTGTGATTTAAAGGAGTAGAGGGAGGGGAGAGTGAGTCGCAATGGTGAGGTGAGGTGGAAAAGAGAGAGAGAGAAGAAGAAGAAGTTAAATTTGTGATAATGTGATGCAAGAGAGACTGGAAAATAGGGTGATAATGTTATGTTAACGAGATAGGACTAGCGGAGTGGAATTGGCCACATTGTGATGCAAAGGGAGCCTGGAGTCGGGGTTGACGATGTATCGACCAAAAACATTACCAGTGGAGGCGCGGAAAGCTATTAGGGGTATTGATGTAGTCACCGAAAGGGTGGACACATCCGCCATAATCACTCTTCCTAATGAAACTCTCAATAAGTGAAACATCGCACTTGAATATTAGCAGTGGTGGACTGCAGTACGATAGGTTATGACGGTACCTTCTTCTCGCGAAACTATGAGATTTAAATTAGAGATGAAAATAATAAAAAAGAAATAGGAAAGTGTAAGAGGGAACATATTGAAACACGTACACGGAGCATGTGATTATATTTGTCCCGAGTTCATTCGTCGGTTGGAATGTATTCAAGCTTTTCAAGTTATAGGTTCAATAGAGGTTACATCACAGAATGTGTGAACTGGGAAGGAAATGACTTCAAGCGATCGTAATAGTAGTGGAAGAATGAGTTTTTGTGATATAGACTGTAGAAAGATATTTTGTGCATGTCAGTCCAAATTTAAACATCTCAATTACGTTCATTAAAATAAAATTGAGCTATTTACCTAGGTAAAAGGGAACAGCCGAATTGTCTAATATAGGAGCCAACCATTGAGAATGGAAGGAAGCTACATTCTCACCTTTGCTCAGATGTAATAATGCTTCATCTCCATAACATTCCAAACGGTTATATTCAGTGAAATAGTATGACTACTGCCAGATTTCCCCGTTTCAATTAACGTTAAATGGCTTGGTATTCCTGTGGATAGAAGATTTCACTTTTGACGAGAGGGCGCAGGCTCGATTTTGGGTGGTGCTTCTGAGTATATCACACAGTGCCACACAAATTGCTTCATATTTCGGGCACCAGATATTTATCGGAAAATATAGCTGGCATATCAAATGTAACTGCCCCCCCCCTATCCTAATGTGTGAATGAATTACTCCTCATGTAAAACAATGTGAGATTTATTTTCTTTCAAAATAACCTTTAACCCTAACAGCGGGTATAATTATCAACCCTAAAATGTCCACTCTGAATGTAGGGTATTCAGAATTTGGAATAAATACATTTCTCACGTAAAGAACCCTTCATCCAATAGAACGACACCAAGCCACTCGAAAAAAATTTTGATATTTAAATTTTGGATCTTATGCTTGATTTTCGGACGCGATTTATGGATATGAATGCTTAATTTATACTATTGTTTCTACTCTCTTCCTTGGAGATTCTAGACCAACGCATTTGATCAGTGATCACCCAATAATCAAGTGTGCTGAACTAAGTATCTCTAAACACTCAAGCTTTCCATTATGGCTCGGTTCAAGAATATTGTCGATGCACTCAGGCGGCACAAAAATTAAATCCATCAGATGAAATTAACGGATTTGCGAATGAAATAAATTCTCCTTCACCAAAGAGTATTAATTAAATCATCCCCTGGACGAGCGCTGGACGTGCGGCTCCGAAATTAAGCTCGGATAACCCCAAGCGCTTGTCGCCCCCTCCCCACCCGCTCCCACACCCCATCCCCGCGTGGCCACGCTGAATACTGCGGGGCGCTCATCCGCGGAGACCATTCTGCCGCGTAGCCCTGAGAGCGCTCCGCGAAGCAACAGTTGCACTGCTCGTGCCTCGATCCGGCCGATGGGCGCTTATTCCGCCCCCGTACCAATCGCACACACGCTTGCACATTCTCGCCAGCCCTAACCTCCTACCCCTTCTTCCTCTAGCTACACACCATCCCCTTCCCGAGGACGTGCTGCTTGAAAACCGTCCGTCCCTTCCCAGCCCACTCGCTGGTGAGCGGGCGCCAATCACCCTCGCCCTCTCTTCTCGACCGAGGACTCTCGTCTCGGCAGTACGCATCGATGGAGCTTGTGCCCCTAGATGTGCAAGCGTGTTTCAACGCGCATGAGTACTAGGGTCGGGGAACAAAATACAATAACTGTAGACTTGGATATACATCGTCCCAAGATAAAAATGTATAATAAGCTCCCTCTTTTAATTCTAATATTGAACCTGTGAAATTTGGCAATGAATTTATATCGAAGCTGTCTGTACACATTGACGATCTTATTTGTTGAATGATTTCCTACCATATTCCCTCATCTTGTCCGTTTCAACTTCCCGTATTGCTTGTGAAATCACTCAGCAATCGAGCTGATGACCGGTAGCAATCAATTTCAGGCGATGTTAATTCAAAGTATGGCTCAAGGTTTACATTAATGTGGTATCATCAGCGATGATTACACGTGTTCAACCGAAATGCATCCTACTATTTTTATTTAACTGCGAGGTATTGCGTTAAGTCCCAACGAAACTTGGTTTCCGGCGCCAAGGACTTTTTATTCTGGAGCAAAATTTGAAGCAATTCTTTTTATTTGCTGGGCCTTACTCGGACACTTTGCCAGTGTCTCTTCAGAAGAGAGAGAGAGAGGGATTGGGGGGCGAGGTGCCACGGAGGTCGCCGCCGTCGGGACGCGCTCCTCTCTCACGTCTGCGAAATACATCTGCTTGGAAAAAATGTTTGAGGGAGGACGAGAGAGAGAGAGAAAAGGGAGAATTCGAGAGGGTCGAGGAAGAGTTGGGGGGGGGGGATAGGAAGGGAATTGTTGAGGGCGCTCGTTCCTTTGGGAGAAGGAAGAGGGGGCGCGCGGTCTGGGAGGGGGTCTCGCTGCAATCGATACACAATTGAATCAATTAACCTCTCCGCGCCCGTGTGTGTGGAAAGGAGGGGAGGGTCGGGAGAAACGCTTGTCACCAAATAAAAATTACGAGCCCCCAACGCCGTTCTCCTCTTCCGGCTCCTCGACTTGTAATCCCTTTCACTCCTCTCCTTCATCGGATCCAATCAAAGTGACTGGACACGCTTCCCCCCCCACCCCCCCCCCGTCCCGTCCGGATCCCTTGGCGTGCGAGGGAGAGAGGTCCGGCCGCCGTAATCCAGTTACCGAGAAGAGTGATTAGGGAAAGGGGAGAAGATTCGGTGGTAGGTGGTGGCGAAAAGGGTAGGAGTTAGGAGCCGAGGGCAGAGGTCCGAGGGGAAGTGGAATCCGCTGTCGACACAATCGGCGAATTGGGGCTGAAGCAATGCATGAAAGCTCCCATGGAGTCTTCTAAACAAATCTCTCTGGACTTCCAAAACCTTCGAGTCATTTCTGCAGATCGCAAACGAAATCTCACTATCTAAGCATGCAGCTGATTCTGCATAGTTGTATCGAACTGCTTTCCCGATGACCAGCATTTACGAATAGTTCTCGGGTTTCACACTGCGTAGAGTTGACAAAATCGACGTTTCAATGGCTGACTTCGCCATCGTCTTAAGGGGGAAGTTATTCATAGTTGCCTTACATAGTTAAGCATCTATATATCTGGATTCTGGAATCTCTCCGCCAGGTTTATTTGATAATTTAATACAATATAGAACTACGTACACTTCTCTGCTACATGAAGAATACTCGGTAGGGTTAGAATACTGTATTTAAAAAAGGTCTTCATATCATTTCGTAATGTAGGGTTTACTATCAGGTGAACTCTACCCACAGTTATCAAACAAACCTTCGGGTTGATTGTGGCTTTAATATTGATTCGTATTTGTATATTTGCTTTGTTCTGCATTCGTGTATTTCAAATATTCTTTGCAATACATAAACGTTTTCGACTTGACATCCTTATGGAATAAATGCAAAGGAAATAAATGTCCTTCCGTTTATTTATACCCAAGGGTTTTCTTCCGTAATGAGGACATGATAGATTCGTTAGGCGGGTTTCTCGAAAATGTGTTTAAATAAAAAATTATTAAGTGTTAAATCCTTCTAAGTGTTGACAGAAGGCAAGAACACCAAGTCTCTTGACATTAAAAGAAGAATTTGAATCAACAACGTTCTTTTTAAAGAAGATGTTAGGTCGTTGAGAGGGGCGAGAGGACGGAAAGTGAGATGGGATGGGCTACAGACAAGGGCTGTTGAAGTTGGAGGAAGGAAAATGAAAATAGAGCATAAAAGCCTGCAGTTAGTGTGTTCGTTGCGCATGGCAATAGTAGCCTTCTATCTGGTAGAGGAGGTGTTACCTAGCCCACATCACATTATTTCCAAACGTTAATATCATTCTTCGTAAAAACGAGACAAAAATAATTTTCCCAAAGGTTCAATGATAAAAATTTATTGTAATTTTAACGTCATATATGGCGTAGTAAGAGTTTCAATCCACATATTAATTATTTTCAGATACAAAATATCAGATATTGTGTACCTAAAGATGATGTGTGTGATTAAACTTGGTCAAACATCATTATCATCATATAATGTCTTTGTTAGAATTAAATATGTGTCCATAGAGCTTTTTTTTACCGTTAAACACATAATTTGCATATCATCTCGAATTACTCAATGGTGTCAATAACTCTCTATGACAGCATAAACTAAGACCAGCTTATCAGAATAAACTTGTAAAATGCAAAAAAAACTATAAGGATTAGTTTTTATAATTGTTTAAACGTCTTATCACATCATCCTCCAGAAATTCTACGATTATTTTGAAGTAACTCTGCTACTGACTAGTGACTGATCAGTAGTCTTCGTGGTTCCTTCGTGGCTCCACAAATATCTTCCATCAATTGTATATCAATAATCACAATTGTATGCTTTTATCCGTGCGTTTATATTGTCTATTTTACCTTAAGGAAGAACATCCAACGAACTGCTTTGTTGAGATATGTCCGATGAGTTGATTTCTTTTTTGCCTCATTTTTCCCCAAATTTTATGCCAACACACAATGTTCGCAGAAATTGTCTCACAGTACCTCTGTGTAGAGTATTTGGTATCCTTTCAAATAAAATATTCCCATTTATTTTATTACTGTTTACTTTTTGTTGCTATTGTACATTTTACGCACCATTATAAGTTCATTCGATCTATTTTTATTATCAAACCAATTCAAGTAACTTTTTACGGCATCAATCAATCAATCAATCTAAATTCCAAAATTTCGCTATTAATCACATATTCCTATTCGAGTTTAACGGACTCGTGTAACGCAATAAGTCTGTACTAAGCTCAGGAAAGAAATGAAGTGGGAAGTCTACGATTTCTGTAACGTGACAATAATGCGAACGAGGTGTGATTTAAACAAGTGAGGTGTGAGTTTCTGCTTCGTTTCCGAACATTTTGTTAGTCGGGACTGTCAAAACGGATAAATGAACTTCTCGCGCTGTCATTAGCTCAAGCCTTGTAGTTTTCCTGGATGTTATTCTTGAAAACATTACCACCGTCAGTCGATCGCAAGAAAGCAAAACAAATTCCTTGAATCAAGCCCGCAAAATTCCTCTCGCGGCATGGAATTCAATTCGACGGAGAAGCCTTTTCCCTCTGCCAAAGGCACGATGCGAATCGCCCTCCACTGCATCAAAATCAAAGCACTCGGCGGATTTACGTATTGGCGGCGCAATAGCAGGAACGCAAGAGAGAAGACGGACCTGCCCGACGAGGGGCAGGAGAATTCCAAGGGGAATCCTCATGTGCCCCTGTCTCTCTCACATACACACGGAGATTGGCAACACAATCAATGTACCTCGAAGAATGAAACTATTCGATGTTTCCGCGGCAATTCGCGGAAGGTACTAAGAGTATAGATTTTAAAAAATATAGAGAAAGCAGGCCGTGCAAAACACGAATGTTGGTCTTCGATATCGTTTTGGATGTTAAGTCCGTTTCTTCATATGAGAAATAGGCGTAGCACTAACAGGGTAAATCTTCATTAGCTGGAGAAAGAAAAAGTCGTCGAGTCTGCCCGGAGGAAAATTTTATATTAAATATAAAGAGACGCCGACGATACGATTTCAAAAATTATGGCGAGTACACTTTTCTTAAATATCATGCTTGCAGTCACTGCTTCAAGTTTCATGTCCGTGCATTGGCATCGGCGTGGTATACGAAGTGTGGACACTGGTCTTTAACATTAAAAAAACATAAAACGTGAACATTAAAAAAAATAAGTCAACTCTTGAGAGAGCTGCCATTGAATTTGAAAGCACTCTTCGTTCAGACGTTCAGGTGTACATTTCTCAATATCACTCACTAGTTCTCTCTTTTGCGCCCTCCGTTTATGAAGCCCAATCTCCCATCTCAAATGCCGATCAAAATGTTTTGCCACGCCTGGAAATTTAATCAGGTGCACGGATCGAGGAGCACATCGCACTACACTACGAGGCATTTGACTTTGGCGTCGGGAGAAGGGGTGGTAGCGGAGAGGTTTTGGCGCGTCGGACGACGACGGCCTGAGCTAAATATTTGCGCCAATTTGAGAGACGCACGTCAGCGGAATTGAAAACATGCCTCTCCCGAGGCGCGAGCGGATCTGAACCCCGGGAGGTGGGACGGCCCCCACGGCGAGCAGTGAAAGCTCTCGGTCCACCGCGGAATCTCAGGGGCGGCCTGTGCGGAAAAAAAAACATATCGAGAACCTGTCGGGAGCTGCCCCCTGAGTGATGGATCTGTCAAACAATCAGCGCGAGAGGTTGAGTGGGAAACGAAATGTCCCGACGAATGGGATTTCATATCCACACATCGCCGGATCTCTCCTCCCCCACACACGCACACTCACACACAAACACACATCACCCCCTTCACTCTCTATCTCAACATTAGATAAGAATTCCTCGACGCCAGAGCCTGCGAGAGCCTTTCCTGACGCCTCCTGCCACTTTGAAGGTCCCTCTCCTTCTCTTCACCACCCACCCTTCCGCCCGAATACTCCTTATCTGCGTGGCAATGGCTATTAAATCTCTTAGGGTGCCGCCTGCCAGAATTCCGCCTGCTATTGTTTCCTGAAACTATTTCCTATTTATGCGTAAACGAACTGTTAAGCGTGATTTACGAGGTTGGTGGCGCCACGGCCCAGCGACCGTTGGATGCGTGTCGAGGAAGCCCGAGGGCGAAGGTTTGCTGGGCGGGGCCTCCACACACGAGGTGAGCAGAATTTTTTCCGCGGTCGGCGACCCACACCCATCCTGTCAGGGCCGGCCCGAATGAATGTGAAGCGCTAAGCCCCTGAAATGTATCCTCCTGAAGGAGCCGAGTCCCGGGTTGTCTTGATCACCGAGAAAGGATGTCACAAATCCTGAAAAAAACTTCAATAATCCTGCTTAATGTGGCGCTATTCGTCGGCTGGAATCGCTTTAAATAACTCGGGAGTATTTCAAGTACTTGGATATCAGTCATGCGTCCAACTTATCATTAAATGAGAAAATATATTCCATTCTGCCTTTTTTGAAAACGTACCTTCATTAGTTGGGGTTGTGGGGTATAGTGATAAGAGATTATATTTTTGGAACGACTTATAGTAATAATTAGAATAAAGTAATTTAATAAACCACTAACCATGATATTATCAAATTGCAAGAGCTGGTTGGTTTTCTTGATGCCAATCATAGTTTGGGAGAACATAAACGAAATTTTGCCTATCGGTGGAGGAAGACTTCAGAGCTCTACCTACACACTGATCCTGTCCTACTCTAGACAGCAGTTCACTACTAGCTATTTCTGGTGGTGAACTACTATATTGAGTGTCTAAGCTGCCGACCGAGACAAATATCTTCACAAATTAACGTCCCCGTGAATTTTTATACTGCCTGGTTGAGTCAATTTTTTCTCACACTCATCCTCATGCTTCCAGTATGATTTCCCACGCTGCATCGAATGTAATGATTTACACTCGTGTAAACCACCAAGTAAGACTATTCTGTAAGGGGTGAACGCCCTTTCTTAGCATTGTTGAGAAAAAATTGAGTGATTGAAAAGTAAAAATTCCTTTCATTATGCAGCCACACATTAGCTGCACCTGTCATTTACAGGAAGGAACAACGCGGGTGAATAGGGCAGCGCGCGCATACAAGGAAACGTATTTCAATTGTTTCAGTGGCAATGGTGCAATTGGAAGGAGGATTTTGCGGTCTCCGTTCAAACAAAGACAAAAGTCTGCCCGTGTTTCTTTGTTTCCTTCCTCCCTCGCCGTACTTTTATAGGGTCATTGTTAAATCTACTCTCGATCGGAGACTGAAGCTCTGAGGGAGCGAACTCTCACTTCTCATCTGTACATAACCTTTGCGTGCCTCCGTCCTGAGATGTGAAATTAAATATGCTTCCCGACAGTTTCATATTAATAAACATCGTGTCCAACAGAAAACGCTACAAATTATATATTTTTTAAACCAATTTTGTCGACTTTAAATCAACGCGTTTCTTGATAATCTACAGGCCTGTAATTAAGGCTGGAACATACGTATTTCTGTACAGTCATTTTGGTGCATGGAATGGATTTTTTCACCTTCTTAGTCCTTTTGGGAGTTACAAAGAGGCAGCCTCCTCCTTATGATTGCGTTCTGTTTTTCTTCAACGTCCCCTTAGATCGCTAATTGCAACCACTACATTAACACATACCTTACAATTCATGAACTCCTTTCATCTAATCATATTTTATATATTCTTATTTAATTAACTTTGCTGAGTGTCTTATCAAGTGGCTTATGAATTTAATGTGTACAAATATTTCTTTTAAGAGCCTAAAACAGCACCAAACCGATTTGTCTGTCGAGAAATCAGAAATATTTATTTTTATCGACTCATCTAAAAGTCTTGAACGGACTGGGCCTGATCTAGTTTTCTGCTGAACTAGCTTCGATTCCAGGGCAAATTTGTTCCATCCATTTTCGATTTCATATATTTTAGTTCTTCCAACTAAGTATATCTGCACTCTTCAGTGCTCATCATCATTAAACCAGTCTTTGGAATCACTTAAGAAAATCAATTTTTTTCGAAATAATATTCATTGTTATTAAATAGTTGTGCTATGCTAAATAGCTGTGCATTTTAATTTTTTTTATTACTTAAAATTAATGTTTCCTACCGAAAGCTTCTTCGTCCTGTAGACACTTCTGTTTTTCATTTTCTCTCTCCTCCCTTCTAAATTATCTTCCATGCCTTCTTTTCACACCCTTTCTTTAATCCTTACATAAACTTATTCCTAAATTCGTCAATTGTTTCAAATATTGCCATCTCGAGCGAGAATCTAGATTGGCACGCAGTTGGCTGGCGGGTGGGCCCCGAACCCTTGGCTCATTTTCTTTCCAAAGGCGCATCTTTCTGAAGCAAACCCGACCCCTCCGCTATCCTCTCTCAAGCTGAAGCAATCTCTGCTGGAACGACTTGGCGGCACTTATACGTGTATATAGTTGGCCTCCAGCACTGGCAGACTAAATAATCTCCAACGTCAAAATTCCCCATGATTTTTCCCGTAGGAAACTTCTCAAGAACTAACGCGCAGTGCCGGGAAAACAGATGGGAAATTTTTACTTAGGTACTCCCTTATAACACCCCAGTCCTGGGAGACGACTATAAATACGGGCCTTAGTCTATATAATTTGGTGTCCATAACCGCTTACGAGCCGTTTTTAAGTTTAAAATTCATGGCTATGCTATTTGCGCTCACCCGCGATCAAGAATTCTGTAAACGTTTAAATCGTTAATATTTGGTTTTTTTTAACTTTTTTCCTAAGACTTTGCACCCAGTTTGTATAAATCGCTTATAGGTCTGGTCTGTGTTCCCACGTCTTATGACTTCATTGAATCGTAAGAGAAAACATCATAGGGTTAAAACCACAGTTGATATTGTTTTCATGGAAATGAAATCTTTAACGTTTTGATATTCGGCACGTAACCAAAAACACGATAATTAAATTAAAACTATTGGCGGTAAACTCAACTTGTTGTCTGATGAATGTCATTACCATTTTTTATTATTTTTCTTGCCCAATTGGCTTATGGTGTTTCTAAGCATCCTACATAGCCCGTCAAGAACTAAGATAGCCATTATATGCTCGGAATGGTAACCCATGCAACGTATAAAGTTTCTATTAAGGCCGAAAATGCAGAGTTATGGAGACCTTTTGCGTGATAAAAGCTCAATTCTAAACCGCAAGTGGAAGAATTTATTATGCTAGTCATAATTTCTTCGTCACTTGAATCACCTAAATCCATAAAAATACTTTTATATTTCCGTTCTTAATTGCATATATTTATATTTCTTAAATAGCGTTCTCTTAATGGCACCCGATTCGATTTTGTTATAATTTTTCCCTCCAAACGAACACAAGCCCTTGACGCGGAAAACTGCACTCTACCTACAGTGCCAACTCTATGACAATCGGTGTCGATTATTTCGATGACTCGAAAATTTTATTTCGCAGGCAGGTGCGCTGTCTGAATTTTCGATCACAATATGGTTACAGCTGGGGCTGAGCCTAATTAGAGTGATTTATGACTTAGCAGTTGATTCCGCAATTGATTTTTGCGAACGCAGGAGTTATAATAGGTGAAAACCACGCTCTCTGCTACCTCTCGCATTGAAATGTGACCAGCATTGTTCGACAGCGCGCCAATATCCGCCGAGCTCCCCTCCTTCCCCCGCTTCTCCCTCTTCATCCTCTTCAGGGTCCCTTTCTCGACATTCTTTTGAATTTCCACTCCTCTTCCTCTCTCTCCCTTCTTTCCACCCTCCTCCTCCTACTATTACTCTCGGCTTTTTTCTCTATCCCTGTAACTTCGTCTCCCATCCCCCCTCGCCATTATCAAAATTAACGAGATGAATAAACAAAAGCCTCACTCTCTTTGCCCTTTTTCTACCGCCACTTGAGCGCAAGTTGAAAAATAATAATGTAAAAAAAAGAAGCGTAGGGGGGTCTAAAGAAAAGAAGAGGTGAGTGAGGAACGGATAAGTGTAGGCAGGGAAAGGAGAAAAATCAAAGGGAGTGAATTGAATGGGGGGAGGGAGGGAGAAGGATAGAGGAGGGGAAAGGGCCGAGGGAGAAGGTATGAGGAAGGAAGGAGGATTGGAGGGAGATGAGGAGAGTGGGAGGACGTTGAGGTCGGATTAAGAGGTTGCG
Source organism: Hetaerina titia (assembly GCA_037158775.1). Classification (NCBI taxonomy): domain Eukaryota; kingdom Metazoa; phylum Arthropoda; class Insecta; order Odonata; family Calopterygidae; genus Hetaerina; species Hetaerina titia. The sequence goes on along the minus strand of CM073768.1, from coordinate 61,440,106 downwards.
AATGATGGGAGAGAAGAAGCGGTGGGATGGTGGCCTCAGCCCCGGCGCCGAAACCGCAGATATTTTCATCACCTCGCGGGAACAATCGGTACTCGGCCGTAACGGTGGCAGGGACATATTCGGTCAGACAATCTAGCGGAAATCACGAAATACCGGAAATTGTTGAAAGAGGGAAATTTGAAAAAGGTATTCTGATTCATCACGTATATAATGAACTTTCGTCGCGTGAGATCAGTTCAAGCCCCCTGATTTCACAGTACTCCTAAAAATGAATTTCACGTTTGGACTAAGAATGTCACCTAGAGACGTAAATCACGTGAGTAATGCCGTGTGAGAACCCACGATGTGGCCTTCTAAACCCTGAGTAGTACAGGCATTGTTTTTTTTTCAATGAAAGAGACTGAAATTTCTATTGATTATATTTGAAAGCGGGTCGCGGTGGTCTAGTGGGTAGAGCGTTGGACTACTGACCGAAGGGTCCCGGGTTCGATTCCAGGGCAAGTCACTTTGGGCACCTGCAGCTCCACCCAAGCTAGCTGATTTTTCGGGTACCAGATCTTCCTGGGAAACCATAACCGGCACAGGGAAAGGAACTGGCCCCCCTACCCTGATGTGTGAATATTCACACGCCGTCGGGTTTGGTACATGGGTGAGCTCTACCATCACCTACTAAACCGACCTTCGGGTTGATTACTGTGTTTATGGTTTATATTTGAAAATTAGTACGGCGGGAAAGTACCGTGTAGCGTGTAAGTGGATGAATCCACTTCCTCGTGGATTAGATCGAACAAAAATTTAATTTATTTTTTCGCAACGTTGTCCAATCATAGAAAACTCACGCTTGCCTGTTCTCGAGGGTAGGTGCAACCTCGGAAGATGCCGGAGGATGGTGCGTGAGCTCGAGTAAAAATATAGGGGAAGAAGTAAGGAAAGGTACAATTTTGAATTAATTTCACGAAATGTGAATAAATAATCAAAGGTTAATTTTTCAAGGAATGAGTCAGACAAAATGGACGAATACAAGTTTTCGTGTCGACAAGCTAATTAAAATATTTTATCCCCTTTTCAAGTTAAGAATATAAATAACATAGTAGGTACAATAAAATAGTATATACTAATCGAAGACTATATTACCATCACCATTTTCAGGACAATAATTGCAAGTGTCTCTGCATTATCGAGTCACGGGTGATAATCATACAAGTTTCCCAGTAATTTATGATCGTAATTTTGTAATTTTACTGAAACGACGAAACAATAGAGGTAATAACACACGGTCTTCTAGTGGATATTCATACAAGAACTAAACGCCCTCCCTAATAATTTATAATACTTAAACACTATACAAAGTGATAAAAAATAAAACTGCAAATATTATGCGTTACACATTGTAAATTAAGAAAGAAGCACTACGGTGCCATAAAAAATATCATGGAACACTTACTCAGACACATCCATGTTAAGTAGTCGCACACGACGTCAGCTTTCGCCTTTGCTATGCGACGACGTGAAGTCCTTGGCCTTGATGGGATTTAAAGCCGATGTTCAACCGAAAAGTCTAGTCAAAAACTAGTCTGGGGTAGAAAACTAAAAGATAAAACGACAGTAAAACAATATTAATTATAAAATAAGAGGAGGAAGAAAAAAAATTCCGGGGAATGGGCGATGCTTCAAGTAAGGAGGGGAAGGTAGAGAGAGAGAGAGAGAAACGAAATTTATGAATGCGGGAGGGAGGATGTGGGGAGGATGTCATGAAAGCAAGAGCGAGGGAGCAAAGGGATCGGGAGTGGAGGAGAAGGAAAGATGAGGGGCGAAGGTGAGGGAGGGTGAGGTTGGGTGGGTGCTTTGGTAGGAAGGTAGGTGATAGAGGTTTGATGGAAATTACGAAAACAAAAGAGACGAGTGGAAGCACTCGAGCGACGACTGGCTGGGGACTAATCAAAACCTCATTTCGCGGCAAAGAGGGTAGCCCGCGACATCGAAGGATGGGGTGGTATGGTGCGGGGTCGGAGGGAGGAGGACTGAGGGGGAGGAACCTTTCTCGCCGCGTCAGTATAACATTCAAGGCTAGACACATTCGAAGACCCACGCCGTTCATTCATTCATTCAATACCATCCGCTCCCCTCCCCCCAATCCCCGCCCCCATCTCCCTCCGTCCCCTTCTCCCTCCTCCCCGCGAACAAGAACACTTTTTCGGTGAGTGAAGAAGAGGGGAGGTGGGGAGGAAGGGGGCGTACTCTCGAGATTTCGGAGGGACCCACTGCGCCCTCTCATTATTACATCCCCTTCCCCATGGCCCCTCCACAAAGCTAGTGCGCTCGCTCTAAGTTCGGAAGAGGCCCGACCCGATAAATATTGGTTTTGATTCGAGAGAGATGAGTGGAAGGGGGGTAGCCGTCGATTGCCCGTTGGAGTGCAGGAGGGGATGGGGGGGGGTCGAAAAATTTCTTTGATCAATTAGAGCGTCGTGTTGGCAGATTATTCGAATCTTGCCTCCGTGGATTCTCAAAGCCTAATCGTGGGACGTCGACATAGCGGTTCTGTTTTCGCTATTGTGCACGCCTCTGGCCAAATTCGGGCATTCAAACTTTTGTGAGACTTTGTGTGTGAGGTGATGAAAAAATGCTTGCGGTTTTACTTGGAATACTCGTTTTGTTATTTTTTTCGTGAAAATCGAAGAGTTACTCATTACACGAGTACCGAATCACTCCTTTTAAGATCCGAAGAGGTTTTGTAGTCGGTCAACATTCAAGGACGAGTCGTCAAGTAAAAGAACTTGTGGACTAAAAATTACTCCGTAATAGTGAAGTAAATACCCTTTCAGGACACAGCATACTATGTAGCATCCGAGATGGTTATAAAATAGCACAAATCAAATGAACGCTATAAATCATTTAAGTCACCAAAGTCTCCGCGATAAGCTCCGCACGCAAGCTTCCTTCGTCGATCCAATTTCACCAAGTGGCCAGTCTCAAAGTGAATTCAACTAACCGTAGTGAACAGGTTTCACCACTTTTGAATGACTTTGTTTAAAATTTACCAAAGTTAAGTGATAACTTAGTTACGCTAAGGCTGGTGACAACTGATCAGTTTCATTTTCCCTAGGAGCTATTGTATATTTTTCAAAAGAGATGTAATTATGTGCAACCTACGGCGTCGTTACATTAAAAGTATTCCTGAAAAGAATGTGATACACATTTCATAATTTCTGCTTTCAATAAGCGACCTTAAGATAATAATATACCTAATATTCAACACATTAAGAATTGGAAAATCTATATTCAGTTATTAGGTGATCAGACAAAAAACTTTTCGATAAGTCGTTAAGTCAGGAAATCCTCCCATTAAATTTGAATCAATAAAATGGGGATGAAGGAGCATTTTGAGGAAGCATAGAAATCAAATAAAATTTTAGCCCCTCGGAAAGCTGATGCGAAAGTGACAAAAATTTGCTGCTACGCAGCTTGCACGGAATGAAAGGCCTCCGCCGCTCCCTTGCCCCCTCCCCTCTGAGGCCCACCTTCGTCCCTCAAGCTCTCATCGTGAGGTAATAAGCGCGAAGATTTGATTTCGTGTCATAAATTTATAATGAGCTCGGTCGGATAGGGATGATTCGTATGAAAACAAAAGAAGACGGGGAAAGAGGCGGAGAGGGAGGAAGGGGGGGGTGGAGTAGGAGAAGGGGGTGGTTACAGTGCGGAGAATGGGGAGTGTGTGTGGGCGGGGGAGAGCGCGGGAGAAGTCGCCGCACCGGAGGAAGAAGTGGCGCTGCACAAGCGGTAGCCGACATGAAAAGTCAATGGCGGTCGTTGCCAGGTGATTGTGAATGTAGTGCTAGATGGCGGAATGCGTACCCTGTCAGCGAGATAGGACTCCAGCAGTATCGTGAACAATCATCATCAATTAGGGGCTTTGAAGGCATTTTAAATAATAAGGATCTTGAAATTAGAGTAAAATAGTTATTTTACTCAATTTCCTGATAACACCCATTAAATCCAAGGCGAATTGTATTTCCCTTTTACTTTCTTTAAGCAATATGAGGAAAAACATAGTAATCTATCCCCTGTCTCTTCCTGTAAGTTGGTATTTCCTTCTTTAAACATGGATATTTCCTCCTTTCCCTAATTTCCATTAAAATACCTATCCCAGCTATCTTTTTATATCCGCACCTATTATCCCACTCTTTTTCTGTCTCTCTATCAAACTCACATTCCCCCTTTCTATCCTATCGCACATATCAAAATTCTAAAAACCCCGGCTCTCGAATATATCAAAATACCAAAAGGGTACACCGAGCATAGAACAAGTGCAAGCTGCAATCAAAGTTTCTGCTGAATAAACTTTATGTCTAAAGTCATTTTCAAAACGCAGCTGTTGTTAATCCGGGCATAAATGCACTTGCTGAAAAACATTCGAATGAAACCCCATGCATAGCCAATTAAAGTGGAATGTTTCATGCTATTTTCCTAGTTCCTAGTCAGTTTCGGAGATATTTCATCGAAATGAACAGTATTTAGCAACCCAAAAATCGGTTTCTCGCAGTTTCACTCACCTCCATAAGCTATCCTCCGATAACTTCCTTGGTCTTCCTCTTCATTTTAAACCTTCTAGTTTCCTCTCGTACGTCGAACATAGTAAGTTGGCGAACTCATCTAGAGTGAGTGTAAACCTTCGAGGGTGTTCGCAGAAAGGCTTTTTGCATTCGCGAAATATTAATCCAATATGGCCTTCAAATAAACCTCTCCTTTTATTGGGTTGTGCAATGGCATTACGGCACCGATCACTCCCTTCGTGACCCCTGGGTCTTCTTGTGCTCCTCGTTGTTTGATGGCAATCCCGTGGTGAGTTAAAACGCGGTCTACCTCGGGAACCTTTCATCCTTTCGTCAATGCTGATCCGCTTCTTAGATTTACTTGTACTCACGCGTCAATCAAAGTTTCACTTCCCCATTTCTGAAACGAATATGAAATAGAAAAGGAACTGTGGAGAATTGGTAAAATGGATGAGTGGAGATCAGGAAAATTTTAAATAATTTTCATGTTAGGTGCCTGTCCAACACCCAGGCATATACGAGAGAGCACTCTTGTTTGCTAAACCTTAAAAAACCTTAAAAGTTCTCAAAATCAAAGTCCTTCAATAATGTATCACATAAATTGAGGTAAAGCCTTCATAGTAATTAAGGTTCTAAGGGATAAATGAAATGAGAATAAGAACTCGGTGATATTTTCTAGGATGAATGGGGAGTTAGAAACTATTGGATGGAGTTGTTTGATGATTGGTATAATAGTGGTGTGGTGTATGAATGTGGGTTTAAAGCACGTGTTAGTAATGAATGCAGGGAATTTTATTCAAATGATAATGAATTTCTAGCTGCAGTAAGCATTCTGAATAATGGAAAAGCTCTGAAGATATATGATACGACTCGTACATGTATATTTCGTAAAATGTTGAAGCGCTGGGCCACGTCATTTATTATCTTGTTCTGAGCGAATTGTTAACTACAATTGCTCCCTGTATCCAACGACTGAAATAATGCAATAACTTTACTCATGTATAAAAGGAAGGGTAGTAATATGGAGCGCAAGCATTAGTACAGTCAGTGTTTTCAGTATACTGGGAACATTATCCGTTAAATTGTAAATTGAAAAAGTACGGAAGGTAACAATCGAAAAACATCTGCAAATTGTAACGTTGCTGTATGTCTGGTATTGAATATATGAAGCATATGCTTGCTTTTCAGCAATCATTTAAGAAATTCATGGATGAAAGAAAGTTCATTTGTTGATTTAGAGAAGGTATGAGTATACGGCAGGGTAAAACGAGGGAAGTTGCGTAAGCATTTGAGAAAATATGGAATGAATAGCGGATATTGAATGCTATCAAAGGCAGGTACTTGTGTGAATGGAGCCTAGAGTGATTTGTTTGAAATAAGGCATGTTTGAAACAAAGTTAAGTAACGTCACCATGGCCTCACAATGCATTTATGGATAAGCATGGATGTGATAGGTGTAATGATTGGAAACGTAAATATACCGTTTTTCCATATGCCCTCTATCCAATATTGGTGGCAAAGAGTAAACAAGACCCACGGGGAACATACTACGGTTTCAGTAAGCTGGCAGAGAGAATGAAAGTAATGAAAGTGAGGATAAATGTGTACTAAATGAGTTGGATAAGGATAATGTGAAGAATAATTGGAGTACGGAATTTAATCGGTATGAGCGAAGCATTGCCTTACTGAATTTAAACGATAAAATAATTGAACAAGAGGTTGATTTCACATACCCCGATTGAATACTTGCGGAAAGTGGCAGGATAAATGAAAAGATAAAAAGATAGCGAGTTCCAGTGGAAAAATTATTGTTGACCTGTAAATAATATGAAAAAGCAACAGCAACGTAGCATAAAAGTGCACTACCTCCGACGTAATTGTTAACGTAACGTCTAATTTCATATTATCGCAAATATCGAAAAAGCTTGGGTATTGGGAGAGGCACATGAGAAAATGTTTTGGTAAAAGAAGAGATACTGAGAGGAATAAGTGGGTCACGAAAACTGTAGATTTGACTCGCCGATAATAGATAGCTAAGCAAGAATTGTGTAATTCCAAGAAACTGTGGGAGATGCCGTGAAAGTTACTTTTGACGGAGCCATCCACTAATATACTCGTACATTACAATTCAACAATTTCAGAGTTGTCGAGGAATCCGGATTCGAATCCCGGTCAAGGCGAATGATTTTTACACTCTAAAATTGTTGCATTGTAAGAAGTGTGTACTTAAAGTGTTTTACTCACAATGAGAACAAGGATGAGAGTCGAATAACCAAATCAAATAAATGACAGAAGAGTGAATGTTTTGAGACGAGGTAATCATGGGTGAATGTAGTCGAAGACTCTCATTCTGAGGAACATAGGAAATCCTAGGAACCAGAGAGTATGTAATGAACAATGAATAAGACGAAGTTAAAATAGATTTGTAACAATGGACTAGTGCGAAAGAAAATAGTATGGGAGTCTGAATGAATTAAATTGATGATTTTTTTTATTCTGCTTATCCCGAAAGGGAACGACGTGAATCACAGTGTACGTATGCACCATAGAGATTCAGGTGTGGTGTGGTGGAATCGTTCCATAATAACAGAAACAGAGAAAAACCCTTGCAATTTTCAACTCTTTAAAAAGTGGATAATTGCGAGATTTTCTCTGTTTCTGTTATCATAGTGTACGTACCCATTTACTGAGCAAATAATTGTGCAACTTATCTAAATTACTCTTACTTATTACTCATTTGAACACAATGATCATATAGCATTTTTGAGGAAATGAGGCTGTGAACCATTTAGTTAATTCTTGTAAAGGATATATCTATAATATAACCTATAAATCTTTTCCTAAACATTACCAGCAGTCAACTAAACAAAACCTATCCATATGACCATTATTCAAAATAGATCCCGTGTGAACTTCGAATTTAATGCAATATACAATACGTATTTATCAGTTATTTCAATTAAATCTAAGCAATCAGATAGTTTTAAGTGTCTAATACATTAGCATTAATAGGTTACGCAGAAAGGGAGTGTAGGTAGAAGGAGTGAGAGAAATACACCTGGCAAATTAATGTTCATTTCTCGATGACGAAAGATAGAATTTTGGCTTTTTTAAATTTATATTTTGACAGGTAAAAGGTAAATAAAATAAATTTTAAAAATATAAACATCATCTAGCAGGTCACTTGAACTGCCTGCATTGGGCCATTCGTGTTTCAACGAGACGTGAAGCACACAGATAAGCACCCGAATCCATCTTTGAACAGAATGTCTGAAGGATCTTTAGTCCTGTCAGAAAAAAAAATTATTAGCGAACTTTTCTAATAGAGTATCTGCTCGAAAACGCTAACATCTAAATGCTTATGAAAAGGTGGTAAGGCGAAGGTAAAAATGAAGAAATAAAGTTTTCAAAGAGTTGGATGAAATGAGAAGAGATATATAGAGGTATTTAGAGATAAAAAGCATCAAGCGTATCGTCCGTGAAATCTGCGATGCCGCCAGTGCAGTTAGCTGATAAAATACGACGGCTTTACATGTCTGCTTTTGCAGCGTGAAATTGGCCAATCCAAAAGTAGGTCATTAAACTGAATGTTAATTTTTCTTCTCGTGCTACCAGACCGAAAAAAAATTTAATGGTTATTTAGTGAGACGTGTAGCTGCTATAGGATGAGGATTAATTTCACAAAAATATCAAAAAGAGCTCAAAGTTGTTCTTCCCTACCATCCCTTTTGTTTAAGATTAAAACTTCAGACATTTTGGAGCGGAATATAAGCAGTGAGTGTGCGTACCTTTCCACTCATTTATTGAACGATGGTCTGACATTGCGTATCACATTCAGCTAATGCAGTATCTAAATTAAATAATTTATTAATGCAGTGAATTCTTTCCATTGTGCACCTACTCGCTTAAATGAGCAGCCTCCGTAACTGTTTTTAAGAAGATTTATTGAAATATTTTAGGTGTAATGACGTGATTTGGTATTAAAATGGAACAATTGCTAAGGAAACATGTTTCACAGAAAATGACTACTTAAATAGAATTTTTTCCGGTATTTTGAAACAGAAATGTACACCTGCATTACTTCTGTATTTCATTAAATTAATTCTGTATTTCAATAATCAGAACTCAGCGCCAGACAATTGTCGGATGAGTTAAGATCAAATTATAAACTTGGTCAAAACGTTTCTCTTCTGAGTGAGAGAATTTTCTTTACTTAAAATATTTTGTTGCACCCGATTAATTGGAATAATTCTTCTCCCTGCAGGTCAACACTCCCTTTTTTCAAATTAACATGCAAATAAATAATTTGCCATTCTCGCGCCAATAGAAAGATTGTTCCACGGGAAACTTTAAAAGTTGAAACTACTTTCAGCGGAAACATCAGGTTTAAGAGCAATTCAGTGTGAATCTCGCAACGTTTATGTAGTCTTTGGCGCGAGAAATTCTTTGAAAGACAAAATATTGCGATAGAGAAAGAGGGCGAAATTTCGCAAGCTTGAGTTTTGCAGAGCATACAGAATCTGACGGGAAAGCGCTCGCAAAAATTACCGTCACGATTGTTGGCGAAGTGTAGCGCATTAAAGATGGGTGAAGATATATTCCTGGGGGTGGGGAAGGGGTTGGAGGGCGGGAGGGGACGAGAGAGGAGCTGACTGAGGGGAGGGGAAAACATGCCGAACCCGCGCCGAGCGGAGCGCGAGAAATATTTTTTCCCTGAAACGCACTCTCAATTGTATTATTTTTCCGAGTCGATTACAGTTTGGTGCTCCGATATTCTCGCAGGGCCGGTGTGCTGTCGTTGCCACTTCACATGAAAACGGATGAAAAACAAAGGATGAATACACGAGAGTAAAAAAGAGCGTTTTTGCGCGCCGCCCGCGCACCGGAGACATAAATTAGTTTTGGTAGACGTCAGATGCTGAATGACGGAGACGAACTCGTGAGAGAAGCGAGGCGAGACTGGAAAGGGGTGGATGGGGACAGAGAGAGAAGCTCGGGTGTGAGAGATGACGGATTGAGGGAGCAGGTAGGGGGAGGAGGAAAAGAAGATGATGTCGGCGAAAGAATTTCCGACCAAACCGAAAGACTTCATTTTTGCCAGAGTCAGTGGTCGGAAATCACGCAATTCCTGGTGCCATACCTTTTTACCGATTATTCCTTAAGATAGCCTACAAACTACGTATTCATATCCCTTCATTCTCATTCATATCGGAACCGGAACGTTGCACGGAAACCTCTTTGCTGAGTTCATATGCCGAAGACCTGGGTCAAACTCCCTGGCATGCGGAAAATATTTGTCTTAAGTCCAAATTAATGGTGGTGCGTGAATAATGAACAATGAGGATGATTAATATCTGGATGTAACCAAAGATCAATCCTACCATATGACTTAATGAACCTCTTTGAGGCGAACTGCAGTCGACTCAGGATAATTCCAACAAATGACGGTCTAATAGAATTGGACAACATATAATATACTGCAAATTTCACGAATTCCAAATATATAAATAACTTCAGAGTTATAAATTTATAACTCTAATACGTTTTGATTTGTTCATTAATCTTTCAAAAATAGGTCTTGTAGAAAATATATAAAGCATTTATTCATTTGCCACAAGCTGGCCTCGTTGGTTTGAATGGTCGCTCGGGTCCTTATTGACATTCCGCTGACTTTGGTGCCACTTTCGGGGACACGATGATTTGGCTCGGGATTCCCGGAGACATAAATTAGGTGAACCCTAGTGCGTCCCGTAAACACGGGACAGAAACATGCGCACGTGCACAATCGTGGGGATATTGCGGGATTAGCGGAGAGGGCCGCGTCAGGAATAACCTCCCTCTTTTGGCGCCCTCACGCCGTACTCCGACGCAAAAGGCTAGGAAAGAAATGACGACGGTACGCCCACGTCTTTGCTGCCCTTCATTTCTCTCATCTCCCCTTCCCGCCCCCTCAGAGCCGCGCAATGCATCCGATGAACGTAAAAGTGACGCCATGCGAGATCGGAGCGGCAGAGCTGTGAACCCCGATTGGCGCGGGTAAGCGTGCCTTAAATGGCTGACGCGCGATAAATGCGCAATTTATAATCTTTGCTGCGAAATTTTGCGAAAAAGTTATTAGCATTCGTGTGTATTTAGGGAGTCTAAGAGATGATGCAAGTACATGAGATTTGAAAAGTATGCACAGGTTTTCATGACTACCTAGAGTTGTGATCTCTACTATCACCGGACGAGCGAAGTATTGGCGTTGGTTTTTCAATGGAAGCAATGGAGTGGTCGTTAGTGGATGTTAGACATTAAGACCACTGCTTGGAAAAAAGGTAGAACTGAAAATTATTTTACTTCTTCTTTTAAGAGTTAAAAGAGGATTGGGAATCACCAATAAGCTCAAAAAAAATGCATTAATACTATTACATAGGAATTGAGAGAAGAGACTTTTGTGGTTAAAGACCGAGTTTTCAAATTCGTGTCTAAATCATTGCTTTTTTTTTGAACGGATCTGGTAACTGAAATAAATATCAACCGAATGTTAAAGATAATTCTCTCAAACTCTTCAAATGTTCTCTAATAGAATGTGCAATACATAATGTTCCTCCGAACGTTTTCTCTACCACATAACGGAAGCATCTAAAATTAAAACGATGGTTGAACGATGAAATAATTATTTACGTTAGCTAACAACTCTTCGCAATTTCTAATACATTTATTAAACAAGATTTTTGGGAGACTTCTGCGGCCGTTTTACGGTCATAAGAGTATTTAACACTATTAAGATCGCATTATATTTAATTTAACTATGCTTTATGGTCAAACATACGGCATATAGTATTTTATAATTCTGGTCTTATAAGTTAATACAGTGTGTTTACACACTTTTTCGGAAATTGTAAAGAGACACGTCTAAGACACTGTGCAAATCGGCCAGCCATCGCATAGTTTCAATGTGTTCTCATTCCAAATTTCCCCTGTACAATGCTAAGGTGAGCCGACATTTTTCTTGGCGCTTTATTTGGCATTTCAGGAACCTTGACCATGCGTAGGAAGGAGCATGAATGGCATGAAAACAAAATTAATACACACGAGAGTCGGGGAGAGTTAAGATAAATTGCTCGGATTAATGGTCGTGAAGTGCATCAACACAACCCGTTCGAGGCGTAAAGCCGAAATTATTTAGTGTCCCACACATTCCAACGTCCGCACAGGACTTGAGTTATTGAAAGAAAAGAAAACAGCGCCCACACTTTTCAACGTTCCGGGTTCGTAGAAGAAGCTGAATTACGTCTTTCGTGCGAAAATCTCGTTCCTGCCAGCGACTACCGAAGGGAAAGTCCTTTTTCTCATCTCTCATTTTTTTTCTTCAGCTAAAGATAATAACGGCAGCAACAATGGGAATCTTTGGATCCGCTCCGTGAATGCTGAGCTTCCGAGGGGAGACGAGGATTAGACTCCGAGCTCCTCCCGAGCGCGTCCCCGCATTAAAGAAGGCGCAGTGAGACATTCCTCCATGTCCTCTCGGCTGAGCAAGGCTCGTGTCATTTCAATTGCAAGAGGAAGCGCGCTTGGTTTGAGGGGAATTAAAAAAGTAGTGTCGGGAGTTGAAGAGGTTTGTCACACCCTAACGTGGATGATTATTATTATAAATAAGGATTAAGGAGACGACGCTCGTAAGAAGGATGTCCCTTCCACCCAACGAAGAAGACTTCGAGGAGGGACGAATGGCATTCTTCGGATTTAGAGAAGAGAGGGAAGGGATGTAATATTCGACCACCGCTACTCATGACGCCAACCAATGCCGCCAACGAAAGGCTCTGGTTTTTTTTTAATAGTCCACGTTAACTGATTGTTAAGTATTGCGAATCCCTCTTCATGAGGAACACAAAAAGAAGAGTAGACGACTACAAAAAAAATGCGTCTCCCACCCGAAGATGGGAGATTATCTTACCAGTGTGTTCATTCGGAAGCTGTGTGCGTGCATGATAAATTGAGAGGCACGGCCCGGAACTGGTTCTGAAATCGCGAATAAAATATGCGGAAAACCTTTAACGTCCGGGACAAGTTAAAAAAAACAGTGACAAATGACGAAACAATATCGAGTTCTGCTGGTATATTTGAAAATTTAACCTTATAGAGGAGGCTTCCTGCCTTTAATGATTTCTAGTAGGTGTTCTAGACTCTCTTCCTACGGAAAGTCATTCAGTCAAAAAGTAGGGAATGTGTTTCTGGGAATTGTTTTCCCATAAGTGAAAATACGAAAATGTAATGCAATGCATATTAATGATTCCTCCATGATATATATACCCTTCTCCTGAATGGATGTTATCGGACTAAGAGGAATCGTGAAGCAAACACATGGTGAAAATAAAATAATAGCTCCATGACTCATCGTGTCAATCGGGATACTATATTAAGAGCCCTTTTCATAAAATCACAAAATAGTCCTTTACCATATCTTGCGAGCCTTACCCTTCCTACCCGAGCGTTGAACTCTTCCCTCGTCCGCCGGTCCTCCAAATGAACTCCTAGTCACCGGGATCGGATGTCTCTCCTAAGTTTACGCCAAGCCAATACCTGCAGCCAGATGTGGATCTCCTTCGGTCTATGAACGTTAATAATTTCAGATAAACCCAAAACGCATTTCGGGGGTTTAATTTTAGTCCGACGGTTTCGACAAAAAATATATGGAATGCGTGTTCTGGGGAAGGTCGGAGGCCGGGCACAGGTTAGTGCCGATGTATTTTTTTTACGGCCACATAACGTTCCATTTCGAGACCGCACACCGATGATTAACGATATGGGACGTGTTTTATTTAGTAGTTGATAATTCCCCCCACCCAGTCCCGTAACGGCGCCCGCGACGCGTATCACCTGAGCAATCTTGTCATAATTCATCCCCAGACGGATATACATTCACATTCGGATCCGTCCCGCACTGAGCACACTGGGAATTACTTCAATTTTTTTCTGCCCGCGTGAGTCGAAAGCAATCAATAGATGCACGAAGTTCGCCGTGTTAATATTATTGCCGCGGAATCATTAATTTAGCGCCGGTAGATCGATATCACTTGATAGGGAATTGAGATACTTCCATACCAGCATGGTTTAAAGTGGACGGATAAAGAGTGTTCGGGTGGTGGAACAATGTTGCATATTTTTTTAAACTTCGTATTCTTATGATTTTTATTTCCGTCTAGGCAAGATGCATGGCTTCATTTTTCAGTTCCTCAAGCTAAATGGTAATTCTCCCATTTGAGTATGTGGAATCGCTAGTAATGAAATGTGTAAAATAAACGAGAATATGTATGAATTAACTTAAAGCATATATATATATATATATATATATATATATATATATATATATATATATATATATATATATATATATATATATATATATACTTAAGTGGGTCGCGGTGGTCCAGTGGGTAGAGCATTGGACTACTGACCGGAGGGTCCCGGGTTCGATTCCCGGGCAAGGCACTCTGGGCACCTGCAGCTCCACCCAAGCTAGTTGATTTTTAGGGTACCAGATCTTCCTGGGAAGCCATAATCGGCACAGGGAAAGGAACTGGCCCCCCTACCCTGATGTGTGAATATTCACACGCCGTCGGGCTTGGTACATGGGTGAGCTCTACCATCACCTACTAAACCGACCTTCGGGTTGATTACTGTGTTTATGGTTTTATATATATTTAAAGTAACTTATTATTATTTGTAAGAAATTAAAAAATATTGATGAATTCAATTTTCTGAGGATTATGAACGAGAAAAACTAGAAAATATAAGGAGATTATAATAATTATTTTTGAATAGTTCATACTCTGAACCTATCTCTTCAGTTTGAATCAAGTATTGACGGTCACTTAAACACAAGCGATTATTTTATATAAAAATCTTCTCTGGGAGAATAATGATATCGCTCATACGCAATCTACTTGAATGAATATTCCAACGAAAAAATAAAATTTCTTGATCCAAACTACTCGCATTGAATCTGATATTTGGCTAACTAACGGCTACATAAATGTAAAAGTCGGTTAAAAAACGTTAAGCAGTTGATGTGGAATATTACATCATCTCATTCTCATTTCATGTGTATTTTTATAATTTCAGATAGTTGCGGGAAGTGCCGATCAGCCACGAGACGCCTAAATCTCAAAAAGTACTGCCGAAGAGATTACGGTAAGTGAATCCCTGCGACAAAGTAGTTTAAAACTTAAGTAAAACGTGAGTTTTGTGCTACGCAATGTCACCGCATTCACATGAGGTATTAATATTTGCATGTTCATTTCGAGCTTTTAAATTTAAACTTTTACACTTTAAAACTGTAAATTTCATGGAAAGTATTAAAATTCTAGGAATGCCATTGCCCCGGGAGGCGGTTTTACAGTCATGCTCATGTAAGGTCGGATTTCAAGTGTGATAAAAGTGACACAAGTAATAAACTACAACTCTTCATTTTCTTTTTTTATTAATTTTAAAGAAAATCATTTCAACACTATTAAACTGAAAATATTAATTCACCGCGGCTCTATGAACTTTTCTTTTAGTTAAATCAATTCGTTTACATTTCAATGCAACAATGCGGATGACTCCATTAGCGGAAGACTCCGTTAAAAGTTACTGTTGCGGCATCTCCCGCGGTTTCTTGAAATTCGTTTACATTTGATAAATATTATTTTGAATGAATCTTTATTATTGGTTATAGTTATAGTTATTCACATTCATTGTTTCTTTGGTCCATGGTTTTGTCCTATAAAAGTGGCACTGTTATCACATTTTAGTATTGATATTGGTTGGTGAATAAATTCAGTGCTGTTTTTGCTCCGAGTCTAAATTGTACTTAAAATTAGTCGTTCTGTGATAGCTAAAACCGATCTGCATTAACAGCTTCATAAAAACTTAAAATTACACAAAATTAAATGTGAATTTATGAGTGTAGTAAGATAAATCGTATTTGCAAATGTATGTATACGTGTAACAGGAAATATATAAGATAAAAAAGCGTCATCTGAAAGGTGCGTTGAAAATATTAAACAAGGTTATCGGACGAACAGAAGTGTGCATATTGATAACGAGGAAATATCGCTTATGGAACTAACGCCAAAGCATCTCCAGACAGAAATATAAAAAACGTACAAGTGTTACGACAGTTCTCTTTCATTTTCTAAGTAAAAATTAAATATTCAGAGGAAACAAGCATAACAACTTTGCATACATGAGATTCGCTACTTTTTGATAATCCCTATCTTAGGTCAGTTGTAACGGACATTGTAATGAATGGCTGAAATATCATCCCACCCAAAAATCTACCTCCTGATTAATATGTTGCCAATTAATGATTGCTGAATAAATTATCACTTCGAAACTTGGTTACCCTTTAGGCTTACCGATGCTTCCATAGATTCACGACCGCCTTGTTTGAATTGCCTTTCTCTCTCTCTCCCTCCAACCATCACTACTCTTCACCATCATCCGCCGCTCCAAAAGCAGCCGTTTTGGCCAAAGTCACGCACCGGGAGGGCATCGGAGACGAGTGGGTGCGGTTCACCATGGCCGTGCAGGCGGTGTACAAGAGGGCGCGGAGCAGCAGCAACAGCGCTACGCCTGGCGGCGGCGGAGAGTCATCGAGGCTGATCAAGAGGGGCACCGCTAGTTTGTGGGTGCGAGTGAGGGACCTCGCCTGCAAGTGTCCTAAGGTCAAGACAAACAAGTGAGTATACAAGTGCTGAGGCTCTGGTACAACGCACAATGCAGCGGCCAAAGCGGTCGCACTGGTTACGAATGCTTGGAAAAAATGGGCCCTAAATTTTGCCGTTCCGCCTACTCACGAAAAATTTACCTAAAGACTATTTTCCATACCTGTAGTCATGCTGTAACGATGTAACATGAGCGCTTCTTTTCGACGTGAGAGCGAACTATTTAAAAGGGTTGCAGAGGAGAACACGTAATGGTCAACACGAATTCTGCCATAAAAATCAAACAAATAGGTGGAGGCGTTTTATTCCAGTCGGTAGAGCCTTCGGCTGCTGAACGGAAAGTGTCCTGAAGGTCCTCCGATAAAAATATGCGTCATGCCTCCGGACAATTCCAGCCAAACCCAAGCTGTACGCGATCTTTATCGCAAAGTGAGTTCCAACTTCGCCTGTCAAAACCGATCCTCAGAATGAAGTCTGCGGCTGGTTTGGATTTCTTTAACGTGGATCCTGTATATTTTTTCGTAACGTCCGCATTTCAACTCTAGAGTTCAACACCAACGTGTGCAGAGGCGAAATCAAAAGAAGTTTTCTTTGAATTTATTGACGCACTAAACATCGCAACCAGTACGTCTCCATGTAACTTTTAACTCTTCTGCGGGGAAGAATTCACGGAGCGGTGTCCGGTCTTACGGTCTCCCAAAGGCAACGCACCCATTGGGAGTGCATCACAGCCATTGATTTTATTTTAATATTGTCCGATGGATATCTTTCAGTTGGGCTCAAGCCTGCGTGCAGGACCGGTTTAATCCAAAGTCGAACCAGTTGGTAACCAGTTCACGAATACGTACACAATATCCTTATACCAAAAGCAGTATTACCGACTTCACTTCACCCATCCTCTTGAGTTTCCTCTCACATAGGCTAAAAGGTACGATTTCTCACGCTTTCACTTTGACGGAACATTTCTCTTCTAAATTAATCTGACCGTTTTCATGAAAATGTTCCAAGCGACAGGAAATGATATTGCTCCACCTTGATTTAGATTCACCTTCCGTCGACGAGTGAGAATTGAATAGGGTGTTGCACAGGTCAACACCAGGTCACAGTTATTTATTATAGGAAATAGTGTGGAGTAGTTGATATCTCGGGGTCGCTAATTCTAACCTATAACCTAATACCTCGCTATTGGTAAAACGGTTTTAAATAATATTTACTAATATGGTTTTATTTTGACCATCTATTTAAATAATCTCATTTTATTATAAAAAACAAACATTAAAAACTATTAATGTTGATATTGAGCAAAAATTGTAAGCATTATGAAACATTTCTTTCTTTTCATAAATGACTAACATGTCGTGGTTTCGGGGGTTAGACCACTGACCGGAGGGGCCGGGTTCGATTCCCGGGGATGCCTCTGGGCACCCTCAGCTTCTACCAAGCTGTGTAACTTTTTCGAGTATCAGAATTTCCTGAGAAACCATAGGTGGCACAGGGAAAGGAACTGAGGCTCCTACCCTGATGACTGAATTTCACACGTAATTGGGCTTGGTGCTAGGTGAACTCAACCCTCCCCATTTAAACTGAGCTTCAGGTTGAAAACTAGTTTTTTAACAACTAAAACTTTGTGTACACGCACTTGCCTTATGTTTCTTAGTGGTGAAAGCTTTCAGGATATCTTGTCAATCGACCTTTTGCAAGATGAATTCAGTAGCATAAGAGATACTTATTAAATCAACATTATTTTGATCTGTTACCGTGAACCTCAAAGCCCTGTCCTGACTCCCCAATTATCTGGCCCTGAGAAGAGGTAGGTAATACCTCTTTCAGTTATGAACAGCATAATGTTGTCTTGTGTAACAGAATTATTTTTAGTATTTTATGAACGATTCATTAACATTCTTGTCATTAGAACTTGAATATATCTATTGTGTTGAAATGTATAACCTTTCATAAATGTATAATGCATCATTTTATGATACAAAGCAAGGGTTTGTTGATAATTTTTACGTGTTAATTATACTAATTTAAATAATTGACCTTTGATAATTTAGGATAAAATCATTATCAAAACAAGTTTTCTTCCATGAGACGTGCTACTTTTTAATATTCCCTAGCTTGGGTAATTTGTAATGGATATTGTAATAAAGAGCATAAATAATTTTTACCACCCTAATACAACTCTTGTTTAAATGTTGATATTTGCCCATTAATAATTAGTGACTACATTCTTGTTATCAATTGGCCCATTTGGTTACTGGCTAAGAATACCCATTCTCTGTGCAGATGATGGAGAATCATTATGTATAATAGCATACCAATAGTTTAAAATAAAGCATCAGGAATCTCTACTTAGTATAGGAATAAATACCCTGAATGTCACTAATGATTCAAAACTTGATTAAACTTGACTTGAGGATTAAACTTAATTACACTTGGCTTGAGGATTAAATTGGATTACAATTGACTTGGGGATTAAAATTGATTGAATAATAAATAAATGATCAACAGCCAACATATAATCCCCCTTAAAGAAACGATTTTTAATAACATGAAAAATAAAACATATTTAAAAAAGTTCATATCACTCTTTAAACAATATGAATAAGATTACCTTAAAAAAGAATATTTATTTTCAGATATTGCCAATGTTTCACAGAATTTATTGTAATTAATTGCGGAATCTTAGATATTTTGTGGCAGATGAGAATTAGCACTTGTTGTCAGGAGACATCAATGGAAAACTTTATCTATGCTCAAAATGATTTAAAGAAGAAAAAACTACTTCATACTATCATAATTCAGTGGAATTAGATAAAACAGTTTCTGGCGTAAATTGGTGGAAAATCTTCATACTGATTTTTTTATAAATCCAGCCACTTTACGTTTCCACATAAACATTTTCATTTTCATGACCCAGGTTTCGTTACAGCATAACATCATCAGGTCATTTTGCATAACATCATCATCATCAGACCTGATGATGTTATGCTATAACGAAACCTGGGTCATGAAAATTAAAAAGTTTATGTGGAAAAGTAAAGTGGTTTGATTCAGTGGAATTGCTTATGTCCATTGTAGGTAACGTTTTTTCAACTGGCATATTTGAACTGAATTTGGGAGATTTTTCCCAAAGGAGCAAAAACATTGAGTATCAGTCCATTTCATTAAATGTGTAATGATTTAAAAGAAGTAATGAGACCATTGGTTTGATTTAATAAAGAATAAATATTTTTCCAATTGAAGTTCAAGGTACATCTTGTATAATCCTTATAAATATTGCAACATAGGAACATTCTTCACATTACATAGGACAAATGTCATAAATATTTGGACTATGCTTATTTATCAAAATTTGTGAGGTAATGGAATTGGTATGCTAAAAATTATAGCTTTGGTGAGAAAAAACATGTTTCAGTCTCCCAGATGAGCGATCCATCATAGTCATGTGCCAAGTAAGAAGTTTGAATGCAATTTAGAATCCCAATGAAATGGAAATTTATTTCATTTTGGCATATTTCGACCTCTTCATTGAGATACTGGCGAGTAACATGGTGTGGCTGGTATCAAGAGGGTCGCATCTCGGTGCTTGTATGCCTCTCACCATCACCAGCACTTCCCTTCGGACATGTGTTTACATGCACCAATGTGTAAAGCCCTTTCTTTACCTGACTCTCAATTCTTATTTGGTGCCTCTCAAATGATAAGGCAGACAAATTTATAAGTTAAATGTTTCAACTGTTAGAATAATAACAGAATTGTAACTAACAGGTTTGTTAGAAACCTTGTATATTTTATATGGATGATTTTGATAATCTCACAGCTATCAGTGATTACAATAACGCCCAATTGGGATTTTTCTATACTTGTATTTATTGGCCAGAATAAAAACACTAACCGCAAGAGTTTTTAAATCAATGTAACCCTCACATTTAGGTCACCTTCCCCCTTTTGTTTACATTTGTATCCACGATTACTAATGAATTTCATGCACATTTAAAACACTAAACCATTGCAAACTTCCATTTCTCAGGTCCTACCTCATCTTAGGCAAAGAGGAGGTGGGTGGTGTGACCGGTGGAATCAGTGTTGGAGCAGGGCGAGGCCCAGGGCTGGAAGTGGATCGCCGCTCCATTGTAATAGAATGGAGGGACGAGTGGCACAGGAGGATGCGTCGCTTCCAGAGGCGGGGAAGGAAATGCAAATAGAGCACCTATGAGATGAGGGAGGGAGGTGAAGAAGGAAAAGATGGGGATGACGGAAGATGAAGGAAGGGAATTGAGGAATATTGACCAGTACGAAGGTGAAAGCAGATGAGTCACCAGTTGACTGAGTGTTACATACAGAAAAGTAGTCAAAAAATACTCTTTCTCTCTTCCAGGTGTGCGGTTGAATTGCTTGGCTAAATGTCATTTTTTTCTAATTTCGTAGCAGCTGTTCTGAAGAACACAGCGGATGTTGTCAATGAACGTGTGTTAGTATCCCAGAAGATGCATGGAAGATAAGATTTTTGTGTAACTATGTGCTTTCTGGTCAGTGCGAAGCAATAAAGAGTCTAGGAAAGGAGTGGATCTGTATGGAACTGGTGGTGAGAAAATTAGGATAATTTTCTCAGATGCAGTCATTGAAGTGCTTTATTGGTTACTTGTGTTCAATGCAGCAAAGGAGTTAAATCTTTGATTTAAAGAGTGCATACAACAGTGTCTCAGACACACACTTCCTAATTTCGATTTTATGTTATGTTGTGCTCACTACAAGTGAGTCATGAAAAAAAAACTTTTTTAAGATTGTTTTATCATAGAGTGGAGGAAAGAAAACTTGACCACCATCAAGAGCAATAAATGCTGGATCAGAGATTGAAGCAATAACGTGTCAACAACAATAAGTAGGTATTTGAAATGCATCCAAGGGAAGTAAGGCATAAAATGAGGTTTAACCGTAATCCTCATTTATTAACTGATAAGTTTTTCATGGTAAATATATCATAAGACATGTCAAACGCAAAGACAAGACAGGCAGCTCTTTGTATCAGTTTGACCTCTGTCAGGGATATTTCAGAGGTTGAGAAGCATGACTTGAAGGATTTAGATAGCATTGGCTATGACTGCATCGTCTGCTATCAATGTACTCTGGAATGCTCTTGGTGTGTATATAGCAATAAGGGATGCAACTAGTGCCAAATTTTTGCATGCTGAGTTTTAAGTTAACATGCTATGTGTAACCACAGATCAACTAATATAAGGATGAAAATCATGCAATGAGAATCAAAGATAAATGGTGAAAAAAAAATATTTTGCGTAAAATTCCAGAGTTCTTCAAACACTTCCATTTCTGAATTAAATTTTCAGAGCAGCCCAAACCTTTATCAACATAGATGTGAAAAACCCGGTAATTAGTTTTCATCATACCAAGCAAGTTTCACTTTCTAGGGCAATCTGCTGTAAAACTAATTAACTGACCATTACATTCATTTATGAAACATTCAATAAAGCATTACTCTGGACTATTGAAAAGTTAAATGTAACAGTTAAAAATATTGTATCACAAAAATAACTAATGTACCCTGATCCTTAATCTGTACTCTGATATCAAACAGGAGTCTTTCTAGAAAATACAGAGATGTTATGACAAGTTCACAATGACTTCATGATCCCAAAAGTCATTCAAAAGGGAAGACGGAAATATATGCCCCAATTTTAATCACATACGAAGTTCAACTCAATAATCAATAAATATGGCAAGTCTCATGGCTAAGCTGCACATTGAACTGTGGCCCCATGAAAATTAGGATGAAATTAACATTGCAACTGGAGTACACAGTAGTACTTTACTTGTTTATGCACAAGTTAAATCACTTCACCACCCAGAATGGAATCAAACTGCTGATTAAACATGAAAGGCATTTAGTCACCACTTCCTATTTTGGGAAGCAAAATACGTCCACAGACAAAAGTAAGATGTTCAACCACATACCGGAAATGCATTAGCCACACAAGTAATACTTCAAAATATTTTATGGCTACTTGCATGTAAGAAAACCTCACCCCATCCAAATACACACAGATTGTGTACTAGCCTAATTGGCAATACAAACAATTGGATATTTGCATACTTAAACCTTGGTATGGTGCTTGGTTATTAAGTATGGATATATAAGTAATGCATACAAAAACAAGATAACTTATAATCTAGTCTGCCAATCCACCTACAATCAATCTCAAAATGTAAAATGTTTCATTTCTTTTTTGATTCCTAACATTAGGGTTTGGTATTCCAAAAGGCATACCACTTGGCAAATCTGAATAGTTTTAATCTCAGCAGTGAAGAGGAAAAATATTTGTAATGTTGCTGTGACATTAAGCTTTTTTTAGTGTATTAAAGCTTCCTCCTGAGAAAAGTAGTCAAAACTTAATATGTAGTCAACTAAATCATTCATTCTTAAACTTTTGCGGCACCAGCATTAAAAAAATGTTTGCAAATTAAAATTAAGGTTCTAATGGAATTTATATAAATTCCTTTTGCAAGTATTATTACATCTGCCAACTAATAAAGTGGGAGATCTGCCCTTACATAGCAGTTAAATATAGAATTAATGGCAGAAGAGATGAAATGTAATTCACATTAGCCACAAAAAATGAGAACAAGTACTTTTGGCGCAAGCACAATATGCATGGCGCTAACAATCAATACTGACCATGTATGCTATCAAAGGTGTTGTAAGTTGTTCTTCCTCAATGTATATATTTATTACACTAATTGATAATATGGTAGTAATTTAAAAAAAAAGCTTGAACGCCACATGTGGTATGACAATGGCATGCAAATATGCTGTGATGGCTACGGCATAGTATAACAGCCATACAAAAGAAGCTTTCCTATACTGTAGAAGTAGGAGAAGTGAAAACCATTTTAAATCCATGCTTCACTCATCAGAGACATATCGTGTAGAATTAAGGGCTTATACACTTGAATCCAGAGAAGAAAATAATGGGAAATCAGTCGTGCAAGAAGATTATGTTGCTTCAAGCATTCCAGTTCCATATTTTTTTGTGGTAATATTCAAAGGTTCCCATAACATAAAATCTTTTTCTGGTTAAGAAGCAGTACTAATGCAAATTTTGACTGAAGTTCTTTAGATTTTCATCACTACATGGATTATATGATGATTTCATTCAATGTCACTCATGATATTGCTACGAACAGTTCTAGAGGTTATTCAAATTTTCAATGAAATGCAACAGGCATAACTTCAAATTATTCAATACTTTCAATGCTCTTATCGCTTCTTAACTTAAAAGAATATGCTCTACAGGATTAATTTGCATCTGATATTCAGGCTAGGTGAAACAACGTCCTACAAGATTTCAGCGAATTGTTTCACGACTGAAGCCCAGTAGCTCATTAAGTTTAATGAGAATTTTTAAAATGTGGCTGAAATAAGCCAAAAAAATTAATGTACTAATTGAAGGCTGACATAGTGTTTCCTTCAAGTAAAAGCATTGAGTGTTGTGTAGAAAGAAATTATTCCAATTTTTCCATTTACCATCGTAATTTAAGAATAAGCAATGTAATTAATTTATACTATATATTAAAGAGAAAAAAGGAGTAACTTATTTGTAAAGTGTAATGTACTCAGTTATAAATTAAGATACTATGTAGAAAATTATAAAATTAAAGATGATCATGTTGAATCTTTAAAAAAATATTACAGAGTGGAAAATTATTAATTGAGACTTTAGCAATTTGTCCAATTTAATGACAACTTGCTATCCCATCAATCTCTTTGTCTTTTTTTTACAATGGACATTTCTCTGTATGTACAAAATTATTTCAGAATATAACTGGTAATAAAAAAGTTGCTATTATGGTATTATTTCTACAATGTTTTAAAAATATGTGCTACATATACGAGGTCTGAACAATAAATACGCGAACTTAGGCCATAAAAACTTTATTTTGCAAAATTTACTCTACATGGACTTGTTCCCCTTCAAAGTACTCTCCATCCATTGCTATGCACTTATTCCATCTTCTCGTCCACTGTTTAAAGCACCCTTGGAAGTCTTTGGCAGTTAGGCTTTTTAGTTTTCTCGTTGTTTCTTGCTTTACTGTATCCACATCTTCCCGGTGATGTCCCCTCATCACATTTTTGCATTTTGGGAATAGGAAAAAGTTGCAGGGGGCGAGATCTCTCCAATAAGGAGGATCATCAAGGATGGTGATTGAATTTTTTGCCAGAAACTGTCAAACAATTACTGCTGAATGTGCACAATTTTTGCACACTTTTTTAAAACCAAAATGTTCAGTTAAAATAGTGTGCACTGTTCATTTTCCTAAATTCAGTTCATCAGCTATCATTCGGACAGTTTTTTGATGATGAGTAAGGACAAGAGACCACACATGATCAATGTTGTCATCAACACAGTTGGTTGAAGGTCGTCCCAAGCTTGCATCATCCATCTTTAAAGCACTTAATCCATTTGAAAACAGATCTTTTCCTCAGACCATTATCACTGTAAACAACTGTCAACATTTTAGTAATTCCTTGATAATTTTTACTGCACTTCACCAAAAACTTGATGATGATTTGTTGCTCCGCGATTTTGTTAATTTCCATTTTCAACAAACAGTAAATACAAGGTCAACAGAAACTAACATAACTGACACCATATGCACAGCTCGACAATCTGCCAAGCACAGACAGCTCATTGGGTCTCAGGCAACTAGCGCCACTAGTGGACAGGGCTATAGTCCACGTCATGGCCGCCATATTGCACCAGTTCTTGTAGTTAATCTTATAATATTTATGGAATTATCTATAAACCTTGGACTATATTAATTTAAGCTACCACATCTTCATGAAGCACACATTGTTCTTCAAATTGCACAATGGTTTCATATGGCTTTGATTTTGTTACAACAATCGGAAACAAGGCAAAAGTTCAAGATAACTTTGAGAATAAATTCTTATCTGAATAAGGTTTCAAAAATTTTTTATGCTAATTATAGCAAAGAAATATTTTAAATAAAAAATAAACATTTTCCAGAGTCCACCCTCTTGTAATATCCTCGTTGAATGTCCTACTCTACCACTATAATTAAAATGGAATTTATAATTTGCACCTTTATCCTCATTTACACCTGTTTAACCTAAACAGTGTTAAAGAGGGGAAAACTTAAATATTAAAAGAAAAAAGAAACCATACATGCTTATAAAATCACATCTCTACAAACTCATGCCAGCACATCTACCACAGACTGGTTGCATAGCCATTTTTGAATTTTGGTTAGCCATGGTATGGAGGTGCTGAGATCATATCAATGCAGTTTGATTATCAATGACACTTTCTATGTGCCACTGCAAACTTATGTAATACTGGAAGTAAAGTTAAAAATTAAGGTAGAGTCCAACTGTTGAAACTAGCAAAAAATAACCATTATCAAGATATATCACCTATTTTAAAGGTTGTTTTTGGTGGCCCCCAATGAATATTTAATTCTGAGTATTGTTGAAACTTCTCATTTCTTCCTGCATTTCTTCATATCTTTTCTCCTCTAACTGCCCCCCACCCTTTACCCAATTTACCCAACATTCTCTCTCTCTAATCACAGCCTTCAACTTCCTATCCATTATCTTTTTTTGATTTTCCCCAAATCTCCCCTCTTTACCCACCCTATTAAAAACCAGTTGGTCTTCCACTCTGCCTAACATAATATCCACCACAGCCAAATCTCAAAATCCTTCAATCTATACACATTCTCTTGCCTCAAAGACCAGGTAACACGTACTACACTGCATATAAAAGTGTATTCAATCTTTTCTTAGAATCTTTACTCAGAATATAAAAAAGAATAAAATAATTAGGAATTACGTTTTATGGATATAGGAAATTTGAACATTTTCCTCTTCCCTCAAGCAACACCACTGCATGAGGTCAAAAATTACAATCACAAGGGATATTTTGAAATGTATTGTATCCCTACCATGCTATTGCTATAAAAATGACTTCATAACACTTCAATAGCTTAATTTCTAATATAATTCATGTGATGGCCTCAATGTCATTCGAATTTTTAAAGAGTGGATTGTAAATTATTTTGAGTAACAAAATCAAATATTGAAATAAGTAGTCACAAATCCTATTCCCCATCAACTTTTCTGCTCTGGTTTTGCAATACAGCATTGACAGGAATGTTGCTTAAAACAATCTTGTTTCCCTCCCATTTTTAGTTATCCAATTCCTCAGCCACTACTAAAAATGAACAAACAGACTAAATATTCAAAAAATCAATTTTTGCAGGTTACCAAAAATACCCTACAAGCTGTGGCAAGGGGTGTTACGGTATATTGGACACCTGAAATATTTTTCTCCATGCTACAAGTCAACTTAATGTGGCAAAACAATAAAGTTAACACCTTGTGACAATGTACATGTTTTGCATTTTCATTTCAACTAAAATTTCTGTTGTGGAATACTGCAAAGATTGTATTGCCAGAAATTTACATAAGCTCTATGCACTTCAATGCAAAGAGAATTAATTTATGGGGCATCTTTAAGGGGGAAATCAAAGGGTTGGTACTTCAAATGTTAATATGTTTTACAATGATTTTTCCATAATCTTCAGTCATATGCGAGTAAAAGAAGTTATTAAACCAATTAGTAAAGTACATTTTAACTACAAGCTTCTTCAGCTTTTATTAAAGTCTAAAATTTACACTTTGAAAAATATTTGAAGAGTACCAAGCATGATTGAAAAACTTTTATTATAGATAGAAAAACACCAATAACTACACAAATCTGGGACAGAATCAAGCAGCAAATGATCATGCTCCGTTTGAAAATCAATTTGCAAAACAGATTTAATCTTCATTCAAGTTGCATCTCTTGAAAAGTTAAATATATCCTCCACTACAAGAATATTACCAGGCAAAAAATCAAATTCATGAAAAGCATCGGAGCATAGAAGATCATTGAGAATAGCTCCAACTCGCACTTCCTTTCAAATTCCCCACTCCTCATGGGTGCATGGATAACTATCACAAAATAATACTAAAATGAGTTGATGGTTCAGGTGAGAGTATAATGGGTAATAATGCTTCTCAGTTGAAGCACCCCTTATTGGTCTTCCAGACTTTAATATTAATCTCAACTTGGAATCGAGTTTTTTAAGTAAAATTCATGAGAAAGAAGAGGTATATTCTTCAAAAAAACTTCATTTTCCTCTTCCCTCAAGCAACACCACTGTATGAGGTCAAAAATTACAATCACTAAAATTTAAGAGTCCCCCCAAAATCAAGCCCCCCAAATGCTTAAGTCCCAGAATTACTATTGCTAAAAATATAATACACCACCCATTTGATTCACCTGATCAATATATCTGTTAGCAAGGGTGCCATCATCATCAAAGTTAATCTGCAAGTAAAGGCTGTTTAGGGCAGTCACTAACAATAAATATGATCTACACACAAGGCTGCAATTATGTCATATGACCAACTGAAATAATGAAAATTGTAATAATAAACAGTAATGAAAATTGTAAACCAAAAAACAACTTATTTTCACTGGGGAATGTTGAAAAAGTAAAATTCTCAGCGCTAAAAAAAGCCAGTAGAATATCATGCAGAGGATTTTATCAACAAAAACAGCAAAATGTTGAAACTTGACACAGCGAGGAGTATCAAGTGTCACAAAATCTACTCTAGCAAAGAAAAAAGTAATCGAAGACCTTATATGACCAGTATACAATTTATGGCTTTTTGAAAATATAATATAAAATATAATAAGTCTATAAGAATCTTCTTTCGCTTATCTATGTTCTATTCTCCATTTCTCTCCGATTAGCAATAAAATTCAAACCTTTTAACAGTGCATGAACTAATCCTACTGCTTACATTTTTTGCTCTCTACACGCCTTCAAATAGTCTTCGACTTCTCTCAATTCTAGATCTACATATATACTTCCACTTCCCCACCCCCCAGTTTTTGTCTGATGGATGGAAAATCAAATGGAAATAAAAACTTCTTTTAATTTACTTTCCAAAAAATGAGTAAACTTATTCCAAGGGGTTGCTAAGGTACCAATCATACACCCAGTTACTTTTAGATATGAGCCTCAGAAGATTTAGAGAATACAAGAAAATTTCTTTAACTTAGGGAAAATAATAGCAAGCTTTGTCAATGGCACTACACCTTGTGTGAAGAGGAAATGAAATGGTAAGAGTAGAAAGGGGAGCAAAGAAAAAGGGTCCACGAGGATCAAGTTGCAGGGATGAGTATCAGTGCAACTTTCTTCTTAATTTGCCTAACCTGAGTTTTTAAGGTAAAAAAGAATTTGTAAAATCATGTTATTTTGGATACCTTGGAGAAGGACTCAATATCATTTCCCTCGTTTTCTTCTTATACTGGAAATATGGAAAAAATAAATTTTCCTGTGTTTCAGGAAAATATATTGCTTGCTACGAGAATTGTCATTGGTGCAATGTATACCCAAATGGACAAAAATTGCAATTATTGTCCTCAGAAGACTTTTGCAAAGAAAATGTCTAATTTAGACTGAACAAAAGTTAACTCTTGAAACTAATCAGACTCCTACACCACACATTAAAAGGATCTAAAATAACATGTTTTTCAATGAGTACTCAATGTACAATTAGGTACAAATCGAGCTCATTGTACTTTAATCATTTAGCAGATTTGTGACACCTTGTATAGTGGTTAAGAGTAATCCCTGAAATGTTTACAGAAAAGTGGTACTTGCTACTCTGGTACTACTACTCTGAGCACTGGGCCACTGAGCAAAGGGCCCGGGCACCCCCAGCTTCATCTAAGCTGCATGATTCTTTGAGCACCAGACATCCCTGGGAAACTACGGGAGGAACAAGGAAAGGAACCGGCCCCCATTCCGTGTGAATTTCACATACTGTTGTGCTTAGTACTAGGTGAGATCTCTACCCTCAGCTAACAAACCAACCTTCAGGAAGATGTGGAGATACCATTATTCACAGCAGTAGCACAGAAAAGATAGATGATCTAACCAGTTAGAATAGGGGATTAGAATGTTAGGAATGCACAATGTTAAGAACAGGAAAACAAGTAAATATAAATGTGGACAGGAAATCTAGATATTTTAGGGTTTTGATGTGAGATGGAAAGATAGGGACTACTGGAATGCTAGTTAGAGGGGAAGATACAGTGGAAGGGAATGGAGCCAGCAATGGGTGGCAGTAGTATTGAACAAATAGGTAGGAAGAGCCCAGTAACCATATGGCAGGCAACTGGTGGAGTATTACTAGAAGCAAAAGATGGAACAACAAAGTCATTCAGGGCCACATACCAACAAGTAACCATAGAGATGAAGAAATTTGAAAAACCAATTTGAAGAAATAATCGAGGGTGTGCCAGGGAGAAAGGTTAAGGAAAAGATGAGAGAGAGGTAGATACTATGGTTTACAAACAAGGAAGTACTGGGGAAAGGTAATAGTGCTGCTGGAAACAAGGTTAAATTATAATGAACAGCAAAGTAGAACTCTGTGGAAAAATCCCATAAATTCAGAGAGATCAGTTAACCGAACCTGCCCTAGTGGCAGTAGGGTAACATCCTTGCCTGCCAACCCAGAGGTCATGGGTTCGATTCCCACCTGGAATGTTTATCCTCAACCTAGGACTTGGGTGTTTGCGACTGTCTTCAACGTAATGTTTAGGGTTTAGGTAGAAGAATATACTATGAAGTCTCAACCTTACCCCAATACAGTGCTTAAATAAATAATTATTATGGTTAGAGCTTGCAACAGCATAATCAATTTGCATAATTTCCCAGGAGTGGATGCAGATTCAGTTCATAATTTAGCACTAAAGAAGTAGTAACAACAAAATCTAAAGGATAAAATGAACTGCTGAGAAATTGGAATGCAGAAGCATTAACCGGTATGAAAACAGGAGAACCAAGGGGTATAGGCAAAATCGAGTGAAGGCAGGTATATAACAATAAAAATAGAAACCTCAAAAAAGTTATATCAAAAGTCACAAAACTGAAATATATGAAGTGTAAAAAGGCAATGAACAAGGAGGCCATGCATTATTTATTGACAGGGTGATTACAAAGATAGAAGAAAATGGAAGAATGTAAACATAAGGTTTAGGTAGAAGCGTACAGAACTGAATAATAAACTGAGGCAGAAACTAAAAGCAAAAGAAGTGTGGTGGGAGAGACTGAGCAGGATATGGAAAGTTAATGAACAAGGGCAAACAAAATAAGTGCACTGTATAGAATGGTCCATCAGGAAGAAGAAAATCCACACAAAGACCGGAAATAGGAGGGAGGAAGTTTGAGGATATCATTAGAGCAAAATTGAACCCATCCCAAAAAAGGGAAAGGCAGCCGTGCACGAAGACTATACAATAGTTTTTCAAGTTTCACAATCAGTGAAAGTGCTACTAATGATCATCAATAAAAGATTGAGAGGCAAATAATTACTTAGCGAATGATCAATTCAGGTTCAACAGGGTGAGACCCACTAGTGATGCCATTTATAGCAATACTAGTATCACTAGTAAAAGAACATTCTAATGAAGACTTTTTCACATTGTAGATGTGTTTGATTACAAATGATCAAGTAAATTGGGTCAAATCAATGAATGTATCAGATATTATAGAATTTCATTTGATTGATGGGTGACATGTATCCTGAGTGTGTCTCCAACTACTTGGGGGCATGTGCCAGTTAAGACTCTTGGTGAGAATTGGATATAAGAAGTCTGGGGAGGATCTATTTCTTTCCAAAATGAATTTCTTGCTATGTAAACTGACTACTACAATGACACAAGTCCCATCAACTAGTTTCCAATAACTCAGCTAAGTCTATGGAAAATTTAAAAGAGGGAGAAAAAAATTATTGCACACAGAAGCATTATAGATCCACATTTGCTTAAATTACATCAAGGTATGGGCAAGGCTTCACACATTAAACCCATTCCAATATAACATTCACCCAAAATTATAGTATTTATTCTCATTTATTGAATTAAAAGGCACCATACCATGAATCATCTTTAACTGTGACACAAACTGACTTGTGTACATATGTTTTTGGTCAAATTTAAGCAGGAGCTACCCTGATCTCTGCCTCCTCACAAAAATTTCAACACTCGATAAATAAAACAGTTTCTGGCAAAGCTTGGTGGAAAATCTTCAAATTGAAATTTGAATATTTAACAACTTTGCTTCTCCACTTTAAATTTTTTCTTATTATTCACTACCTAGGTTTCATTATGGTATAACACCAATACCATAACAAAACTTGTGTAGCGAATAATAAGAAAAATTTTTAAGTGGAAAAACCAAGTTGTTAATTTTCAAATTTCAATGTCAACATTTAAAAAGGAAGTACTTGCTTTAAGGTAACCAGGTGTTTCGGATTGTCATGTTTCAGTTAATTACAAAATGCTATATAGCCGTTTTATTTTTCAGTTGTTGCAAAAAAAATCTCCCAAGCCTGGAATTCTACTATTGAACCCTGGGCTCAATTGCAATTAGAATTTTGATTAATTCCAGATGGTCAAGTTCAGGCACTGAAAAAGATTCTTTTCCTCAGTTTTCTAAGTGAAATCATAGTTTCCTACAAGTCCGACTAATTTCACTAGGGCACTTAACTACCTAAAACATCAGTCAATGTATTTGGGATGATTATCAGTCAAGAGCACTAGTTGAAGCTAATTCAAAGAACTGCAAAAGATTCTGCAACAAACTTTATTGGAGTCATCTAATATGCATTAAAATGCAACAATTTCAAAGTGTAAATATCATTATGAATACCTGTGACATTATATACAGTATTTCATGATAAAATATTGTTCCTTTAAAGCCCATAAAATGTTTTAGTGAAAGAAGATGCCTCTGTAGGTTAACTGGCTAAAGAAGTGGCCAGGCAGGGACACTGGTTCAAATCCCAGTCAAGGTGAATGATTTTTATACTTTAAATTTATTTTAGTTAAATGTTATTTTTCTTTGTCATGATGCATACACAATACCAAAAGAAGCACAAAAAAATAATAGTAACAAGTTTCAATGAGGCTAATGAAGTAGAGAGATGAAAATTGAATAAGAGACAAAATGAACTTATATACATTTTAATAACACTAATTAGGCAGAGTCCATAAAAACATTTACAACCATGTGAACATCACAGAACCATCAATTTATTTTATGATGCTTAAAATGGTAAAACTTGGGAAAATATTAACCTAGCAATAATGATGGTTCCACTGCATGGAACAGGTATTTACCAATAACAATAACTAAGTCCATACTGAACTGAAGGATTCTACAAAAATAAAGTAACAAAACCACAGTTGATACAGTTAGGAACTCTTGCTGTATTATAATCCAAGTCACCAATAGGAAACAAAACTTTTAGATCCATCCTATATTACTTCAATTTTACACAATTTGCACTTGTCAAAAGTCTCACAAGGGGTTTGGCACAGCAGACAAATCCTTCACTAGCTGGTAAATAGTACATCTTTCAACAGTCACTGGTTAATTAACAGGCTCAGTTATTGAAAGGACCTCTAAATATAATTTCTGTTTGCAGGAATTCGTTCACTGGTCAGGTTAAAAACTACTCACAATGGCATTCCACATAACACCTGATAAGTTTCTCAAGAACTTAAAAGGGAAATTTTATTCTTTTGTTTCATTCAAAATTCATACAAAATTCCAGGATGTTAAAAGTAAAGAATCCCTTACTACCTCAATTACTGTACAGGATGAAACTAGTATACACCCTGTCTTAATATAGTCACCATTATTAAAAACTGACAAAAAAGATTTTAATCTAAATATAACTTAATACAACATTGGTAAGTCTTCACAGTCAAAATCTAAAGAAATCTTGGTATTAAATGTTTAAAACATGCTTATCACAAAAGTTTTTGTAAACAAGTGAAAATTTTAGTTCAGAATAACCACTCTCCAGATTCTAATAAGAATCAAGTATAGTCCAGAAGCCATCATATTATGACAGCCATAAATAATATAAAATACATACATTGCTAGTTTCACCACAAAGCCAATTTCTTTAGCTGATGTGACTTCAGTACTTCATTCAGACTTACTTTTAAAAATTTACTGGACGAAAATTTGCTCCTCAAAGCCTAAAATGAAATGAGGCAATTAATGTAAAAATTGCATGTCAAAGCAAAATACAAAAAATGACTGCCACTTTAAGTACCTTATATTTCGAAGTCTCTGCTTTTACAATAAGTGCTGCAAGATTTTTCACAAGATGAGTGATCTCAGAAAAACGATACGTTGAATAATGCACCAAAGTGTCTGTCCACAGTTTCTCTGAGAGAGACTTTTCACCACTAAATAACCTGGAAAAAAATAACATTAAACAATATGTAATGCTAATATTCAAAAGGTAATATCCAAGCCAGTGACAAATTAAATTCAATACTTAAAATTAAGAGATACTACAAAATGAGCAAACTTAAAAAATAAAACTTTACCAAAGGGACAAATACAATGATGCAGCAGCCATAAGTGAGGGAGGGTGGTGGCACAAACTGTAGTCTAACAGTCCAAGTTCAACAAGATATTTCGCCATATTATGATGAATTGCCTCTGCCTATAGAAAGAGCAGTTAAAATTTTAAAATTAAAAAACATGCCACAAGTTAGTTGATATATTGCAGTGCGACCTGATCCAGGAGAATAAAGAATTACCTTGGCAGCTTTAGTATATCTTCTCAGGAAATGCAGAGGGAGCGGCTTCCCCAGGCTAAAATCCAAAGTTGACAATATAATGCATTCCATTTCAAAAATTTCATCCTTCGTGCATGCTCCTTGGGTGGTGTAAACCAAATCACAAACATCTGGTCCAAACAGTTCTTCATACTTGCCTGCAATGAACAGGCATGTGGCCCCAACTAACTGCAACTTTGTCCGGTCAATTTTCCTGTAATCCTTCAAGAAAAAAATTCATGTCTAGTTGAAGTTACTATCCACTATTACTAGATTATAGTGAACACAATGTTTTGAAACAAAGTTGTTTAACACTGGAATGTAGTGAGTGAACGATTTATCTTTAGGAAAAATTAATTCTTTCAAATTTAAATGCATTGCAGATATCAAGCCAAAACATTGAAAAAAATGTCAACAGTCATGAGGTCCAAATTTTGACTTAAATACATAGACAAACAACACCAGACAAAGGGATTTAATTACCCACAACTTTACACCTAACCACACAGCAGATACAACAGAATGGAAATATTTTATAACCAATTTGACATTTACTAATTATGGAAGATTATTAATAAAATAAAATGATTACACTAAAGGTTAATTTAATATAACCATGAAATCAAAAAGTAACTGATATCAACATTATCTGGGAGTGTGGAGAAGGATGGAGAAAGTGAAGTGGACAGAAGGAAAACAAATTAAGTGCTAGGTGTAGTGGGTGAGGAGAGGATTGTTGGTAGAAATCATAAGACAAGTAAATGGATGAAGGACATATTGATCGGCAGTGGAATGTTGAAGACTACTATAGAGGGGAGAATGTAAAACAAACAAGGAAAGGGCAAGAATAGAATAGGGATGTTGGGTTATGTTTTCTTAGGAGAAACAAAATTTTTATTTGGTAGATGTGTCCACCTAAAACCTACCTTAACCAGTAGGTTACCTAATAATAATGAACAGTATATTGCACTTTATAATACACTGCCCATGACACCAGATTTATATTCCAGGCAACACTTAGGTCAGCTCATTTTAAAATCCAAGTAGTAATCCAATTCCTACAACTTTTAAGAAGCAGAATGGTGACATATGGAAAATAACTACCCTCCCCTACTCTGAAGGTATGAATTAAACATTCCCAAGGTTTAGTTGAGCATGTCTTTTAGATGATTGGACATTATGTAAGTAACCAGGAAGTACACAGTAATTGAGATATTGGTGCTGCATGCAATACTGATAAACAGTATTATTTGCAAGAAATAAAGAACCCAAGGCTAACCAGTGCCAAAGGTAGTATTATCCCATAACCATTTCACAATTCAGGAACTAGAATTCCTAGCCTCCATAAATGAAAAGATTTGTTTGGCAAACATACATACTGTGATTCTTTCAGAGAATAAATATCATGCAGCATGAGTAACAACCCCACTTAAGGATTTGCTGAAGATATTACAGCAAAAAAGTTTCCTAAAAATTGTACTACCCAAGCTACCACTAATGAACACTCAAAATACATCTATGCTTACTCAAAAGGCAGCACAGGATGCTTAGTGTGTTCCCAGACCAAGTCTCTACTGCTCTAGAAGTAAACAACACTGCCACCATTGAAAGAAGATCAAAATAACAGTGAGCGCCAATGGAAATATTGAAAATTTCATTGGATTCTACCATCACAACAGTGAAAATAATTGTAAGAGGTACTTAATGATGATTCCATAATACCCACTGTGATAATCTTGAGAAAAGCAATGGGTAATGCTCCTCTACCTCCCTTACTTAATTCCATGTGACTTTTCTGTTGCCCAATATGAAGGAACATCTTTGTGAGGCTCACAAGGGTGGTCTGAAAAGTTTCCAACCTAACAAAGATACGACATTTTTTTCGAAAATTTTCCGAGTCCGAAACTTTTCAGACCATCCACGTATTTTATCATCAGAAGTAGGTGCAGGCAAACAACATTTTTCACCTTGCAATGGCTCCCACTGATGAAATACCAGATTCAAATCAATGAAACTTGTCCAATATATACATAGCATATTAAACCAACAATATAACAAATTTTTGGAAACTATGTACATTACGTGGATAAATAATGTTATCACTACTATAGAACAGCCTAATTTATTTAAGTTTCTGAAGAATTCTTCAATTCTTACTGCTTAAATGAGGAATTTAATGTGTTGTTTGGAGTTAGAAGGGAACTTTTGAAAAAGCATTCAATAGCCTAAGCAAGGTAATTTCAGATTTCCCATGGCTCAAATATTTTGATCTTAATAATAAGAACATACAAGTATTCATGAATACGGAGTTTCTCAGGCATTGAAACAGTACTAACACAGGATAAAAATTAGGCTATTAAATTATGAATACCTGGAAAAGTCATTGCCACATTCTCCACAAACCTCTATTTTCAATAGATCGATGTTAAAAAACTACGGGCTTGAATGGGGATTGGAAGGGTGACCTGTGGTTCTCTTTTCCCAACTGTAAAATGCAGGCAGGAGGTATAAGGTGGGTCAACAATGTCTTGTGCCCCTGTTGCAGTACCTCCACAGTAACAATATGATATCTAGCCTTACTTTTTAGATTTAGCCAATGCAAAGAGGTATGCTCACATAAGCTAAATATGCAATGTTTTAGATTAATGTAACAGCTCCATGAAAACTGCTAAACTAGAAGTAAAGCTTATGCTAGATTGAGTAATGTAAATTGCAAGTAATCAGAGTAGTCAGTGGAATTTCAGAATTGCCAAAGTGGCATATAGTTTTCATTTTGGTCGCAAAAATATGCAATTCAATCATTAATAAATATTTACTGAAATACTATTACCAAAATCTTTGATATTCTCACATTGTTCTATTTTTATTTGTCCATAATGCTTCCCTTATAATAGTTATGCAACGAAAACCCAATTTAGTGATTTGCTCAAATTCAAGAAAATCAGGAAGTAACACTCTAATTACCCATACTCCAATGGAGTGTCTAAGAATGTGCAAATAATGCAACACTTTAAAAAAAAGGTTATATTAAATTAGGAGGATCTTAACAGTTTTAGTTAAGATGTTGGCTGAAAGAAAACAGCCCAACAAGAACTGCACTCCAGTAGCAACATCACACCTTCTAAAATCTTCAAAATCTAAATTTGTAGATAGAGAAGTAGGAGATTTCTTGATAAGGTGCAGAAAATCAGAGAACAGTATTTCACCCACGGCAGAAATTCTAAAAATCTGCAGAACCTTAATTACTTGGAACTATGCATCAACAGGATTGTATGCAAAATGTGGACAGTGAGAAATCATTCATGTATCTAAGACAAAACATAAGAAAGCTAGAGAATGATAGAGTAAAGGTGTGATCTTCAAGAGTGTGTATTTGAAATTTTTAAGGGAATTTTCAATTGACATTAGACATTATGTTGCTTTGCTAAATCTAAACCATTCTGTAAAATCAGAATTCTGTAAGGAAGTTTATCAAATGCCAGTATTTCTTGAACGATTGAACCATCAACTATTAGGAAGTACACTAACCTATTGCTGATTATACATCACCAGAACTAACTTCCATTAAAAAGTGTGGTGATTACCAAGATGTTAAAATAACCACATCCCCACAGTGGCTCCTGTTATCAAATCATATTGAAAAACTGGACAGTGAGGCACAATCTTTCTGTCTAAGACAATTTAAGATCTAGCATGGAGTGGTAAAGTCTAAACCAAAGTCAATCGTTAAAAAAAACATTTTACAGTGATATTCAATTTATATCAATCATGGTCTCAGCTAACTTTAAGCTGTACATAAGACAATGTTGACTAGAACTCCCCAGTAAGGAGGTTCCAATAAATTATCAGGATCAAGTGGTTCATAGAAATTAGATGTTCCTACGAATATGCCAAACTAGATAATTTTTCATGTAATTATAAGAAATATAAAACATGCTTTTTGGCAAATTAAAAAATTGATATACATGGCACACCCTATACTGGGATGTTTCGTGGCATTGCATCCAAATTGTGCTATTTAATTGGCCAAATTGCAACTAAACAATTGAACTCCAAGTTAAAATGAATGAGAGGTACTTAAAATCATATAAAGATGATATTGAATTGGAAGATCCTGGCACTCGTAAGACACTTTGTTAAAATGCCTTTCACAAAGTTTCAC
Source organism: Hetaerina titia (assembly GCA_037158775.1). Classification (NCBI taxonomy): domain Eukaryota; kingdom Metazoa; phylum Arthropoda; class Insecta; order Odonata; family Calopterygidae; genus Hetaerina; species Hetaerina titia. The sequence goes on along the minus strand of CM073768.1, from coordinate 61,401,954 downwards.
AGCACCAGAAATTCACTAATTATGAAGAAAAACCAGATTAGAATTCAACACTTTTGAAAGTTATTGAGGTGAATTATCTTTATCTCCAAATAGAAAACAAGGCAGTAAAGGTAATATCAGTTTTCCTTAGAGTATTTGGAAAATTCCCTTCTATTAACTTCTCAAGAGGATGCTCCACAGTATTAATGCAACATGCATTGCCTCCTATTTTACATTTGCTCCGGGTGAATTTTGAATTTGCTCCTATTTTACATTTGCTATGGCAGTGAAGACTATGGAAAAATAAATTATTGATGTGCACAAAGATTACGAACTCTTTGTCCAAAGGTTTGCCAAACGCCTCAGTAATACAGAATAGAAAGACAAAAGATGTAAGCTGAAGGAGAATTTTTTAATTCTGTTCAGAAGAGCTAGAAAAGTAAATAAAATTTTATTAAAATTTATAACGATAAAATTGTTAATTAAATTTGGACTTCGGTTAATACAGATTCAAAGGCCCTTCTCCTAATCACAACCTACTCAAAGAAGACAATGAAACCAAAAACCATAATGATACTCTACACACATGTTCATGTTACAGTGAAAGGATTAAGTATTCTATTCTACAATCAATTTGTGAAAGTCATAATAGTGATTTTTAATATTAATTAAGCAATAAGTAAGTCTTGTAATGCAAAAATGCCATTTCTATGACAATCTAAAACCCTTCACGAAATTTTAAGTTCCACCTACCTGTAAAAATCTGTCCAGTATGCCAACGGTGAGGTGAAGGCTTTCTTGAATCATTTTGAACTCGTCATGGACTTCAACAATCCAATTTAGAAGCATTGTTCTCATGGAGCCATTAATACTTTGGCCAGTCAAATACGCAGGCCGCACAGCATATTTCCTCTGTAAGAAACCAGATCCCCAAGTTTATACCATTAAGGGATTAATATTTGAGGCGAAATGATTCTCGGTTAAATACCTCTAAATCCCTAAGATATGCATATATATCATTCGCATACGGCGGTGCTAACAAAGGGCTTAGACCATCATCCTTGTCAATATCCTCTACGTCATTTAACTGCGAAGAATAGCTCTCCACAGGAAGGACCTTGACTTCGTTGACTTTGACTACCTTCGGTTCAACCCTAATTAGGGACAAAATGATGGAATTAATGCTATTTAAAAGGGAGTAAAAAATTATTTCAATCTGAACTAGTTCCTCTTACTTTCGCAAAAGTTTTCTCGGTTCCACAACTGTACGTTTGGCGTCAGTAGTTTTAACTACCGCCGAAGGCTTCGAAATCACTTTAGAAGTTTTGACGACGGAAGTCTTGACAACGTTGGACGTTTTTTCAGTTACGGCAGTCTTTTTAATAGTTTTAACAGTTTCAGTAGGTACAGCTGTTTTGGCTTTGACAGCTAGCCGAGTAATTGGCTTGGCAGATACGTTACAATTAATTAGAGGCCGCAAAGCTGGGCGAGGTAATCCACCTAATTTCCCATGGTCTGCTTTCACTCGCATATTTTCCGTCGACTGAAAATAAAGTATAATTACTAAAGAATGGGTTTTAATTCACGTGGTTGCAACTAATGAACTTGCTTCCGATGAGGCACAAACAAGCAACGAATAACTTTTTCAAATTTGTTTTACTCACAGCTGCTATATTCCTTTGCTGCAAAGCCATCTTAACTATAATACAATGCCACCGAGAGCAAATCTATCCTCTCTTTAACACCTGGTCACAACTTATCGAGTCTGAATGATAGGTACAAAATTCACGATCCTTCCAATGCGGTCTTAAGTTAAACCAAATTTTCGTATACTCTAGTAGCCAATCAGATTCGCGGTTTGCGGAACGAGATTATTCTTTTAACGGTTATTAATATATTGGTCCCCTCAAATCAATTATTTAGACTTAATGCCTGTTAAATAATATTTTTGTCAAATTTGACTACCTTTATTGAATAATAACCCAATTTTTAATGTTAAAAACATATTTTTCACAAATATATAACAACCGAACAACGAAATGGATATACGAGGTTTTTAAATTTGTGATAGCTTCTGTTAATTAAAGTAACAGGAATTTTTGCGTCTGCAGTTACCTTTGTTAATATGTTAGATCTGCTATAAACTAACTCGTTAACTGCTCCAAAATAGAAAATTCTACTTTAATTACACCAGCTTACGTTGATGTATGGAAAACAAAAGACATATTCTTAATTAATACGGCACGAAGGAATGTTGCGGTATCAGTCAATTATTCATTATGGAAATAAGGAATAGAAGGAGAATATCGATGTCGAAAAAACTATGCTACTGGATGTTTCAGTTGGGACAAGTGAAGAGTTATTAACGAATTGGGTGATAATTTGCGGTTAAAGTAATTATGTGTATCGACTCATGTGAAAGCCCTTACAAGGTTAACTAAAATTCATCGTTGAAATCTCCTCTTTCTAAGGAGAAAGAGGAAGGCCAAGTTGAACTTTGTTGAATTAAAGTTGAAGTTGGATTAACTAGTCTAGTTTAACCATCTTGGAATTGTTTTAATCAAGATTGTCCGAGTAGTATGGGCGAAAGAAGAATTGCGTTTGATCTACAAAGAGGGTTAGTTGAATAAATGTGTTGAGAAAATTTGTTGAAATTTACATTGAGCGTGGGTATGTAAGATGCGGAAACTTGGTAATAAAAACAAGTTGTTGGGCATAGCGTGAAGGCTTGTAAAATATGTGGTGTGAAGAAGTGCGAATAAGTTGAAATGATCAGGAAGGAAAACATGGAGGAAACGAGGTATTAGCTTGGAGGGGGAAGAGATTTATTACGAGAAACCATGAAAAGTGGATGCAAAATATTTTAATTGGAAATATGACGTTATAAATTATTATAGATGTTAGAACGTTGAGCAAGCAAGGTAGGACGAAGAAAAGAAAAGGCATACCGCATGGCATGAAGAGAAGACTGCCAAATTAATGAAATCATTTTTATCAGTCACTTTCTTAGCGTAATACGCAAGTTTTCACATTCAGATTCCATCTAAATTAAACAATGGAAAATACAAATGTATTCAGAAACTACAATTTACACCATATGATCTGTCTGTGTGGTGTAAAAACAGTACAGGTGTGTAAAGTAAAATAAAAGTTACTTTCTTCCACATTAAGCTAAATCGACCTTCAGAAATTCCCCAGATCGGGATCTAGACCTGAACGAAAATGAAAACAATAATTAAGTCTTCCAAGATTATTGAAACCAATTGGGATTTTTATGATAAGAATTGTGTCTACAACCTAAATTGAGGTTGTAAAGTTGGTCAATTATGAAAATATATACCTGTACTTGCAAACATAGAGAGTTATTTTTTGAGGCTATAAAGATGCTTCTTAACAAACTTTTTCCTGGCAAAAAGGGTCAATTAAAGCCATGGTTAAAAATATACACCATAGTAAATGTAACCTACAGCAGGAATAGTATCTGCATTAACTATCAAGCACTGATATCCAATCATAGTTCACATGTCATTAATTAGCACAATCCACATAAAATTCCATTAAAATCTGAAGTGCTTGCCTTGAAAGAATTTGAACCAGAACAGCACCCTTTCATTAATGTTAATTGTACATCGTACAATTAATATTAAAGAAGTTTTAGTACATTGTGGCTTAATTTCAAAATGAAAGACTTGTTTGAAATGTATCCTTTTTATCCCTGCGGATGTTTTATTCTCCATGTTCAATGTTTGTTCTGACAAAAGTATCTCAAAATCACCAATTTTAATTACAGATGAGGGCAAATGCCATTTAACGACAGTTGAGGTGCATATCACTTTTTCCAAATACAGGAGAAAATTTGTGTTTGCCTCAAGATCGTGTTGATAAAGAATTATGCAAGACTGAGGAGTCTTAAAACGGAAATGTAGTGGACAAAAGTAACTTATTGGGAGCATTAGGATTAACAGCCAGACAGAGATATAAGAATAAAAATAAATTAAGGATTCTGATCTTATAGCAGTAAGCTAAAAATGACCAGAAGGTGGCTTTCAGAGATGTGACTTCTCTCCCTTCATATAATTCCCTTCTCACTAAGATCCTCCCCCATGGGATCCTCATCCTTTACTCACCTAAAAGTGGTCTTTCTCACTATATGTTATATTTCAGCCTCATCTCTTGATGCATTTAATTCTCCACTTTTTGATGGATATACATACCTATAATCATTTGTTCCAGTTTTTGTCTAATACCCTTAGTTCCACATATCCAACAAAACATCCTCATATTTGCCACATCTAAGTTATTTTCTTGTGTTAATCTCTTCCTGCCATGTCATGAACAATCCAGGGCGTCTGATGACCTTGTGCACCATTCCCTCATCTTTTTCTGTGATCCTTAAATTACATAGTATCGTTCATGCAATCTTCTAGTTTCTCTCATCTAGTTATACTCCAGGATCTGTTTCCTTAACTAATATCCCATAATGAGAGTATTCCATAAAGTTAAACCAGAAACTGTTATGTTTAATCTTCCATAATCACTTGCTTTTGCTCCAATGCAGTTAAATTCCAACTTTTTGCAAGTACTTTCCTTATTATTACAGTTTGCATTCCCATTCATTTCAAGTCACACGTGTATAGTTGAAGTAAAAACTGCTGGGTTATAAGCATTTGTAGAAATATGGCAACATATTTTTAATGAAGGGTTTTCAGCAGAATTTTTAAGAAAATTTCACAAAAGATTTCTTCAGCAATGTAAAAAACGAAATTCGCATATTACATTTGTGGTGCTAAAAAATACTTAAGAAAATTGATCATGCTAATGTCAATGAAAGATTGTGAACATTTTGAAATGACAGTGGATTCAGTAAATATATTTTATAGGTACACTGAGATAATATAAATAAGATCATTTCAAGTATGATTTACAAATGGATGATATGGAAGGGAGAAACATTTCTGTATCCATTTGGCTTTTGGTAGCTGGCAGCAAATGGCCAGATATTTTCAATCACTTGCATGACCATTGCTTCATTTTTTTAACAGGCAAGACAAATTTCTTGTTGGAGCAAAGAATATATTTTCCCTATGTACTTAAATGTAGTCATTTGAGATATGGCTAGATTGTCGAATGAGATATACAATGGCAATATAGTCTAGTTTTGAGCATCACAAGGTATCACTCAATCGGTAACTTCAATATCGTTGTAAAAAATGGTTGGCATTTTACATTCCAAAAGTTATATCATATTTGTCCTTTAGAACCTATCAAAACTCTGAGGATTTGTTTCATTTCAAATATTAATGTGTCATGCTGCCGTAAAGTTTAGAAAAGAAATTAACATCCAAAAGGCTTATAAGTAATTTAAATGTATTACCTGATCAAGTGCAATGGTTCAATGCTTGCCTGTGCAAATACCTTGTCATCTCATTTAAGTACTTGGTTATTTTATTATAAAAATGAAAAAAATGATACAATGCTGTGGCGACAATGATATAGATATATATGCATATAAATTTTATTATTTACAAAATATATTACAAAATGTTTGATATAAGGTGTGCCCACATACTTGAAAAGCAGCAAAACTAACACCTTTCACAGAACAAGTGACTTCATGGATAAGAAAGTTATCCATACCATTAGGTTAATCAAGATGCAAACAGTACCTTTGCATGCTTCAAAAATTTTCCATAAAAAAAAACCAAATTAAGAACAAGTTATCCAAAGTAAAATAATGTTAGAATACATCAATGCAATTCATGGCCAAATTTCATAAATTGATACCTTTAAAAAATGCTCTTTTCAAGATAAGATCAGGTACATAATTTAATTCTTCTCTTCATCCTACTCATACCATCACAACACATGGGCATTTTTGTTAATCCAGTGCCTTATTAATGGATTTCATTTCATTTGGGTTTGAATCTCCTGGATATGAATTACACATAAAAGATTGCTCCCAGTCCTAATCATCATCTTCTAAAAGTTTGATTTTAAAAAATTTTCTCAATAAGTGAAACAGAGGCATCATGTACATGGGCAGCCATAAGTGGTTTGGCTGGAAGATGTCATACACTGTGAAATAATTACAACAACCTCTCACTACCTCCTTACATGAGATCACTTCAATAAACTTCTTCAGAAAAGTTATCCAGCTCGTACATCTACAAAATAAATATTCAAAATAGGATAAACACAAGAAAAGACACAATTCATCAGACAGATATGCACTAAGAAATGAAAATACTTTCACAGTCAAAATTAGTTTTTGCTTATGATGCATCGATTTCCACGAAAAAAATACCTTCATTGAATTAGCATGGATAATAAAAAAACACGGATAATTGCATATTTAAATATATATGCAACATGAGAGCCTAGCAATAACTGTATTTATGAACAAATTTACAACATGGCCAATAGATGATATGTAAGTAAGCACACAAACCTACAGATATCCTCCTGTAGGTTACACTCATTCAAATGTAACCTTGCAGCATTTTCTAAGCATAAAAAATTAATATCTGAATAAAAGAAAGGATAAAGAAAGTTTCTTACCTTAATTTTCAATCAATATGATAAGATAATGATCTTTCCTGGCATAGATGCTTGGTTATGACTATGCTAGTAAGCCTATTCTTTGGAAGAAGAGACAGCCTTTCTAGAAGTTCACCTAGAAATATTTTCAATTCAGATGTATACTTCAAAACTAAAAAGAAATATGAGTAGATGCCACAACAATTAAGATAAATTAGATGATATCAGGGCTGATGTAGTGGAATTGTTATGAAGTGGTCATCATCCATTTCCATAGATCAAGTATTGACCTTGAACAAAAAGTTCCCATTGCTTACAGAACTTTTGAGCATGCTCCATTGTCTTCTTCATTTCCTGCTCACTACTCATAAATTTCATCTATTCTCACCACCCTGCAGAATTCTGCCATCATCACACACAATGTAGCAATTTTAAGTCATCCACTACTGTTCTCCATCCAGCTGTTATATTAGTAAAATACCTTATATTTGTTTGTGAAAAGGATGATAAACACTATGGTGGAAAAAACTTCTAAAATATTCTTCAGAAAATTGGCATCAATCAGATGTGACATGAAATCCCCAATGAATTATTTTACCAATTTGTTTTAACATCCCTTGCTAACATAAACGTTAACAGCATCACGACAGTCATCCAGACATTTGAATTGGATTAATTCTTAAAAGGTAATTTCCTAACTCACCTGAAGCATCTTGGATGCTTAGGTTGATGCACCAGTAAGTTCTGTATGTTTTGCTGTTATGATCACACACTACACATAAATACTTTCACGCTTTTCTTAAAATATGCATATATTTATAAGTATTTCTTCAGTTGATATGAATATGCCTTATTACAACATGTTCCTTCAAAAACCATCCAGTTCATCCATTATTAATATCACAGTTTTTTTATTAGGTTACCCTGAGAGCATAACCACCAAAATTTACATAAAAAACCTTATATCTTTATAAATGCAAGTGCAGTGGTTATGCCATGGAACAAAATATGTACTTAGCATTCATGTGACTGTTTCCATAAACTTTACTCAAATCACCACCGGAAATGATTTTAACCTTTTTCATATAACAAGTATTCTTTGTCAACTTGTTTCTTTTCTATTTTGTTTTTTGTAAGCATAACTGGATGATAATTTTCATCTATTATCGAAAGAGGTACCAAAAACATGTTAATCATAATAATGTATTCATAAACATTGGGACTGGGACTTGAAAAAATGGATAAAGTAGGAAAATATGCTAGAAATGTCCAAACACAAAGAACACATTGAGGTTACAACTAACTCCAAGAGTAATAAATTAAGTATAGAAGAGGAGATGACTAAAATGAGAAATCACCACTTGAGTCGCATCAGAGAGCCATATGCTGTAGAGTAGCCACTCATTTTCAGGATTCCCGTTCATAATTTTTTCCAGAATTCCCTGACAAATATTTCATCCATCTCCTCAAATTTCTCCCATTTTTGGGATCTGATTTTTTGCATGATTATCATGGGCTGGGTAGTTTTTAAGAACCCTGGTGGGATCTGCTTTTGTATTTGTTTGTTGATCATCACTCACGGTTTCATGTGTCACTGGTATCAATGGAGTGAGTTTAAGTACCGATTCAGCTTTTGCCAGGAGCTACATATGCAATGGTCCACGAGACGCATTTAACTATTACCAAAACTAAATGGGACATCATTCTCAGCAGGAATTGCCAAATTCACATATGAAACTGATAAATTTTTCAAAACAATTTGGCCCTCTATCTCATTTTCCCCCAAGTTTTTGAAGAAATTCATACTTCCAGGTTCTTTCCTGGTTTTTCCCAACAGAATAGCTATCCTGATCCTAATACAGCTTTAGGTATTCATTCAACTCGAAACAATACATAAAACAATGCTTACGTCTATCCCCATAAAGGCATCCAGTTGCTAGTGACACTTGAAGTGCCTGCCCAAGTCGATCCAATGCCAACTGCACAACAGCATCTTTTTCAGAATCTAATTCATCCAGAACTCCATCTGTTATGCTGGCACAAATCCTTCTCCTGTGAATCTCTACCTCATCAGCAATTGATCGCATATGAGATGCTGATATCACTTCAACGTTTGGTGTCACAGTAGGCTGCTGTGGCAACAATTGGGAAGGCTGTAAAAACAAAAGATTGTGCATTTAGATGAATCAATACCTCATTACATAATGAATTACTAACCTCTTTACCTATTATATCTCTATATTTTCCATGAAGAAATATAATATTTCAACGTATACATTTGGGTTTTCCAAATTCATAGAAGTGTTCACCTAAAATAAACTATAATAGGTATTTCAAGGCTTTACTTCTTCACATACTCATTTAATAGGTGAAATTACACTAATCCATAGAAAGTTTAGTGGTACAGCACATTCCACCAGTTTATGGCATCATGGGGTAATGCCTGATGACGATGATACCATTAATTGGTGAAAGCCGGAATACCAAGTTAACCTTCTGTGAAATAGTATGACTTTCTTTTTCAGTTAATTTTCACCTCAAAGTTGAATGAGTAATAAATATTGTGAAGACTCTTACCAGAAATACTATTTAATCCTCAGATTTCCCAGACACTTTTTGGCTAGAAAAACTTGTTTTGTGCACGTGAAGTTTTACTCTCATCTTAAAATATTTCACATATACTTGATTCATGAACAAATATTCATGTATATAAAACAGGGAAACATTCCTTTACCCAATATAATAATATAATACCCATTATAATAATTATCTGGGAGGTTGAGGCTACCTTACACCTCCCTTCTCATAATTCACTCAATTTTCAATAACTTTCATTTAATTTTTCTGCATGTCTGGATTAAAGATTTAAGAGCTCATTATTTTTTAAATGATAATTTTCCCATTATATTCCACATAATTCCAGAGAATATTAATTCTAATACTACATCAATACCACCATATTAAATTATTACAAATATAAAATTAAGAATTGGTATGCATACAAAAGATCTTAGGACCTCAAAAATTATTCTGCACTGTGTTCCTCTGAGTAGCCGTGAGGAAATATTCTAGGAACTACATCATTATGATGCATTTTTGGGTGGATGAGAAGGGAAGGAACATCAAAGTCATGTATGTAAATCTCATCAGCCCGACAAGGTTGTCACTAGTAACCTAAAATCATTCTTCTCTGGAAAGGGTGAACCAAGGTCAATCATTATCTACAATGATGTTACATACTGTACCTGCAAATTATAACAGCAGACATACTTTCAAAATGGGTCAACACTAATGCCATGAGACATCCACTTTATGGCATAATTAAACTCTTTCTCACCACCAAAAATTGGATGAAAAATAAGGTTCGGTAAAGGAGTGTCCTAATGTGATATCAACTGTGTATAATTTAAATGGAAAGACCAGAATTTGTTAACATAGAGAAATAGAACATAAGAAATCCTGTAAGACAATGCTTTTATTTTCAGCAACATATCACTGTTGAGGTTCATACAGTACACTAAAAATAATCAGGTGCTACTTATTTGCTATGAAGTATATATTTACCATGACTGAACTCAAGACAGGGTCATAATAGGTTATTAATCCAAGGACTGGTTTGAAGCAGCTTTCTAAGCTATTCTGTTGCCTATCAATCTTTTCATTTGTTCATGGTTCCTTAATTTGAGCTCTTTCCTGACCTGCTTCTTTATACCTGTAACTCATCCTTGGCCTTCCTCTTTAGATTTTTTCTTTTTTATTCAATTATGACTCACTATTTTTCCTTCTGTGGAGCACTACTATGCCCCAAGATGTGTCCGATTGGATTCCCTCTTCTCCTTGATGGTTTCCTCTTTAGGCATCTCTCATCAGGCTCTTTTAGAAGGATGTACTTTTTAATGCATTAGTCTGTCAATCTTCATAATTAGTATTAAAATAATATATGTCCCAAAAATTTTACTCCACAATCTTCCTCCACTTTCATTTTTGCATTTCATTCTCTGCATCTTAGTTCTAGTCCATATCTTCTTACTGCATTTCTTTCGACAGCACACTACCATGCCCCAAGTCCAGTCCAGTTAGCTCTTTTACAGTAAATAAGAATACAAATCTTAGTGCTCATAGTAGGGACGGTCTGTAATTAAACTGGGTACCATGTAAGTTTGCTCGTCAACTGAAGATTTCAATTCCAATTGGTATTGCAATTACTATTGTTGCTGAGGTGAAGTATGCCGGTGTATCTACAGTGAATGTGTGATGAGCTCATACAAAAAACCATAAGATTCCAATTGAAAATTTGGCATAAATTTCTAATTCTTTTTATCAAGATTGACGAATCCTTTGTCTTCTCTGATTATTGCTTTCCAATCTCCCAGGATTATTAGGTTTTCTTCTCTCTATACATTACTTATTACTTTCATGATATTTCGTTGCTATCTTCACCATGTGGATTCATTGGGCAGCAGGAAGATCTTCACATTCATTGTGGTACTCCTCCAAATATTATGTCCACTTGTATTTACATTTACTTAGCTAGTGTAAATTGTTAGCTAACTACCACTCTCCCGGTCTCCTTTTCTTCATGCCATTTCACTTATGCACAAGATGGTTAACTTCACTTGCCTCATCTATACCTATAAATTACAGTACCTACCAAATTCCTGGAATCACTGAGTGGACCCAGCAGTCTTAGTTTCTTGTAAATTGATTGTTACAGCCGACTGACCCTCTCTCATCCTTTTCATCTTTCTAGTCCCCACCCAGAGATCCACTTTGCTTTTTACAGTCATTTATATGAAAGAGGGCTACTGATACTCTGTGCAAATGATGACAATAGCTCTCCACGGGACATCACAGGATCTTCATAATTATTATTATTTAGTAGTCTACCATTTAAGGTATATTTTAGATGGACACAAACTAAACACCTCTACATTTCTTGGCCTCGACTAACAAGACAAAACTTGATATCCCATTCAACAAGAAAACCTTCTTCAATTCCATGTAATTTCTATCCCTCTTCATTCCATTTAGTATGCATTTACTTTTATCCCCCCTTACTTGTTAGCCTCATGTTCTCCTCTTTATCCAAGTCTTCAACACTTCATCATGTATCCAAATGCTCTGTATCCACCTTACCATATATAGATCATCCCTCGGATTGACTCCAACATCCTCCCAGTACCACAATTCATTGTCCATGACTGCTTATTTTCCAAGCATATTTTAACCACTTTATCTAGAGGTTAGCCCTACATCTGCATTTTGATGGATGTACTTGAAGGCTTGATGCTCAGCCACAGGATAGGTTGTTAAAAAGACATTTTATCAAGAAAGCATTAGATGGGGAGCCAAAGTAGGTGGATGAATATAACATGAAAGACTCACCATTGTTTGCTGAGGTTGTTGCTGCTTTCGTGGCTGTTGAGACATCTTTGGGCTTGAGCATTGCTGTGAGTCTCCTGGGCTTCCACCTAAATGGCAATATTTCACATTATAAAACAAAAAGTAATTTGTCAATATTTGATTACACACTCTAACAGTTGAGGGGTAAATATATTTAGCCAGATAAATATATAAACATTCTTGCCAGCAAATGATTTTATATTTCACCCAAGGTCACCACTTCATATTTAATCAAATTACCCTTCAGAATTTAGAAAATATCCTAACACTTAGCCTGCTAAACCTTAGATCCACTTTTGCACCCTCAGTGCTGGCGAAAATTATTGCTATTCAGAATTTTTTAATTGAGATATCTTATCATTTTATCATTGTTTTTACATCATTTTAAAGACAGAAGTGTGATTCATACTGCTCTATGTTTCAGAGAGTGAAAAAGATTACTCTGTAATATATTTTATTTCAAATACTTCATTAAAAAATTCCCTTTACATAATTTCATTTTGATAAAAAATTTAAATGCACATTTTAAATGGCTGTATTATATTTTTTGAAGTGGCTAAATAAATAAAAAGGTTTTATGTGAAGTAATTTATTACATAACTTGATTGTAATTATCAAGGGAAAAAATCCCTTGGAGTGGAATTATTGGGTTGTTCAATAACTCCTTAGAAAATCCAAGAGATGGCACTTGTAGTACCAGAAAAAAATTACTTTAAGTAAGCCTTATCTCTCATTAGACTGCTGCTTAAGTTTCAGCTACCTCAATTTTGCAGTTTCATTTTCATAGTCAACCGCAGCAACAGGCTTTGTTTGTTCAGAAAAATGGGAAAAAAATTTTGTGTGGTGAGGAAACAGTTCTCTCTAAGAAAGAGATCTAAACTGAGTTGGATGAAGTTCTTGGCATTTCTGATCCTCTGTTTGCGACTGTTAACAATTGTGTAAATGAGTTTGAACATGGTCATACATCCACACATGCTTAACATCGTTTGAGTTGTCCAATGGAAGTAACTTCCTCCAAAATGATTGACAAAAGGTAGGGGGTCATAACTCCCAAAATATTTCTTCCAATCCAAAACTTTCAATTATTTATTTTTCCCAAAATACAAAACACCCAACACATTATATCTCCTAAAATACAAAAGTGCAATAACAGACTACAAAACCAGTACAATGAGAAGGAGGGTAGAAACAAAGAAGCAGCACAAATGAGGGGTAGAAGGGCCTTTGTACCCGTTGATGATGTCATTTCTACTTTTGATCTTCTTTATGATGAACAACTCGTGTCCAATTACCAAGGTACCTGTATATCATTAACAATAGCACAATAAGGAATATAGTACGATAAGGAATAATATTATCCTAGGTAAACTACATCCAGAGTTGGCATGCTTAAGGTAGACGACGACCTGTAGCAGCTCGTAACCCTCCTCAAATTTGGAATTTATATGAAGCAGCGAGACAAAGGCAGGTTAGATCAAATAATCTTTCCAAGGGGTGGCATAATCATTTTTCAACCAATGTAAGAAAAATGCACCCAAGTATTTATAATTTCCTTTCAGAAATTTAGGAGGAGGAGCGGGCTGACACCGAGACCATGCTACATCAATTATCTTCCAGTTGGAGAATAAAGAAAATTCAGGCCCAAGCCAAGCTGCAATGTGTCGAAGGTCACTCATATAATATAATATAATATAATATATAAGTACGAAAAATACAAAATTGATGACCAAAATCTTGATTACTTACAAGCCATTGGTTCAAATTTGACTTTCTGAAATACTTAATACAATAAATACTTTCAATTAATTTTCAATTTTGGGATTTTAGTATTTTGGGAACTTTTGTTCTTTGGGAGTTTAATAGTTAGGAGTAAGTGACTGGGAGTTTTGTATTGGGAGCTATGACCCCCAATCTGACCAAATCCAAGAAATAGTTTTGAGTGATTATTAAATCAAAGTTCCCTAAATAGCCAAGGCCACAGGCACAAGGTGTAGTGTTTTCAATTTTACACAAATAAATAGGTATGAAACAAATCTTGGCAAGACAGGTGCCATGTTTGCTCCCAGTGGAGAATAAATTGCGTGGTAGCTTTGATGGTGGCTTGGCACTTATCTATCTCAATCCTGATGAGTTTCTGTATCAATACATAACTGTGGACAAAACATGAATACATCACTACACACCAGAGACAGGAAGTCAAAACAGTGGGTTTCTACAGGTGATCAGCTCTGAAGAAGCTGAAGGTGGTGTAATCAACTGACAAGGGGATGGCCACAATTTTTTGGGATGCACGCAGAATCATCTACATCAATGACTTGCAAAAAAGACAAACAGTAAATGGAGAATATTATGCATAATTATTGCAAAGGTTGAGCAAAGAAATCAAGAAAAAATATCCTCATTTGGCAAAGTAAAAATTCTCATCCATCCAGACAATGCATGCATGCATGCAGTTTCAATGGCAAAAATTTAATGCAACAATTTCAGAGCGTAAAAATAATTCGCCTTGACCGGGATTTGAACCCGGATCCCTCGAATCCCGGTGAAGGCAAATGATTTTTTCGCTCTGAAATTGTTGCATTGCAATGCACACGTAGCAGATGACTCCGTTAAACGTTACTGTTGCGACATCTCCCGCAGTTTCTTGAAAATTTGCAAAAATTTAAGTTTGAATTATTACAATATTCCTCAAGCTTCTCTTCTCAAGTTTCTATCCTCAAGTTTACGGTCTCGGCATTTTTTTGTTTACATTTATTCATGACCATAGCTACGCTCCTTGTATATTTAAATTACAATATTCACCAGATTTGGTTACCAGTGACTTTTTTAAATTTCCAAACTTGAAAAAATTCCTCAGCAGACAATTATTGTTGAACGAGGGAGTCCCCAATCCAGATGCCTATTTTGAGAACCTTCCAAAATCATACTATTTGGACAGCTTACAAGTTGAAGAAACACTGGGAAGATTGTATCAAGCTAAAAGGAGATTATGACAAAAATTTAAAATATCTACTCAAAATAATTTGTTTCACCACATTTTCCCCGAGGACTAACTGACGGATCCACGTATCCTGAAGCATAGATCCACAAGACGGATCCAAGGCTATTTTACTAGTAATACATAGGTAGAATGACAGCTTCCTCACTCCTATACCTATTCTTTCTTTCATCTCTCACAACACATGTTGTATCCATTTTCCTGCCTGGTGGAATGAATAGGTAACCTTTCCAAAATTATATAGCTGTTATATATGATGCTAATCAGACAGCCATCAAAGTTGAGTTGCATAGGGTGCACACATTGGATCCTCTTCTATGATCACCAACTTGATGCAGACTTGCTGCATAATTGTGAAGACAGACACTGATTTCCTGTTTTTGATTGAACATAATGGTAACATTCATAAAACTCATTAAAATGTAATTAAAAGCTAGGTAATGTCACCATTTCAAAGCTTTGTGCAAAAATAATTTTCTGTAACTTAATAGTTGCTCACCGAAGTCAATTTATTTTTATTTTAAGCAACCCCAGTAGCAGGGTCTCTCTTTTCCCTTACCCACCTGTCTGTATAGGTAATCATTTCACTCAGGTGTCTTACTGATACCATGTAGATATCTCTCTTATCCTTCCATCAAATAGTATTTATCACATCACGAGGTAATCCTTTCCAGTTATCCATCATTGATCCAACCAGTCCAGTGGTGCAATGCTGATGCACAATCTGCATATAGTGCTGACTTTGTTGGCCAGAGAAAGTGCTGTGTTATATATGTAAAAATTCCAAATATATCCAATTTCTACCTTTGACACCATTTAAAGCTTCATTATTATTATACCATAATTATTTGGTTTCTGTAGCATGTGGTATACAACTTAAGGAAATTTTTCCCAAAAGGGACACATGCCTTCATCTATGGTTAGGCCTTCACCTTGTTGATATGCTGTCTGAAACTTATCATGCAAACTTTCCCCTTGGAGAGGTTCATATCCTGATTCACTTCTTTGATGTTACTCATAGTTGACAGCAAGGTGAAAATTACCTAAAATTGGCAATTAACAGTTCCTTGGAAAAACTTTGGGATATGTTACACGAAAGCACGGAATCTTGGTTCCAATGATCAGAAATCAATGGACAGTGATATAAAAATTAAAATGGCTATAAATCTTCTTATATCAGCTACAATGACTGCTTTCCATCTACGCACTCAGCTGTACATGGATGGCATTCTATCTGGCATCTTCTTAGCGATGTTGCCTAGCATAGAGGTTTGTTTGTGCCTTCATTATCGTAATGTTTCAGGTGATGAAAAAGTAGAACCAATCAAAATTTCCCCTTGATTCATTGTGTTCTTTATCATTCACAATATTATGCAAGCCGTTAAATACAGGAATATTGGGCGGATCATCTATATCCTGCCAACCCTCTTAAATATCTGTCTTTCCACCCCTAATAGGAAGTACACACCCTTGTTCGCACACTCATCCCCTGAACTTGATATTTAAGATTTTCCTTTAGTCAAGCAGTCCCTTCTATTGGGTTCTTTGGAATTCTCTGTAAATAATTTTCACTATCATAAACAGAATGTGGTTCAATATAAGTATTTCATAGATTAAAACTACACTAATTTAATTTAGTGAGTTCAGAGATGCTATACAATGTTACAATAAGCTACCAAAACAACAATGAAATATATAAAATATAAAGGAAATAAAATTTTGAAGTAGAAAATAATTACCTGTTTCTTCATGACTCCAAGGTTCATAATCCACATCAGTGTCTGAATTATTTGACTCATTGTTCTCACCATTGAATTCACCAAGAATAGTTGATATTTCTTCACAATTAATGTGTTTACGTGCCATGTTTCCAATTAACAGATGCGAAGCACATAGAAGTAACATTTGCCGTGAATGATATACGGAGATATGACGAACAAAATTGCTAAATGTGTTAGAGACAAATGGAATTTCTCCAAACCAAAAGTGAAGTCAAAAGTCATCCAATGACAGATGTGTACAATGAAGAGATATTAAGGTCAGTATGAGAATGGAGCTAATTAGCATGGGGAATTTTTGAAAGAGAAGGACATTATGCCCATTTCTGAAATCACCCTTTTTATGAAAATTGACCTCAAGTTAATTATAAATGATTCAATTTGAATGAGTTTCTGTTTATTATAAAAATATTTCAGTTAAGGATTTATTATGAAAACATCTTTCAAGAATCCTTGTGCCACATTAGAAGCAATAACACTCACTTGACAGAAAATGCAAGCAGAAAGGATATATAGGTACAAGATGCTACCGTCTAAAAATAAGGGTCTTGAATAGTATATTCACATAGAAATTCATCCCAACACTTTAGCAAAATGTTGAATGCTGAGAATGATTTATCAGTAAATAGCCTACAAAAAGATCACTTACCCTGCTCAAGGAATAAATTCAACATTGCTTGCAAAAGTGCCAGATGAAGCTGTGAGTACAAAGCTGGCTCCCCTTCTTTAGAATTCACTGTACCTGCTGCATCACCATACCTAAAATATACATGCATAATAATAAAGGTATGAATGGTTAGAACATTTTTGTAATAAGTTGAACAAAGAATGAATCTTTAAACATTCTGAAGAAACAAAATCACATGGAAGCAGCAGATAATAATAGAGAAATTCCAGGGGTGAAATCTAATTTCCCTGGGAAATGGAACATTTAATATGCACATATAACTGTTCAATGTACCAGTTCACCCCTACCTCTTCCATACCTCTGACCCCACCCCATGTCAAGTCATAACCAAGACACCACCACCTTTTACTTTTATTTGCCTTACCCAAATTGCCCCAACCTCCATCTTCATTTTCCCACCCTCCCCAACCTTCCTACATAGCCACCCCTCTCCTCTGTCCTAAGCATACAAGATAAATTTAACAGTTTCAGGCTTAACTTTGTGGAATTCCTTCATGATGAGGGTAAAAAATAAGAGAAACTTTACACTTCCTCACACTTTTAATATTCTACGATGTTAATGTTTAATGTTCTCACCTGATGATGATGCGCAGCATCGAAACCATGGTCATAGAGCATTAAAAGTGTGTGGAAGTGTAAAGTTTCTCTTATTTTTTACCCTCATCTAAGTGTACAAGATTGAATATATTCAAAATAATAGTAAATCTCAACAAAAACTAATAATTAACAATGTTTAAAGAAAATAATGTTAACAAGCACAAAGAGCAAAATTACCCAAGGACTAAAAATATTACCAATGGTAATATTTTCAAACCTCTTTCAAGTCCATTTAACAATTCCAACTGATGCAAAATACACCAACTATGTTTTCAATAATATGTACCAAGTTTCCATCCAAAGTTTTAACCAAATTACTATTTTGTAGTGCTCAGTAGCATAATAATTAGCATATTAGCTTATAATTAGCATACGAGAAAATTCTCATGAGTATTAGCAGGATTGTTTGTTAGCCATTACATATTTGGAAAACTTTGAACTCATATTTGAAAAAAACAGGAACTAATGTGTGTCAATATTTTCACTTATATAACTTATAATTTCTTATTATATAACTTATAACAGAGATGAAGAGGGACCTGATGTAGATTAGGCTGCTGGATTGGGTTTTGTTTGGAGTTACAAAAAGTTTATTTGATAGTTGTGTTCATCCAAAAACCTACCTTAACCGGTAGATTACCTAATAATAATAATAATTTATACTTTTCATTTAACCTATTCGGATTACCTAAATAGACATCCTACACTTACACATTGTTAAATACATAATCAAAGCAAAGTTGATTATATACATTATCTTCTTAATTAAGAGTTTCTTACCCTATTTTTTCCCTTCCTAAAACATTGTAACTGTTGGAGAATCCAGAGTTGGAACAGGAATGACTCTTTTTAGGCCTTGCTTTATAAAAATGCAAGGGAGCAATTATACACCACCTGTAAAATATCAACAAAGAATAAATCACAAACTCGGAAAAATTATTTTTGATTCCTATTTAAAAGGTTTGATACGGAAACAAAGAATGGGGATACAAAAGCTTCCCAGACATTAATGTTTTATGATTGACAAATTGAAACATGACAAGAAATTATTTTCCAAGGTTTTAAGTTGAGTATTCAACTGTATCTAAATCCAACTTTAAAAATGTGAGATAAATTACTATATAACACACACCTTATACAGAAATTAGTAAATAAACACAAAACTACTTGGCATCAGAATACAGCACCCTAGGAAATTAACATGAACAGATCATGCTCAGATAAAAAAAACAACACTGGCTTGAGCCAAAGAAAACTCAAGGGTATATATAATATTATATGTTAACAGACTTGTGCAAGTCAAACATAATACTTAGTACTAATATACATACATAATACTTTATACTAGTAGTAGAGCCAAATGTACGTAATTCATATTGAAATGAGTTAAATAAAATTTAAAGATCAAAAGACTAATTTCCAATCACTTAAGTGAAATCATATTTAATTTTTATGTTAATCCTCAAGATCATTGATCAAAAATATTTTTCACTTTGCAAAAATTTGCTCATTTTTCAAATAAAAGCCACACCAACTCACTTACAGGTTTATTAGCCACTTTATGCTGGCCTAGAGTGGTCTACCAGTAGAGCTTTAAAATTCTCATGGAATTCCCATGTCCTTTAAATTTTTTAATAAGTGAACTGGTTTAATCTTACCGAAAATGTATACAATTTTACCATTCCAATTTAATACCCTCAAGTTGGTCCCTACTAGAAGAAATTGTCAGTCGATCATCACTTGCAGTAACAGAAGTACTGGTCTGAACTGCTATGTCATTCACATCTGTTAATATAATAACAATGCAGAAAAAATTAACTCTGATTTCAACTTACTTGAAGAGGGCAGCAAATGGGGGTGAGCATGTTGAGGCAGCAGCTGTGTTTGTTTTTGGAGAGGCTTGCCCTGTCTGAGAGGGTACCCTTGACCCAGTAGAGGGAGGAGTGCTTGACCTCTGAGGATACCCAGGTGTGGTCACTAGGGGGCCAAGGCAAAGGTGAGATGACTCTCCTACCCAATGGGTCACCATGTCCAAAAGGGCATCAGGTGGTGGACTGAAGGCACTGCCACGTTCTTAAACATTCACAAAGATGACAATTTCTTCAAAATTTGCAGTCTATTGATTTAACTGTTAAACTGTTGATTTAAAAGCAATTTATCTTAAAATGCAACAATAATTTGCTTAGCCAATCAATTTCAAAGCCTAAGCCACAGTTTTACATTCATAAAAAAAATAAAATTGGAAAGATTACAAAACTCTGACAGATTGAATATGCTGTGAATGGATGAGAACCTCATCCTTTTTACAATGGATAATAACAAATATCCATGTTCAACATAAATATAGTATTAGTTTTGTTTGGGTTCAAAATGTACATGATAAATTGTTTCCAATCTCAACTTACCTATTGAGGCATACATCTCTGAAATTGCAGCTAAAAAATGAGCAGCAAACAATGGAGCTAGGAGTGGTAGATCCTTAAGATGGGGTATTGAGCGAGGAACAAGAACTATGTAATCTCTTACTAAGCACTGGGCCAGACGTACACTCTGCAATGAACAAATAGTTCTGAATTAATGATAGTTCTTTACACTCAATCTACCCCCACAAAATATTTAAGCAAGGGGTCAAAGGTAACATACTAACATTAATGCAATGCGTTGGTTAAGGATAAGGTGAAACTATGCACTGTGCAAGGCTATATTGGACACTTGTTGAATAGCGCACACCAATCAATAAACACTTGTAGATTTAAAAAGCAGGGACAAAAATTAATCCATATCTAATGAGGAATCTAACTGAGGCAAAAGATAAATGTTATGTGGCAGAGTGGCAAACCTATATGGGGACCCAATATCAAAAGTCGTGGTAACTTCATCAGGTATGTTCTTAAGATAAATATCATCTCCACCAGTAATCTATCACAAAAGATATTTCAGTCATGTTCATTCACGTAAAACAATAAGACAAATGTGCCACTGAATATTTCACTTTATCATTAACAATGAATACCCAGCAATCAATAGGCAAAATAGCACATAAGGACAGTCAAAGATTCCTACTGAAATTGCAAATTTATATTATAGGATAATCCGGTGTTCTTCATAAAATATTTTGTAAATGGTACATTACTTGTGCAGCGGTTACGCCTCCACCTGCTTGGGCCATCCATGCCCCTGCCGTCGCCAGTAAAGGAATATTTCTGGTTGCTACAGCTAACGACACAAGTTTGCAGAGAAGACTCAACCGAGCCTCCCAAGTCTGATTCGATCTACCTCCGGTACTCGAGGATGTAGGTGAAGCAGGAGACGATGGCGAACGTGGAAAAAGTGCAGAAAAAAGATAACTCCTGACACTTTCTGAAACTCCGCCGCTAGAACTTTGTCCAGAGAGTAAAAAATGGTCGCACAGAACTTCCATCAGCTGTAATTCTTGAATCTTACTGAATGGCTGGAAAAAAGAGAACAGCATAGGAATTCACTCGAAGATAAATCAATCCTTTGATCCATAAATGCTTGTTATGCAGCAACAATGTAGGTTTGCTATAAATTATCATTAGTTAATTAATGCCTCCCAAATGTTCTTGTGGTTTTCCCAGGAAGTTTGAAACAACACAACTTTGCTACTGAAATCATTGTAACATTAAACATGAAGATATAACACTGGAACAAATTCAATATGTCAAGAATTCAAAAACACCACATAACTTAATGGCATTTTCATAACTATTTATTCATTTAAAGCATGCAATTACCCTTTTCTTTGTCCCTCTTCGATCAACCTCACAAAAAACGAACTCTGCAGTAATTTCCATAGCACTCTGCATTATTTTTGAAGTTGGCGATTTACCTCCAGACATAAATATAAAGAACTGTTCTGTGAACAAAATGCATATTTATTAGCTTCTATTCACCAAAAAATTATATTTCATTGATTTTCGCTGGATACAAAGTAAACTTACCGACGCGGGTTAAGGCTTCCCGCGCACAGAAAGGGAAATCTAATTTCCTTAGCATTAGCTTTATTTCAGATGCTGACATTTGTTGCTTAGACATTTTTTAAAATTTCTCTAATCAACACAGACAATACTTGTTTACCTTGGACCCCAAAAGTAAGAATGGCGACAAATGACATTCGTGAAAGTTGAAAAAGTGACCGCGGGATAGTAAGCGTCGCTAGTATCTTCACATAAAAATTGTGGGAAATTTGACATAACTTTTTATGTATTCACTTCTCTGCTCAGAAATAAAAATTTTCTGATTTCCACAAGAACATAAACGATTCACATAACCTCAGAAATAGATAAAAGATTTATTTTTCACATTTTTCTCAGCCCTATTAAGTTCCTCATCCATAGAGACATTGTAATTTTAAAAACGATAATCTGGTCCATATTATTTCTGATGAGTTACATCCAAGAGAAATAGTCATTATTCCTTATGGTGATGCAAAAATTGATTACTTTTCCTGATCGAGTCGATGAACCAACGATTTTCACATAATGGAAGGAAGAGTTTCTCCTCTTGTCATGGTCAGATTTCGTCGTAGGGTAGACGAATATTGACGGCTCGGCGAGCAGCAATGAACTCGCGGGCGTTTCATTATCAACGAAGGGGTTACGTATTGCATCAGTGTCTCCAAGAGAGAACCGAGGAGAGCTGACGACACTCAGTCATCACTCTCTCTTCTTCCCAAACTTCTTCCTTGTATCTTCGTTTCACTTTCTGGAGATGAAGGAAGTTATGTTTATTGCTTTAATCCCTTCTCTCCACTTTCACACTACTCCGTGCTTTTCAAAACTTCAGGTCGACTATTTTTCCTTCACCTCTTTTATATATCCAGTCCGTCCCAGTGATGCGGTCAAACAATTTCACCATAGAGGAGTGCTCCACGAGTGGAATCATTGGTGATCAGTAAAACTCTACCTGATTCTCTTTAAACATCATCATATAAAATATTAATATTCGTGATAGAAAAAAGGTAGTTAAACGGTCATGGAGCCACTTAACTGCAAAATGGATATTTATCTCAGAGGTACATTATTTATCATGATTTTGTAAAGAACTCAAAAGACTTCAACTGCATCCAAATAATCAAGAATATTTGGACTTTTTCAAGGCCGATTGGTTGTATGTTTTTCTAATATCATGCCGTAGTTACTTATTTCAGACATTTACTGCCTATTTCCTTTCAGGATATTGAAACAAAAGGAGAGTAATTCACCGAATGCTCGCGATAGAAGGGATCATTTTCCAAATCCTCATCTCACCACACCCACGGGGTGAGGTGAGATGAGGATTTGGAAAACGAAAGAATTATACTTGTATAGGTTTATCAATGGATAAAAAAAATAGTTTTTGGTATTTTTAATATTTTGGAAACACTATAAAAACTTTTTATTCTTAATATTTCGAAAGAAGAAATTGTTTTTGTTTTGCTTTTGGTAGAAAAAACACTTGAGAGCTGCCAAATGATAGAAGATTAAAACATCATAGTTTCCTAATGCGTCAATACCCATAATAAGAGCCATTACAAGATTAAAAATTAAAGCCTAAGGACATTTTGCTTTCAGATCAATTGAATTAACGAGTACATAAGAGATTGTTCCTTAGAAAATCTGAATAATGGAATATCCAAACACGGAAACTTGTCGACGCGTTGCGTGCAGTCCGAAACGTAGCTTATAAATTAAAACCTCTCTGTCTATAGATGTCGCAGAGTTACGTATGGGGAAAGTTGGTAGACCCTGGAATACCCAGACTGTGCTAAATGTGTAATAATGCTTTTGGGTCTTGGAAATTAAATGAAATTGTTACAATGTGGTCACTTATTCGGGAAATTCTGGACAGTCAGAAACCATTAGAATCCTCATCAAAGTCCGGAGTATTTCATTACTTTTAAAGAATTTGGGAATTTAATATTCCTTTATGGTCAATAAGAGTGATACTTTATATCTGTACCAAGATTTTATAATATAGCACAAAACATCCGGACATGGGTAGGTTTCAGCAATAATTGAGCCAAAGTCGTTCTAGGTAACATACATGAAGATGAAAAAATTGATGCTTCATTTTCAAGTTATTTTTGCGTAATCGTATTAAAAGAAAATTTTTACGCTTATTGATACATGCATTTATCTCTATCAAATCATGTTGCATGAAGAAAATCTACCTGGAAAAAAGGTTCCAGGATATCTGCGATTTCAGGCAACTCCAAACAGGCAGCCCTAATTGGAGGCAGGGTCATTATCACCTTCAGATTGTGTTATGACTTGGTTATATGGAACATAATGTTGAACTCTAGTACTAATCTACGAAAATATGTTGCAAGTAAATCAATTTTGACATCTGAAGGTGCTATTATATGAAATAATAAAAAAGCGTATAGCAAACAATTACGTGACGCATCTAAGGTAGGGAATATTTGGATATTTAAAATATTGTGCATAGCTTTGATATTGACTAAGCTAGAACTGAAAAATTACTATTAATATGTCAGGGAGGAAATTAATGCAGATGCATCGAGAACACAGAGAGACTATAAAAACTGTGGTATTTCTCCTGTAATGGAAAATTGCATGAATTTAGAATTTTTGCTGTTGCCACTTTGGAGCACGACCAACGACTTTAGTTATAGGTATCAATGTGTATGCATGATAGGGTGAATAGGATTTCGGAGGACGGAAGAGTGAAGGAGAGAACCTCGGCTTTCCCGGAGCTCCTAGGAATCGGCATTGCCCTGCGTAAGCACTACCAGACCAAAGGGTCTGTAGTTCACTCTTTGAACAACGGGTTCTCTTGAAATGTCTTCCGCATGATAGGCGCCTTAGATTACCTCATGTAGGCACACATAGAAGCATGAGAAGAATGCCACTAGATTAGAAGCCACTCTAGTCAGGACTTAAACGGACCCCTTTCTGGATTAGAACCACCAGCCACCACAGTCATATCCTCGGACATTAAAATAACGAGCCAGGTTTTGAGGTGGAGGCGTCTTTCCAAGCAGGACATTATTTAAAATAGACACAAAAAATAGATAATTTATGCGCCCAAATACTATGCATTCATAACTTGTTTGTATGGGTATATGTTTTATTAAGAATCTTTGGGAGAATTTTAGTGCGTGGAAACCAAGGTTTGGTTGAACTCGTAATCAAGAAAACAATTCGTATATTCGCGGGAAAATAAATTCCGGTTTGAAGTGAAAGCGAAAATAGGAACTACCAAGCAAGCAAGTCAACTAAAGGAAGGTAAGTTATTAATAGCTGGGAACTTCCGTTAGAAGACGCACGCGCACTGGTCAAACTTTCCACGTTTTCACCTCTTCGTTCCAATTTGCCGAAGGACATTGGTCGCGAGTGAATCCTCACGATACCCATAAGAATACAAAAAATATTTGAACATGGCGAGTTCTTCTAGTCGAAGATTCCTAAACATCCTTCCTATGAATCTAAAATATGCAGAATGTTCAGGTATATGAGTGTTAACTCCTCAATCAACTGACACGCCCAATGCCTTCACATTTATATAGCATCAAAAGTGATAACAAAGGCATTAATTACATTACTGATATTACTAATTTACCACGGGTAGATTCGAAATGGAAAATTAATTCTGTTTCTTCCGTTACTGGTCATCCTTTGTGTTCACACCGATTGCACGTAAAATAATTTTAGGAACGTTAAACCGAGTCTTTGATGCTGAGGGGTAACGACCTCGTCTGCCAACTCAGAGGTCGCGGGTTCGATTCCCGTCTGGGTGGTTTTTCCTCCACCTAGGGCTTGGGCCTATGTAATTATCAAAGTGTCATGTCGATGTTCAAACTCCGATGTACTATTGAATTAATTCAAAATAAATTGAACTAATTCAAAATAAATAAGTATAATTTCTAATGGTATATAAAAAAAAATTCGTCGAAACAACTATCTAAATGAGTTCATAAGAAAACATTTTCCCATTCCTTTGTATTATTTTGCACATGTTTCTTGTTTAGAGGGAAGAGTAGGCTCATGGTGGAAGACGAAAAAGTGTTTCGGAAGACATTAAATAATAGTGGAGAGCAAATAGCAGGAATTAGATAAAAACTAGCGTGCAGTAAGAATATGTAAAAAAGAAAGAAAGAAATAATCATTTCATTTCACGTGAAGGTAGTCCCTGAGCAGAGACAAATGATGCCATCGAATCTACCTGCTTCATCTCAGATATTTAAATATATCTGGAGGTGACGGAAGGTTCATCGTGGTCATTTTTTCAAAGAGAAATTAACAGCTGTTTCTCTTTAGTCTCTCCTAGTGACTTTTATAAACCTCGTGGTCATATTTTTTCAATGCATTCAAGTATGACGGTCAAACTTCTAGACTTCTTCCCTATTCTTTTCTAGACTAAGTTCAGCTCGGAAAAAATTTCCATGTTGAGGATTAGGACAATTTTCAGCCATTATTCCGAGTCAAAATCTTGAATTCCAGGATTTTTCCTAATGGCGCACGAAGAAACGATTTATCACCAAGATAGCTATTTCACATTGCCGTATCTACATGAAAATAATATATGTTTTACGTTATGTATTCTAGAATTTAGCACTTTGGTATGCGAAGTGAAATTTTAATTTTCCGTTCATTCCACTGATTTTAAATTATAATTTATAATGCCATGCATTCCTTAAGATAAACCTGAACAACGAAAAGGTTATAATTCGATTTCTCGTAATATCAAAAGAATTGAGAACGTTCGCTGTAACGTTTAATAAGACCATAAATTTATATTTAAAAACAAAATTTGATGATGAATACTAAAAACAGGTAGGTCGCGGTAGTCCAAGGGGTAAAGCGTTGGATTGTTGACCGGAGGGCCCGGGTTCAATTTCCGGGCAAGCTTCTCTGCAGCTCCACCCATGCTATGTGATTTTTCGGGTACCAGATCTTCTGGCCCCCTACCCTGATGTGTGAATTTCACACGCCGAGGGCATTTTACTGGGTGAACTCTAACATCACATATCAAACGGATCTCCGGGTTGATTATTGTATTTATGGTTTAATGTGTACAGATGTGTGCTAGTGAACCTGTATTTGTTTACATGAGGAAATTATATTCATACACATGCATCATCTGGTATGCATGTTCAACCCTTGTCTCTTATTGTATCAACTCTTATTTTGCATGCACGACTGGTGACCGACCGCCGCACGCCCTTACGACGGCTTGCAGGTGTAAATATGCATTAAACACATCTTTAACTTTTTAACTGACGCTCTAACTGTCGTAACTACTCGGAAAACAGTGAAAATGTTGCCTTAAAACTATAATCACGATAGGGCTCCTTTTTCACAGGACCTCTGAAAGGCAATGCCAATGACAATTATACCAGCAATAACAATTTCTTCATGACCTGAGTTTTTATCGTACCTTTGTATATTGTCCCCATCTAAAACCTACCTTAACCAGTAGAATATCAAGAATACTAATTACTAAATTCAACCAAAAAGAATTCATCAAGAGAAAGTCTTCCTGCGAATTCGAAGAGGGATTATTCGGGAGGTGAGTGATCCAGTTGCATGCTAACAAATGCTAGCACGTCTGTTCACAAAACTGGTTGCACAACCATTAGTCCCGTCCGGGCTAGCCGTTACGAAAGCGATGTGTGAGTAAGTAAGCAACTAATTTGTATCCGGTCAAAACTAGCTTTGGGCAATCCGTCTACCAAATGAAACGAAAGAAAGGTTGTTGCGAATTCTTCCGTCACCGCTGATTTTTTTGATCTCAAGAAGTGATTACTTTTGTTTTCATACTAAATAGCTTGGGATGAACTCCTCAGAAAATTTCGACAGAAGCGTGAAAACTGTTTTGGCCGCAGGGTTCATTTTCAAACAGCGAAACGATTATAAACAAAAATGCGTACATATAATAATGGAAACAATACTATAATCACTCACTCTATTTTTGCGTAGTTACCGGGATATGATACCGTTCAAGGGACCAACTTACACGAGAAACGTGTACTGCAACCGTACAGGAAAACACAAAAACCTTCGACTGGCTACGAGAAAATCAATTTCAAGGCCAAAGGATAATCTAAAGGCCTGAAACAATACATTTTAATGGTTCCTTACAGGGGTATTTTGAGAATCCACCCTTAATGCATAACAATGTGGGATGGCAAGTAACCAGTAAGTGGTCAGCGGGGAAACTAATCCCAGGCCAGGGACCGGTTTAATCGTACTCACACTAATATCCTCGAAGTGGTTTGCGGGGAACTCTAACCAGACGCCGGTGACTTTAAG
Organism: Hetaerina titia; assembly: GCA_037158775.1. Taxonomy (NCBI): domain Eukaryota; kingdom Metazoa; phylum Arthropoda; class Insecta; order Odonata; family Calopterygidae; genus Hetaerina; species Hetaerina titia. Next base: position 61,373,697 of record CM073768.1, on the reverse strand, counting down.
GAGCACAGCTATTGAGGCGGAAAATTTGGAGAGAGAACACTCACGTATACAAAAATACAAACGTCCTGTAGTTGTTTATGACGGAAAAGATTCCCCGGTTGGGACAACAAGAAGACCTCATTCGCATTACAAATTAGCGGTTCACTATACAGGGGGCATATTTTGTGTTTCCTCTTAAGTAATGACTGAATGCGAAGCATTCTGATCTGAAACTAATATGGAGCGAGTAAACCATCAATAAAGCAAATTTGAGGACTGTGAAAAATCTTATGAAATACCACTCTAAAGTGTCATAATTTCAAATGCAGAAGAAGACACACTCCTCATGACTGGAACCTCAACTTAAATGCCACAGTCACGAAAGAGCCGCAGAATTGTCATGGAATGACCAATTAAATTAAATTTCTGTTTACATAATTGAGAATAATTGGACGGATTTGTGGTGGCCAGGCATTTCACATAAATATATGCTCCTATAGGATACCACATGTGTAGGATAATTCCGAAAAATCCTCGATCGCTATTTTAGCGTTCCATTTATTCTATATGTATTATCAAAAAGACTTCAGTTCGCCTAAGTACAGTAATTATTACATTCGGAGATACTCCCAATGATCCTGCAATGTTATCGGATGATAAATAAGCAACGCGGCTTGATTCTGTTGCAATTACTAACATATAGAATTTAATCATCAAATTGGGTATGCATATGCGTAATAATGTAGCCCCATAGTGTATCTAGCTTTAATTGTACAATCTTATCACAGGCTGATGACGCCATTTGCTATAAAAACCCCGAGTCAGCAACAGACGGTCGGGTATTCACAAGTTATGTACTCGTATGCCATGTTCCCCCGCTACTGGATAATATTTTTTACAGATTTTATTTTACCATTTTTCCTGCGAGCATCCGGGGTGGATGACCCCACTGGTCATAACCATTACTTCGTGTTTAATTGGCCATATTTGAAGAAGAGTCTTAAAAATATTCTCGTGGACAAGTAATACGTTCGTAAAATCACATATACATACATTATTTTCTACTTAAATTCTGGCCAACGTTCGTCAATGATTGTGAAAATGGAACTGAAGAAAAAGATTTCCTCTGCAAATAGCATTCCTATTCAAAGTTAATTATGAGCAGAACAGTTCTGTGAAGTTTCCCTTGCTTCGTCGTAGCAAACGCACACATACATACGTTAGTTACGCGATACTAAAAATTCCCATTGAGATCTTTTGAATTTGGTTTCTTAGCTCGGCCAGAGAAAAGTTACTTTCATTGAACTAGTACAAATGTCAGTTTACGACACTCTAATCGTAGAGTCAACCAAAGGTATTAGCATTAGGAAACTCATCCTAAAATATATAAAGGTCCATCAACCGTTAAACAACAATGTACGAGATATCGCACACTCCACTCGTAGAGGTTTAATTGGAATTCTAAAATTAACGGCAACCTTATTAGAAATGTGTGCATGGTGCAGGCATAGTCATTAATTTAAAATACTAACAGGGACTTTGTACGTCTGTTGACGCCGTTTAAAAATATTTTTCCGGTTAAGCACTTCCGTGCCTTCCGTTGAAATAAAAAGTAGCCCCCATAATGACCTGCCAATGTGGGATTCAGAAGTCGTAAACAAATACACAAGTATGAATGCAGGAATCCGCGGAATTTTCATGAAATAGAATGACCGCAAGCGGCTGGTTATTTTCAGAATATTCGCACTAAAGCATGGAGGCGAATGTCAAATGCCAATCACATAATATTCGATGTCATCATATCTGAAATAAATCCTAAGCATCATGCTTTTATTTCAAAATAACACGATGTCAAAGCAACGACAAAACAGCGCTCGCCACGCCTGTGAACGAGGAAGGAACGACTTCGATGACTGGCATTAACCATCCAAACAGCTCGTTCTGATGGTAGATTTTTTCCCGCAACAGTGCGTACAATAGCACGCAATGCAGTGATCGCTATCGCTACCCAGGAAGTTTTTACAAGAGCGTGTGGCAGAGGGCCACGAGGTGTAAGTGAAGGAAGTCATATGCATTCCTGTTCACACGCTGTTCGGAGGGATCGCTTATAATCTATTTGGATAATGAGTTCTCGCACAATATATTCCCTGACTGATACAAAAATAGACGAAAGCGAAAGATGTTGATGGATATTTTGTGGAAATACGCAACCGAATTTTCCCAGTAAATCATTGAATACAATAAAACGAGAGCATGGCAATAACAATTTTTCCCTCTTTACTTTGGATGGGTCGTATCAGAAAACTCTCAGAACAGTCCCCAATAGGGTCCACCCCCACCCTGGAGGTCCAGTTCCGTGCCTAATCCACACAGCGCGAACTGTGACGGAAGAGTGTGGAGGTGATAAGGGAGAGAAAACCGTAACAGCAGAATAAGCATAGTAATATATTGGATTATAATAAAGTGCACACGCTTATCATTCGCCCATTTATTATTTGACTTGAAAAATCTTGCATTAAGAAACTACTGCCCATGACAACCGTCGCACTTTTCTATGCTATAGAAATGGCTATTTCAGTTTAAATAAGCAAAGAAATTATGTACATATTGAGGGACAAAAATAGTTTGCGGGAAATATTCGATGAAGCCACGAGTCAGTCAATAAGTTGTGGACAATATTGAGAGAAAATGGAATGATGAGACCTGAAACGGAGGGAAGATTAAAGAGAGAGCAATGAAGAGGAAGGAAAACATACCAGATAGTTATTTAAACGGCAACAAGAGAGTTAAAACGTTTTTGGAGCTGAATAATGATCGATACAAGCTAATGACATATTTAAGAAGTGTTAAGCAAGGATTATAAATACTGCAGCAATTAGTTCCCATGGTTTTTCTGAGTCCATCAAAAATCTACGCCTGACAAGTATGCTGCTATTGATAGTACTTCAGTTTGGGATTTAGCCCTGTGCTTCAACATGATAGAATCAAAATATTTAGAGAGATTACTATTCTCTTTTAAGCAGTATCTAGAGTTATTTTTTATTCTGCAATTAATACAGACTGTTAGCTATCTCTCATCTTATATCATTAAAGGAAATGTGTCCAAGGGCTACTAGAGCAATCAAGGGTCTTAATAATACTTTCAGGTTTCTCCGGGGTCTGACTTCGAGAGTTAAGAAATGCCATCGATTCGTTTTGAAATCGGATTCATTAAAGTTTAATAATTGTTCTAATATTATTTCTCTTATGGCGTGTAGATTTATTTGTATCAACATCCCTGATGACAAAAAGACTTGACGGATAAGAGAACAACGGGAGAGTTTTATTTATATATGTATCATTTTACCATGAAAAAGTAAAATGGACAGTAAGGAAAATAAACGAAGCACTAGGCATGATGATGGAGAAGAGAGGGCTGCGGGCAGAGATACAAAGGCGACTCCTAAATGGGATGAAGAGCATTATGATAGGTGATTATTTACTATGATAAGTGAATAAGTTTATTTATTATGATAAGTGAAAATTTACATCGAAAAACTTAGAATTGACCTGAAATAAGAACTTGGTCTGAATGAAAAAGATAAGGAAATGAATTCAAATCAGCGTGCTAAAACCGTAAAAAGTTAAACCACACGAGAGCAGTTGACAGAGATGAAGTCCACCTGCGTTACCAAACGATCGAACTGTTCGAACAATCATCATTGATAAGAATTCACCTCTGTGTGTTTGACGCAGATTTCTAAAGTGCTCTTAGTTGAAATCTTTCTCCTTCTTACTAAAAATACCTCGATTTCATTCGATTTTCGTTTGGCGACCATTCCACTGATTGAAATCAGGAAATCGGAGGGGGAAGTGGGAAGCATCATGGTGGAGGCACTGGGAGGCCGCGGCGTCACATCAGGATGGGAAGCGCGGGTGCAGTGACTAGCGGCACGCGAGAAAATATTATGTTCTGCTTCCTCACTCGGAAACGAATATCTTTCGAAAGTTGCATGAGGGACTTGGGGAAAAATTGAACCAGGTCCCCATTCATTAAGAAACACTGCGGGACAGGCGTCCTGTACGGCCAGGATGGTTAACAAAGGATCCAATCGCTAACAGTCCGAAACATATCCCGAAACCAATCAAGGATACTAACGAAAATAGTCAACCCAAAGGTCGGTTAAGATAGGTGAGGATCGAATTCACTCTGTACTAAGCCATAAGGTGTACGAGAGTCACGCATTAAGAGTATGGGGCCCTTTCTTTTCCTTGTGACAGCAATCACTTTCCCACAGAGTTCTTGTGACTTTAAGACCTCACCGTTAGGGTTTTTAATGGGATTTAAAAGGGCAGCAAACGAGATCCGTGAAGCCGAGACCCTCCGGAAAATAAGCGAGCGCTCTACAGCTGAGCCGTTAAACCGCCCTTCATGTTTGATGAACGTTAAAATTATCAAATTTATTGGTAATTACGTAATTTTTAACATAGATTTGTTGCAGTTTTTACATTTATAATTAGCAGTTATTAATTATTAAAATAGTAAAAAGGCGATCGAATGCAGGAAAAGGGCAAAAACATTTTGCTTGAACTAGGTCGCTCCACAAGCGAATCAAAGCTTTAAAATGGCTTCACAGACGCTTCTATTATTTAAAAAGCTTATGAAATATACATTATATATGAGGATATTATTTATATAGCCTATAAGATGCAAACCAGGGGAAAAGAATTAAAATTCGCCTATTTTTAATGGATGTAGAGTGTTAAGTTCAGTTTAATGAGTACTTTTTTATTTTGCATGAATTGCCTAGGTGAGTCACAAACAGTCTCCTTCTTCTTCTTTTATATACAACAAAGCGTCCAATCCATTAATAAAACAACGTTATTTAAACGATATCAGAATGTTGACCCGAATGTTGAGAAAATCTTTAACCGTCACTGAAATCCGATATCCTCTGGTCCCTTTAATTCTAATTTTAAATAAAATTATTAACCCTGAATTCCTTGTCAACTGCCGTAATAGTTAAGGCAGTTGACGGCGAGAACGGTTTTCATTTTAAACACAAGGACGAAATTCTATTGAAGGAATTAAAAATGTCTTGCACATTAGCGGGGGAATAGGATTTTGGACCTCCCACGCCGCCGCATAGTGAGCCACATCACCCGAGGCAGGAGACGTGGTCACGTATTAATGAGTGAACATTCCTACACGCAAAAGATGTGCCACGCGACCATTCGTCATCGGAAAAACCAGAATCCGGCAAGTCTATACTTCCATGGGAAAATTTAAGGGGAAACGTTGCCCGAAAGTTGATATGTTTACATTTTGAAGAGGAATTCAAGGAAATTCTGGGATGTTCACAAGGCAGGCATTTAATAGTGCGGTCGGAATGAACTTCATTGCTTCTCTCCATAAGCACTTCCTGTTTATATTTCTATATATAAAGCAAGGGAAAACTATGATATGTGTTAAGCATTCAAAAAAATGATAAACTCGGAATATTTGGAAAACGGTTATTTATAATTAGTTATAACTGGGTGAATTTTTACTGTTCTGCAATATGTTAGGCAACCTATGAAGTAACTGAAATCTGAGAATGTAAGCTCCGAGTAATAAATTAAATTTGGAGTTGGAATTCCAAATATATGATACATAAAACAGACATTTTCCGTTTTTATGAAAAAGGTTCGAGTAACGCATTTTGAATCGACTATTATTAAGAGTTCTAGAATTTCATATTTTTTATCGACTTAACATTTTCATCGAGAAGAAATAAACTGGTATTTTCTCCCATAATTTTGCCCTTGGCCAATACTTAGAAAATGAAATTAAATTCATATCATTAATATCATACGAATATAATACAATAATTTCAAATTATCAAAATCATTTTATTGACCACGATGTATATATATAGATGATTTCTTCGAAGTAACACGGAAGTGTTGAATAAAAAACTTAGACAGTAACACACAGCACGAGAACACATAAAAAGAACACTCACAATAATATCTTGATAATTTCGACGGACTCGAGCTCCGTCTTCTTCGGAAGATAAGATATGACTCAAGTCATATCTTATCTTCCGAAGAAGACGGAGCTCGAGTCCGTCGAAATTATCAAGATATTATTGTGAGTGTTCTTTTTATGTGTTCTCGTGGTGTGTGTTACTGTCTAAGTTTATATATATATATATATATATATATATATATATATATATATATATATATATATATATATATACATATATATATATATGTGTGTATGTATGTATGTATGTATTTTATGTGCATTTACGAAGGGCTTATATACAAGTGTATATACATTCATCAAGCAACATCGGGATGAAAATCTTTAAGTAATACTACCTGTTTGTATCCAATTACTCTTAATATGTTCCCAAATTTTGATGACACAGAAAGTGTCCTCCTCCTTCTGGGAGAAAAATTATGACATATTAAATGTGATGTGGCATATCCTTCGGAGAGCGTCCGCTGACAGTAATGTGCGAATAAACTAAGTCGAAGTCATCTAAATTTCAAAAGCGGAGAAGATTTTTTTGGGAAGGAGACTCGGATATAAGGGGTGAAGGACAGTTGAAACTCAACCTGGATACCAAGGGCCTAAGGGATCATCAAGGTTTACTGTGTTGTGTTTAAAATCGAAAGACTTTTTGGATAAAATATTATTCCTTCCGTTCGTTAGAGAGTGCACAATGAATATGATGATAATGCATTATCCTATGCATCCTAGACATCACAGAAGCATTATCATCCTATGCACATTATGCATAGAGAGATAGTCAGACAGACAGATAATGCTTCTGTAATTAAACTATCAACTATCATTCATTCCATGGATGGAGTTGTATGTCCCTCACGTCACCGAAGAAATACCTTTTATTCATTTAAGTCTGTGAACTTTAATAACATTTGCATTTTAAAATATTGGATGCTGCGCTCAATTATTTAAGTTAAGCGTACAATAATATGCATTTCCAAAGAGATGTACAATAATTTTACTTTAGAATTCGTAAAAAAACTAACCTCTCTGTTACCTTTACTCACATTTTTATTGTGAGTAAAAGCTTAATGGGATACCTTATTAACACTTTTAGAGGTAAGGAGGCTTATATTCATCATTACACAAAATTTCAAAATTCTTAAACCTATATTTAGCTTATTTACTATTAATGGGTAATATGAGGTTATGGTAGTTTATAAAATCTAGATACCTAGATAACATCAGAGGCGTAGAAGGCGTTTTCCTGGAAGAGGAGACACTGCAGCTTTGCTTGCCAACCAAATGTTCAGTATTTGTCTATCCTTCTCACTATAACTGTATCCGGAGATGGGACGAATTTAGGGGTAGAAACTCATAAGATTCATATAGTTGCGATCGTTATATTTCCTGTGTAAGTCAACAAATAAGATAATGATTTTGATCTACGGGACGAAACCCATTAGTGCACACATCAGAGAAATTTCATAAAAAATTACTACAACGAGTTGATGATAATTTATAGAATTATTGATGACATACTGTCAAAGTAATTTAAAATAATGGGTAAAGTAAGTTTGAAGAGCGTTGGAAGATAAACGATGAAAGTATACAGATAAGCATTAGAATATTATGAACATATTTGGAAACAAATTTCGGAATTAGATATACGTGTTATTGTTGGTCAGAATTCTGGAAAAGATGCCCACGGATATATTTTCCTTATTATATAATTATTTCAAATAAATGGCTCTATTCTGACTCGAACCAAATAACCAATGGCTATTATTCCATATTTAATCAGTGTTAATACTGCCATTCATTTACAAAACATTACATCAAAGCAATCCAAACACACCAAAGGGCAAATCCCGTGTCCAAACACAGAGAGAAAGGTGATTTTCAATATATTGTAATCAAGTTAGCAATATGGAGTGGAAACTGCCATCACCCTTGTATCAATATTCTCCAAAATGTAGCGACGAATTTTATTCTCAAAATTTTAGCAACCGACCCTGATTTTTGGAAAACGGTCCAGGCTGTGGAAATCTACCTTTAGCTGAGATAGCTGACCGCTGATTAAATTTGATAACACAAATTGTATTTACTTTTCTTAGTCATAAACAATTCTTTCTCGCGAATGATTTTTAGCATTTTTATTTATAGAGGTTCACTTTGGGGTGTAATTCTATCGGTTTATTCCAATGATGTTTCGTTAATGACAGCATTTTCAACGAAAATTTAGTTAAACAAATAGTATAAATCTTACACTTTAGCGTTTGAATGTACTATATTTATATAAGTATACTTAATTGAGCCTGACGATAATTTCGAATTCACAACATTCCCCAAACTGGCAAGCAATTCCAAATTTCGTTAGTCGAAACTGATTTTTTATGAGAATCGTGATTTTGATGAGTAGATAGTTTTCGAGGGACAGTTTTGTCTAAGTTTTCAATCCGAGACGATTTCAACTCCTGCACCCTTTATCTCCTCTAGAAATTCTCGCTCTCACCTGTTATGAAACTATTGCAGGGGGAACACAAACGGGACAGGATGGATTCTTCGTCTCCAGAAAATTCCTGAATAACGTATCGTTAAATCAAGAAAATTATCCACAAACCTCGCCCTTCTCAGGTCATCGCATCATATCCGCCTTCTTTAATCATATCCTTCCGCGTTCCTGGAGGGCGAAGGATTCTTCTCTCCTCACGGAGGTTTCCAATACTAATGGTGTTTTCCTCCGCATGCGACGGCCAGCCTTAGCCAAGTCCCCGGGGTGTTGCACGCGGCCGGGCGACCGGGTATAAAAGCACCTTAGAAGCTTCTGAGGCCACTTGGAACTTGAGATTTAAAGAGTGAAAGTGGTTTTCCAAGAGACCGAAAATGACAACTCTGAAGGTAAGTAAAGCTTCCGACACCTCTTCCACTGTCGGGAAACTTGGGCATAGGTATAACAATCAAGTGCATCACTCTCAATTAAACTTTTGTTACAGCTGGAAGCCTAAACATTTAGGGAACTGATCATTCCGTTATAGTTTCTCGATAATATTTTCAAACTCCCATAATTCATTGAACGGGAGAGGGGGTTTTTGGATTTTATCGCAAATGTAGGATTTGTCTCTATTATTTGGATGACATAAGAAACAATGAAATATTTTCAACATTATCAAAAAATAATTTATTTGCAATTTTCTCAATAGTGTCATTTTGATAACTTACGGTCGTTACTTTTCCTATATGCAATGAAAAACGCGATTATGAAAATGCAAACATCTCTTCTCGAAGACTCCATTAAAATAAATTCAAGTGAGTTCACCAGTTACAATCCCCTAAAACATACATTTTTAGTAACATTAAGCATCAAGTTGATGGATTATCGTTGACTATACGAGGTACTGTACGAGATATCATATTATCCCAACCACCTGGGTTTCATTTTTGACATGACATTTTTGACGAGTTTTTTTCTAGTGCCCAGAGCTCCGTGAACTTTTTGCCACACGAAAACTAAAACATCTACGGTAAAAAAAACAGCGATAGTTATAGTTTTTATACCCAATGGGTCAATTTGGATTCCACTTGATTTGTAATTACTTCTAAAATAAAAACGCTGTTTAGCTTCTTGATTCTCGTTTCATATGTGAACGTGCAGTAAAAATGATGAAGAAAACTTTATGACCAGAAAAAGGCATTAAAATGATTTTTATTTCATCGATGCACTTCACACTGTCACCAAAACGCTTGGTTATTCTATTTTTCTTATTTTTAAATTAAGAGGCAAAGTGAATCGCTCGAGCTTCACTATGACATAGGGTGACGAAAATTATCAAGGTTGGAGCGTTTAGAGTAATTTCATTGCTGTTACTGCCCTATATTTCTAAAAATCACAATTAGTATTCATCTGATGGTATATAACTAGGACTGACAAATTGAGTGCATTTTTTTCTACATATGTGCTAGCACCAGCCGCGTAACTAATACGCAAATGGCGCACTTTGTTTCTTTCAGATATTTTTCCCGTAGCCTTGTCTCAATCGACAATATTAAAAAAAATAGGCGTCCAAATGAATAACCTTTTTTATTTCAGCTTTCCGGTAAAAAAAATATCCATGCTGAAAATCTTTTCTCGCTCATACTTGTATAAAATATTGCAAAAAACAGCACTATCGTAAATATGTACACATACTCAACAAATGTGACAAGCCACATGACATACGTTTTTATTCTATTTCCTTTCAATCAAGAATTTTCCTCAGTTAAAAATGAATTTTCCTTTGAGATTCGTAATTGTTTCTATGGCCCCCAGTTTAGGTTCGAAAAACACACATATGTTTACGTTGGGTACACAGATGGTATCTCAAACATTTCCCCAAGTGACCTCTTCGTTTGGAACTTCTTTTGTAATGGTGCATCACTTTATCTCCATCAAATTCCAGGTTACGGTTTGCTTCTGCCTTCTCGCATCCGCGGCGAACGCTCTCGTTCCTCTGAAGCCCGAGGAAGCCCTCCGGCCACCCAAGAGGCTGCCGCCCCCTCCCGGCCCCACACTCCCTCCGCTCCCGTACGCCGTCGCTGACAGCCCCAGAGGCGGAGAGTTCTCCTCGCCCTTGGCCGTCCAAGGCTCGCCATCGCCCGTGACTGCTCAAGACTATCCGTCACCCGTGGGAGCTCAAGGATCTCCCTCACCCCATCTGAGCAGCGACTCGCCCACCACGGCCCCAGTCTTCAGAGACGAAGTGAGGGACAACATGGGACAGTTCGCCGTCAGGTAAGTTTCGTTACATGCCCTTTCCCTCTCTCTTCCATCATTCGGGAAGGTTCCGATGCCAAGCCTAGGTTCGACTCCATGAGGAAGGCTAGATGTCCCCTCTTCTTGAGAGTCCAGGTACCACATTCAAAACGTCCTTAAAACAGGTCTAAATGAAAATCCTCCCGTTGGCGCATCTGACCCATTGCTTGGATAATGATTCTATAGGCTCAACACTCACTACAGAACTCTATCCTCAAAATATAAGTACCTAAATAACAAAATTAAGCATAAATCACATCACCGCATCACGCAGCTGAGCTGGGGACAAGTATTTTCTGCCCATGGCTAATGTCTCTGAGGCAATACTTTAGCTTACTAAACCTTCATTCCCCTCAATTAGCTATATTAGGATGTGAACAATGTTTTACATAGTCAAATTATCTTGAGCCACGATTAAACGGCTTTTTTAACCAGTTAAGTTAAATGACGTTGATACGGATTAGGATTGTAATCAGTAAATGATATGGACTAAATTTCCTAAATAATATGTAACACATAACATGAGTCCCTAAAAATCGTCAACAAAATATTTGTTCAATTTGGTCTACATTGAGTCCCATTGAGAATAATATTTTGCAAAACAAATTTAGCTTCAGTTCAAGAAAGTGGAACAAGGGCAACGCCAGAGGGTGACTATTTATAGCGTCCTAGAACAAGGTTTTACATTGCCCCTGGGAGAGAAATAGGTGTCCACCGAAATACATTTGTGTTACGTAGGTAGCCTGTTTTTAAGGATAAACAACATGTCGAGTGAAATTGTGTTCAACGGTTATGTAAGCCAAAAATTAGAGATATTTTGGAGTATCATATCGGCGTAATAATTCGCAGTTATCTTCAAACTGGAGTCAACTGTGCAAAATCAAGAACTAAAATCCTGTTTCATACTTTTTGGTAAATTCAAATGGAAAGCTAAACGGCAAGTGGTTGTCAAAAATAGACACTGACCAAAATTTCGTTGCCCTAAAATTTTAAACATAAAGTAGTTAAAATAAAAAAGAAAAATTCCCAAGAATTGTTAATTCTGCAAACATATTTGATTTCATTTTCCGATTGTATAAGTTGTGTGTAAGAAGGTGTCCAATTTACGAGTTAGATTTTTTCCAACTAATAAGCACTTATGAGGGCCACTCAGGTAAAATTTGGCATTACTCAAAATTAATAAAAACAATTATTAATTTTAGTATTTTAAAAATATTATTTTTGCCAATTTGGTGAATACATCCCATAAAGTCAATCGTCTTTGTCCTGGCAATATCACTATAATTAAGCTCAAAATAAGTTTTATGTGTTACATAAAAGATATGAGTATATTTTTCAAGCTAAAATAGCCTCTGGTTGTTATGACATTATGAATGAGTCATCACAATTTCTTCGCCAATAAAATTTTGCAGGATATATAATTTTATTTATGAAAACTTCACTCTAGATTACAAAACAAGAAATGGGCTATTGATAAAATCCCCTGTAAGTATACAAATTAAAATGTGTACAGATCCTCAATAACTGGCCCTTATTAAGTAAATATTTGTATAGCCACTTTCATTTTCCTCATGAAGGCTTCCAATTTCATACTAAATTTTGAGAGTCTCTCTGCTATTACCACCATTGTTTTCCATTGACAGTATGTAAAATTATTATTCTTATTTCAGATTTTCTAATGGTGATGGTACATTTGCTGATGAGACTGGATCTTTGATATCTACGGATGATGGCTGGGAATATGTGATTGTGAAAAAGGGTTCCTATTCATACATCAGTCCAGAGGGTATTCCCATCACAGTCAATTATGTGGCTGACCAAAATGGATTCCATCCACAGATTTCTTTCTCGTGAAACAAGTACTTAATTAAAGAAAATATTGAAACACTATTCAGTTAAGTTAACTGATCATGAAAAGCTGATTAGATTTAACCCACATTCATTAATTGACATATATACAGCTTATATTTGTGTTATTATAAAATTATAGAAGAGAACAAAATGTCTCTTTGCTGAACATAATTATGTGTGCCAAGGTAACATCAAAAGATATGAAAGCATTTTTTCTCTTAAATGAAAAAATAATGAAACATGCTTTTATGATAAGTACCTAATGAGATAATTATGTGTGTATTTAAGTCAATCAAATTCTCTTTAACTTTTACCAAACTGAGGGAGCATAATTTCATGTTCCTTCTGAGGCAGAACCTTTACATATATGTTGGAATTTTATGATAAAATTGCCGTAGTGGTACAAGATGTTAATGCCCATTCTATCATTTTATAAATAATGGAATCATCATATTAATCATGGTATGTCATTTATTATTCTATTATATAATAAATTCATTTTTTAAATATTAAAACTATCATCACCTTGTATTTGTCACTTTCTTTATTTAAATCACTAAAAATATGTAGATTGCCCAAAAACATTTTGGTACATTGATGAAAATATCTGATACTAAAAGTTGAATAAAAATGTTTATTTCTGAAAATATTTAAGGGCTAAAAAACAAGTAGAATTGTGCCTCAAATCTTTAAAATCAGAATGTAAAATTGATTGCCCAAAAGAATTTGGCATGTGCCTCAACTCTTTGAAATCAGAATGTAAAATTTACATTCCAAAAGAATTTGACATGTGCCTTGACTCTTTGAAAACAGAAAATAAAATTTACATCTTAAATATACACTGTAACCAGAGTGAGATAAGCAAAAAAAAGAAAATGTGGATTTGTTGACTTATTTCTACTAGTATTGGGAAAAATTAGAACATACTATATACAGGTAATCATTGATAAGAGTGATTTCAGGTTTATGTTCTGTTGAAAATGTCTTGGTTCTCTTGCATGCTAACTCTGGTATGTTTAGAATATAATTTATTTGCAATAGTAGTATGCAATATGCAATATAATATGCAATAATAGTTAACCACTAATGAGTTAATTACTTCAAAAATAATACATTGAAATATATTTTTTTTCATTCACAACTATCATATTTTTTTATTTTAAAAATACTTTAGGCATATATAAATAATGTGCGAACCCCCAATCTAGATTTTTCATCTGATTCATAGCTAATATGCATGTAGGTAGGTAGCTCTTCTAATTTCACATCATTTCTATGGTGTAAGATATTGAAAAAGTCTATATAAAGTGGTATAAGATTCCTTAAGTCTTCACATCCTTTGGCATTTAACTTTTGTAATGAGGGATACTAGAAAGAGAAGACACAAGGAGGTCCACTGGCCAAATATCAATGCCATGTAGCCTATTTACTAGAAGATGCACTGGTATAGTGCCTATCCCCAAAACCTTTAGTACCCCAGATATTATTCGATAGCAGTTTCTTACTTTTTTTTCTTTGAGATCTTTAATTGTCCTCCACTCCCCATCTTTCTATCCCAAGTTCTTCTTGTTTCATTCCAATTATTGCTATTTGATAATTTGGAAACATTCAAAGGGATCTCACAAGGTTAGGGAAGAGCACCAAAATATTTAGTCCTCCACCAAGTGTTCCCATTAGTTATTTGATATAAGCAGTGTATAGTTAGATGAAGTATTTGCCTTTAAATAAAGTCTTAGCACTCATGGGAGTATTTTTTATTCCATATGTCTCATTTTCAAATGGTTACACTATTTGTTTAGGAAATATAAATAGTGGCATTTCAATATACCATGCTAGCATTATATTATTTTAAAATTTTATGCATAGTTCATCGGTCAGGGAGAAGAGAGACAGACAACTGTACTTCATCACAGATCAGCAAACTGCTTGGGAGGTTACCGTATTTGCCTGCCCATAAGGTGCACCCTGATTTTACAGGTTAGAATTTACAAAAAAATACTTGGATCAGACAGAAAAAGATCAAAGTATTTTGATGTTAACACTTAACGCGAAGACTATAAAAAATTAGCAACAACACATATATCAAAGTTCATTTATCATAGAATCTCAGAAATTTAACATCACAGAAGCAAAATATATTTCTGCAGTTATTTTCACCAGGGTTTTCACTTTCCTCGTTCACCATGTCATCTAGCACATTGTTAATTTCACATTTTTAAAAAGACATTATGATGGCCTCAATTTTAACTTTCCACCAGGACTTTTTAAGTCACTAATATTAGAAATCAACAGCTACTTCATTGTTACTGCCAGTATGACATCATATGTAGGTACCTTATAACCTTTCTATCATTTCCAACTGGAAGTTTTTGAGGCAATTTCAGTGGAAACTTTAGGCCATTTAGGAGCACGAGAACATAATTTTTTTACTAATATCTGCATTTACTATTTTATACCAGCGTAAGTTATTTTGAAAGCAAAATTGTTTGTCTTCAAGATACTCTCACACTAGTCAAGGTTGAATGGGTGCAGACTACCGAGTTCATCGGGAGAGATACAATGTATGCATGTATTAGCAGAGAGGTGACATCCCCATTAACCCAATGTATATTAAGTTCATGGCAGCACCACATGTGAGGTGAAACTAAACATGCTACATTGTAGTAGGCTTCACATTTATGTGATTTTTTTGGAATTACTCTCACCGAAATGTTAAAATTCTCTTTCTAACTAAAGACTAACAACAGTGATATCAAAAAAATTGTAATCATGGCAACCACTATGCCTGATGTGGGAAATAATACTTAACAGTATTTTTTTGGTGAATCAGCTTGTGCTTAAAGGTCAAAGTTATACCTATACCCTTTCAGGCCATAAGCTGGAGGCTGATTTTAGGGCACATTTTGGAGTCAAAAATTGTATTTTATGGGCCAAGAAATACAGTAATAGAGAGAAGTAAAAAACCAACTATCAAAGATTACCTGAGTGAAAACAAGGCTGTTCTTTAAAGGAATATTGACATAGTGCCAATTTTTTGTGATCCAATATTTAATGGAGAAATATAATGAATTTAAAATAAAATTACTGGGATCCGGACAGAAGAAAGGTGATTCCCTCCATAATGAGAGAAAGATGGCCTAGAAGATAGAGGATTTATATCAAGGAGTCAAAACTAGATTTAGATTGACAGGGAGCTTTCAAATTGCAATGGGTTTGAGGCAAGGAGGCAATGTTACCCCAACTGTCCATTGTCATTGAGATAAGAGTAAAAGGAACATGAAATTGATCCTGTCAACAGATGATTTATGCAAGTGGGGTGACAGCAGAAGGGAAGTGCAGTGCCAAATTGACCCTTGGGCTGAGGAAGCTAGACACAATGATATTTGATATTCCATCAGGAAAAGAGTGAAATACTAACAATGAAAAGGGATAGGGAATAAGAAGTTGAGGTATTGTTGCAAGGGGTCCAACTTGAAAAGAAGTTGGTCATTTAAAATACCTAGGAAGCTTAATATTGGAAAAGAGAACAATTGATAAAGAGAAAAATAGTCTGGCGGAGTCCAATACAATCAGATCATAGGCCTTATATGCAAAAAAATATGTTCCAAATGATTCTAAGAAGCTAATTTACCAGACTACTTTCTGCTAAGTTAGTTCCTTAGACTTCATTGAAATTTCTGTACTTCTCACATGTGATGTGATGGATCATGAGAGACGGAAATGAGCAGAACACTAGGTACAGATATGAAATTTTGAGATGATGACACTTTTTTCTGTTCCCAAAAATAAATAGAACCTTGAAGGGCCATCGTTTTACAAAAAATGAGACAAAAAACACATCACTAGAGAGACGTAAAAGCATACCAAACTCCAGGGATGTTTTGAGGATTGGAAAAAGTGCTGGCATAAGTGTACAATATCAAATTGGGACATCAAGGGGGATAACCTCAATATAGATGAATAAATTTCTTTCCAAACAACTAAAATTCCTATTATTCAATGAACAAACCATATACTATATGCTCCTCAATTTCAGTAGCCCTGTTTTATTTTACAATGCTGTTACGTTACAGTGCTGTTATGTTACAGGGTTTTATGTTCCACCCAAATTACCTTAGATATATTTCAATACCCCTTCACCAACCATCAGCCTTATTCCCCCTTCAATTTACTTTCCCCACATTCAATTTTCCTTAATAACTTTAACTTGCCCTGCTACAGTCTGTCCTTGATTTAACTCGCTAACACCCTTGAGTTGATTTCCTTTACAAATAAAACAGTTTCTGGCGTGACTTGGTGGAAAATCTTCACATTGGAATTGGAAAATAAACAACTTGGCTTTTCCATATGGAAACAACTTGAATTTTCTATGTGGAAAAGCCAAGTCGTTTATTTTTCAATTTAAATTAATTTCCTTTCTTGGGATTCCTTTCCAGCATGTTTCTTTCCCCTGCTCAACCAAAATCATTACTTACCCTACACTTCAACCATCACCACATTTTTTTATCTAAGTCCTAAATTCAATTTTTTCCCCATCAGGCAATGTTTGATACTTAAATTGAAGGTACATAGTTTCATTTTGTCACACTTCCCAACAAGCATCACATGATCATGATTAGGGTCTTGGGCATTAATATTCAGCAGTATCATCATTCTCCAGCCTCACTACCATGTTGCACATTCTCCAACAAAAATTTAATGATCCTGCTGACACCACTCCTATTGACCTTAGTCAATAATTTCCATAAGGTAAAATCAGTTTTTAATGGCAGATTTTTATATTATGAATTGAAGTTCTTTTATTATTGGGAAGATTCAAGCAAAAATTAAGCAAATCTCTATGCATTGACTAGAGTCTGGCATTTTTTACAGCCTGCAACTTAAATATATTTAAATCCATTATATTTTAATCCAATGATACATTATGCTCCCTGATGTCCCTTTCTCCTATGTTAATTTCAATATGTACTCCACCCTTTTCCTTGACATATATTACAAAGTACATGATGACAGTATGAGTACAATGTCCCGACTAGTAAATGGCAAGATAAAAATGTTTGCAGAAGGCCAAAACATTCAAATCAGAGTGATTTTGTTTTCTCTTACCATTCTCAACAATTTCTATAATGTAATTATTAACTTTGCTACCATATAAGAATCAGATTCTCTTGCAGCTACATGTCGATGGATAAATGCTCCTGCCATTCAATGTCTTTATTTTCCTCAAATTTCACCTTGCTTCCATTGGTGATCCCACACAATCATCATTATAGAATGTGGAGTACAGGAAATCAGAGGAACATGCAATATTGTACAATGACATGTTATTAGTATATTGGAAAAGAAGTTTCAACTTGGAATACTTCATGAACCAAAGAATATTATCAACATTGGTGCAGCCCATTAAAGGCATGCCAATGCAAGGCATGACATTATGCCATTTAATTATGGCGAATGAAGAAAAATTGAAATTAAATATATATTTACATTTAACCATCAATGTAAATTTAAATATCAATTAACTTGTCCAATATTTATTAAAAACTAGTAAATCTGTAACACATGAAAATTAGGGGTTGGAATAATTATATATATATATATATATATATGCTATTTTACACAAGTGATATATAAATGAAGTTACAAAAAGCATACAGCCATTCATACTTGAGTATACACACAAGTATATTTAACACATTTCTCCGTGAAAGAGTTGAGTAACACTTAAGATTTCAATGTGAACTAACAAAAAAGGTATGTTGACCTGCACACTATACACAACATGCAGTTGTGTATTAGAATAAACCTTTCAGAGTGTCTATAAAAAATAAGAGAGAATCACCATCCTTTTCTTCATTCAACTTCATCATCATCAACCAAGTGACCCAACTTCACAGTACCACTCTGTGATTTTTGGGTTTCATTAGATGACCCAGCCTTGACCTCTCGTTTCATTTTCTTCTTTGGCCTTTTCTCTCCAACTATGTACTCAGGCATTATCAGTTTACTACTTCGGAAATGAGGTTTTCCTTCCTCCTCATCTACTCTGGTAATTAATTTCCCCTTCTCCAATAATGCACTAGATGATTTCTTTGGATCCCTGAAAAATCACATATATAACAATAAGTGATGTATGAATTCAAGGAGAAAGGATAAGTACGCTGCGATTTCCAGACATCATACAGACATTTTTTTATCAAAGACCTTAATGGAGGAGTGACCACCAAAGGGTATTGCTACAAGCGTTCATTCATACACTGTAAATATCAGACATATTTTCATTTGAGTGAAAGGACAACATAAATTTCAATTTTATTTAATTTTGGCTAGTCTTTTAGCTTGGACCCTAGCTTTAATTTTTACACTGGCAGTGACAAAGTTTATAGAAAAATAAGACTTTTTGAGGAAACACACCTAATACCAGAGAAGAAAATAATAAGTCCTCCTTGAATTAGACTTATAAAAAAAATAGTTACAGAACTACTCATAGTGACTATTCCTTGAATATTTACCAAATAGGTGAAATTTTAAAAATGCAAAATAATAAAAATAATTGAAAAAACATATGAATTTTTTTCCATTAATCACTGGCAATTCAAGTAGCATGAAATATTAAAAGAAACTGATATCCAAACATTAGCTCATGGGCTCAACTTAATGCTTGCTACACAACATCATGGGATCAGAATCAAAACATACACTGGGTTTAAAAATTCAAATGAATCACCATGCAAGTAAAAAAACAGAAAGCTCATGCCCTCTTTAAGACAAAACAAGAAAATAATAAAGGAAACAGAAAATCTTAAATTTTGAGACTTGCAACAGTTGGAAATTTTAAATCTTCCAATGTTTTATACTTCAAAGTATTCAAAAATGGGAAAGAAACACTTCAAACAACTATATTTTATATGAACTTAAATGTTGACAAATCACTTCCACGAACATTATTAGACAAAAATTTCAGGGTAAATTTAGAGAATTACTTGCAAATTTTGGAACCCATTTTTTTCTGCATTAACTCACGGTGCAATAGATATTGCTCTCATTTCTGACATGCCTCAGCATTTGGGTCAAGTAAAATGTCAAGTTCAGGATAATTTTCAAGAATTTCTTTTGAACTCTGAAGATGGAACATTAGTGAGATATGCTCTAGCAAATTTGAAAAAAAAAATACTGAAAGCTATATGAATGGCAGTCAATTTGTTTAAATCTCAATACAAAGGTGAATTCCTATCTCATAAGGACGTATATCCTACCTTTGACTACATCACTAAATACTTTACACCTATAAGCTTTGATAATGGAGAGGTTATGCCACACCTGGCCAATATCAGATCTTTCTTCTAGACTTGGACACCCAGAGTTCACTAAGGGAATCTGATAAATATAAGAATCCAGCAATTTGGTAGAAAGGTCTTTGTACTGTTCAGACTATGACTATACAAGCAATTTTTTGTAATTTCCACCCTCTGCTGCACCTTGTAAAAGAAAATGGTTACCTTTTACAAACATTCACACTAACTGGAAAAATGGAAAATCAATAGAATATGAGATAATCTGAGGCACTTGATCAGATTTGACTCTGAATCACTATTAGGAATCTGGCAGTACTCTCCAACACAGCAGCTCACCAGACTGTGTAAGTGATTTAATTACTATTTCTTATTAGGTAATCTACCGGTTAAGGTAGGTTTTTGGATGGACACAACTATTAAATAAACATTTTGTAACTCCCCACCTAGCAAACTAATCTATATCAGGTCCCTCTTCATCTCGGTGTACTTCTTTCCTCCCTTCATCCCGTCCAACATCCCTATCCTGTTCCTACCCTTACCACGCTTGCCCAACATTCTCCCCTCTATTACCCTCTTCAACATTCCACTACCGCTCAATACGCCTTTCATCCATTTTTCCTGCCTCCATAGGATTTCTCTCAACAAACCCCTCTCCTCCCCCACCATTTCTAGTACTTCCTCATTTGTTTTCCTTTCGGTCCATTTCACCTTCACCATTCTTCTCCATACCCACATTTCAAAAGCCTCCAATCTACGTCTATCCTCCTGCTTCAGCGACCACGTTTCCGCGCCGTACATAGCTACGCTCCATATCAGAGTTTTTACGAGTCTTGTCTTAACATCCCTACTCAACGTCCCCGTCATCAACTCCCTCCTCTTTGAGAAAGCCTCCTTGCCTAGCGCAATTCTTCTCCTTACGTCCCTACCACTTTGACCGTGTTGGTCCAAAACACTTCCGAGATATGTAAACTGTTCTACCTGCTCTATTCTTTCCCCGCCTATTTTAATATTTAGCTTAGCCTTTTTCTTTCTAGAAAATCGCATAACCTTTGTTTTATTAATATTGATTCTCATCCCATATTTATCGCACTGAACCTCCAATTCACTCAACAATGCTTGCAACCCCTTGGCTGACTGAGCAACTAATGCTTGGTCATCAGCAAACCTAACCGATTTTACAAATTCCCCTCCGACTTTCATTCCTACCTCCAGTTCTTCCCATGCCTCTTTAATCATTTCCTCTACATATACGTTGAACAGTACCGGTGACAATGGGCAACCCTGCCTTACACCTCTTCCTAACACTGCCCATCCGGACTCTCCGTTCCCCACTCGCACCTGAGCAGTCTGAGACATGTACAGGTTGCGGATTAGTCTCCTGTCCCTCCAATCCATTCCTATTTTCTGCAATACACGCATCAATTTTTCCCAATTCACTCTATCAAACGCTTTTTCGAAATCTACAAAACAGGCAAAAACGTCCTGATTGAATTCTATATTCCTCTCGACTAGTGATCTCATTACTGCAATGGCATCACGCGTACCTCTTCCTTTCCTGAACCCAAACTGATCATCCCCTAAGTAATCATTTGCCTTACTCTCTATCCTTTTGTTGATGATCCTGAGAATAACTTTAGCTGCGTGGGATATCAAACTTATTGTTCTGTAATCCTCACATGACGAAGCCTTTGCCTTTTTTGGAATGGGAACTAACACCGATCTCACAAAATCTTCCGGCCAGATTCCTTCCTCATAGATACTACGAATCAGTCCATATATGGCCTTCTTCCCACCTTTCCCTAACCATTTCAACATTTCTACAGGAATATTGTCCACCCCCACAGCCTTGTTTGCTTTCATCTCCTTTAATGCCCTTTCTATTTCATCGTCGAGTATGCCTGGACCTAAGCTATCTTCTTCTACCTCATGTTCCTTTTCTATGTCTAACCTTGTCGGCCTAAGTTCTTTACCATACAGTGTTTCTATATATTCCTTCCATCTCTCTTGGATTTTTCCTGGTTCAACTATTATCTTACCCCATTTATCTTTAACTGTTAGCACAGATCTTGCCTTCTTACTTCCTGATAATAACTTAACCTTGCTGTATAGAGCACCAATTTCACCCTTCTTCTGTAGACTTTCCATATCCTCGCATTGCGTTTTCCACCATTCTTCTTTTGCTTTATTTGTGGCCCTTCTCAATTTATTGTTTAACTCTTTGTACCGCATTTTGCCTAACTCTGTGTTTACATTTTTCCATCTTCTTCTCTCGTCCATCTTTGCAATCATCTCATCCGTTACCCATGGTTTCCTTATCCTTTTCCCGTTAACGGTTCCTATAGTGTCTTTAGCGGCTTCCAATATCCCTTTCTTGATACATTCCCATTTTTCTTCGATAGCACTCAGTTCTTTACCGTCATCCATCATTTTCTCTACAGCCTCCTGATACTCCTTCTTCGTTAATTCATTTACTGCTTCTAAATTCCATTTTTTAACCCGCCGCCCTTGCCTTATCTTCTTGAAACGAACATTACATTTCATAACAACTAAATTGTGGTCAGAGTCCGCGTCCGCTCCTGGGAAACTGTGCGAATTTATCACACTGTTCCTAAACCTGTGCCTAACCATAATATAATCTAACTGATACCTTTCTGAGTCACCTGGCATTTCCCATGTATACCTACGCCTTTTGTGGTGTCTAAACCATGTGTTGGTGATGACTAACCCCTGTCTCCTGCAGAATTCAATTGCTTTCTCTCCGCGTTCATTCCTCGTGCCTAACCCATAGTCCCCCACCTCACCACCATCTCTTCCTTCGCCTACCGTCGCATTCCAATCCCCCATCACTATCAAATGTTTCCCTGCAGGAACACTCGCGATGATATCCTCTAACTCATCATACATCCTATCGACTTCTTCCTCCTTGTGGTTGCTCGGTGGCATGTATACCTGAATAATGACCAAGTTCGTCGGCTCTGCTTTAATCTCTACGAGTAAAATTCTATCTGTCGCTTGCTCTATGTTGACTACGCTTCTTCCTACCCCTTTATTTAAAATTACGGCAACCCCTCGTTGGCTCTCGTCCCCGCCGCTGTATATTACTCTATAATTGTCACTCCAGTAATCCCCGCTATCCTTCCATCTCACCTCGCAGAGGCCTAAAACATCTATGTTACCTCTTTCCATCTCTCGCTTAATATTTTCTAATTTGCCTCTCCTCAACATTGTCCTGACGTTCCAGGTTCCTATTCTTACTACTTTCGCCTTCTTCTGAGTCTTCTGTCCTGCTGAAGTTATTTCTTCCCTTAATTACTATATGCCTTTGTTAATTTAACAGGAATGGATTCCCTTAAATTTATAAAAGATCCCTTTGAATTGGAAATCAATAAAAATCCCTCAATCTCAAAAGAAAAATTTTCTCAGTATCCAAAGGTTAATAACTTCTGTATTATACCTTCTCAATCAGTTTTATTGAGATTTTATTAAGTTCTCCCCTTTTTTCATATAGCAGTATATTTAACCTGACCTGCTGAATAATTTTCATGAATATCTTGCAATAGTTTCACAAGAAAAAATATGAATGCTGTAAATTAGGAAAACTATAGCATAAGGTAAGGGCATTGTATCTTCCTTTCTCTGCATAGTTTTCTCTGTTCTTTATGAGTCCACATGCAAATCATGCACATGGATAATTTTAACTTCTAAAATCATAAGTAGTTACAGATAGTAAACAGCACTCTCTTTTAAGTTATTGTTGGCATAAGAACTGTTTCATAGCTAAAACTGTGGGTACTATCCAAACAAAATATGGAGCATGATCATATGCATCTGTAGCCAATTGATGATAATGGAATGGTATAATGATCCATAAAAATAAATGAATCATACATTTTTCAATGAAAAATATTGTTCTTGACTGATAACTCAAATTTACCATTATTTTCACGTCAAGAGAAAAAATTTGTTTTTGCCAAATGTTTTCACGATTTCACATCTCCAACCATTGGAGACCATGTCTTGTGCCCTTTGTCACCACTTTTTCAGCCAATCATTATATTTCATTAATTCAAGGCCGAAGATATGTATTTTTTTTAGTGATGGTGAGTTTCACTAGTTAGAAAATGTTCAGTCTCCTGTTGATTAGTGGAAAACTGCCGGGAATAGGCCCAATATATGGCAGAGTTCGAAAACTAGTCACAGAAAATTCTTGAAAATAGAATTCAGCTCAATTAGTTAGATTTTTATGTTTGACACTTGAAAAAACAAAGCATTACAGCACATTCGAGTCATACATTTCAAATTGTGAGTTGAAGCTGTAAGGTTTGCATTAAAATCTTTGGAGCATCTTGAGTTGGAGTAGGTGGGTGAGGTTCAGTAGTGCACTAAGTACAATCCGTGAACGTCTTCAGCTTTATCATTCTGGCGATAAGCTTCTTTAGTGAAAGTGATAAAGGAACTTTTGGAAACTATCCAAGTGGAATAGATTTTTAAATCTCAAACAATCTTTTAAACAAAATATTTTCACATTTGAAAACACTATAGCATGCAAATGAATCTCAAAGTGTAAAAGTAGATGGGACATTGCTATGAGAGATAAAAATAGTAGGCCCAATAGTGTTAACTGTAGGAAAAATAAGTTTTTTCATTGCAGAATTATTTATTTTACCTTTTCTACTAATTTTTACTGATAATTTTGAAATTGTTTTCACTTAATTCCACATAGAAATGCATAATTGTAGATAAAAAGTTCCTTACTAATTGCCAAATACCCGAGATGGATTTTGAGAGATATGAAGTGATGATGCGAGAGTTTTTGACAGTCAAGCACCGCAAGTTGTGTACTTGGGACAGATAATGATGAAAGAGGCCATTGGTAGTTCATACCAGGATATGTTTCAACTGCAGTTTTAATCATTTTGAAACAAAGTCAAAACTAGTAATTACAGATATTTATTAACCTGGACTATGGTGTAAAATACATTGGAAGTAATGCACCACTGAAAATCCTTATCCTGTTTATTGATTGATGAAGCAACCAGGAGTGAAATGGGATCATCTAAATATAAGAATAGGAGTTGCAAACAGTCCTGAAAAAGCTGAGATCTATCTTCAATAATTTAGCCTACTATTGAAGTGCTGAAGAGGACTTGTTCATTCTTAGTTTGAATATTCAATGCCTATTAAAACATTGCAGTCAAAAGCATCCCCAAATCCACATGATTATGAATTCATATGTTTTACTGGAAAATGGGTCCATGAGGTTGAACTTAACAATGAATTCACACGTTATTCAACACTGATGATTACAATCTTGTTACTTTTTCATCTAAAATCCATATAAAAATTTCAATACTACCATAACTAACAAAAAAATGTTCAAATGATGGAGTGCATTTCATGACAATCATTCACATTTAAGATTGTTAAATGCAATGTGAGAGTTGGTAACCAGAGTAGCCACCACTCAAGGTGAACTGGCCTCGGTTGTCTGTCTGCTCATTTTGTGTGAGGTGTTGTCGTAGTGTCTAATCTCTTCCTCTTTGAGTGAGCGTTCAAAATGTTTTTTAAAATTGAAAATCCACCACTTGTGAAGAGAGATCTGTGATTTGATTTCTAAACCCAATGAATATTATACATGAGACATTTATGAAGACAAAATTATGGACAACCATCTACTCAGCAATGTCATCAAAATTTCAACTCTGGGAGAGAGAGCACCACTGACGAAGAGCAAACAGGACGTCTGTCTGTCATTATGGACGATTTTCTCAGGTCAGCCGATGAATTCATTAAGAATGATCAGCATGACACACTAAATGAAACCAGTGAATAAATTTCCCATTATTTTTGTGCACCATTTCTAATGAAATTGAAGTTCAGAAAAAATGGCGACCTCACAAGATTACTGATGAACACAGAAAGAAGTTCATGGGTGGGACCTGGAATTTTTTGAGTGCATTACTACCCAAAAAGCCATTGGCACTAGGGATAAAGATTTCTTAAGAAATCTAGGAACTAGATTTCTTATGATATGCCTAAGAGCAGACACCATTCAATGGAGTGTGTAGCATCGCATTCATTCACCAACAAAACTCAGAAAGTTCAGCTGTGAAAAAACAACTCGAAAACTCATGGCAACAGTCTTCTGTCCGTTTTTTTAGATTTCATGCCTCAAGGTCCCACCATTAATACTTATGCACATTGCAAAACACTAAAGACATCAAAGAGGCAATTCAGAATTGGCAACAAGATTTATGGTAAAATGGAGTTTCTGCTCCACCACACCAATGCCAGACCTCACACTGCTGAGATAGCACAATGGCTTGTTTATGAGGGAATTTTTTATCATCTCCACTCCTCATATTCACCTTTTTACAAAATTAAAATACTTTTTTGGGAGGAGGAACAAGTTTGACCATGATGAAGACTTAAAAATGGAGTCATGACTTTTTTCAAGTTGGTAATGGATTATAAGCAAGAACAAATAAACTCACAATAGATGTATAAAATAGGATAAGTACATAAGTAATTAAATATCAAACCTCTGAATAAACTTTATTATTAATTAAATCATAAGATAGCAACTGGTATGGGGTATCCACAATTCAGGAAAAACAAACAATATTATGAAACCAGAATCACAGTTAGGAGAAAGACAATAGGGTAAAGAATTAGCGTCAATATAGATATGGAATTTCAACAGAACACTTTCTGCATAGCATTTCAAATGCAATCCAATAAGATGATCCAAGAATTTAAAGCTATGTAAAGAAAGAACAAACAGCTAAAAATGTGATATAGGTCAATTAGAGAAAAATAATTATCACCAAGAATTCATAACAATAATTGCATCATAGTATCATTAAACAATTTAATATTTTAAATAATCCATATTATTTTATAAAAGATTTCGAAGAAATAATGCTAAGTGAATCACTCCTGTGATTCACCAGCATTATTTAAATTAGTTTCAAAGCACTACACTTAAGTTAAGTTTTACATTCCAGTTCACAAAACTAATTGGATATATCATACACCTACTAATAGAATCCTGAGACATTGCAACCTCCTTTTTGACAAAATAGACATTTTTTAACTGATGTTCTCATCAAATAAGAGGTATTATTAACACACAATAGGATGCCTTGACTGCTTCCTATCTAGAACGGACAAGGTATTTTTCTCACATGACTTCTCATTGGTTATTAATATTCTCATATTTCGTCACCCATTGTTAGAATTTACAGTTAGTATACTTACCTCAATATTTGGTTTTGTATTCATCATTATCACATAACTTTTATATTGTTTTCCAATCAACTATCTATGCCTTGTTAAACGCAGCTCGCAAATGTAGCAATGGTTAGTATGTGTCTATCTCTAAAAGTACATTGCACAGAAAAAATAACAATACAAATAATAATTATGCATAACACAATACTGACCGGAATGTAATAGGCTTTGGGCACTCTCCAAAGCTGTCATCATCTTCATTTTGCCTCTTCTTTCTTTCATCTAATTCATGGAAAAAAGACATTGCTGCAGAACGATTGGCTTGCTCAGACATGTCATCCTGGGAGACATCACCAAGATCGTATCTCACCCATCTACAACAAACATGATGGTGAAAAAATTATTTCAAAAACAACAAAATTAACAATTGATCGATTTTATTCGGTCCTATTTAATTATAAAATTTCAAAATGTGGCTTTCAAAGGTTGACAGATTTCTAATAGTTATATTAATCCGTTATCTTACATGACACTCAAGTGAACATACTTGTGAGGATTCCTTTTAAAGTCCGGTATTGCAGTAGGCTTGAACAGAGGAGGTACATCTGGCACTTTGAATATGCTTTCCTTCCCACGAAACTTTTTGCACTGTCGTCTAGGGGGTTTTGAAATATCTATGTCCATTACAGGATTTTCATCATCATTTTTCATATACACAACTTTATTATCTCTTTGTCTCTCAGTAGTTTCTTTTTCGGCATCCACTAACTGTCCGAAAATATCCTTTTGGCGATTAGAAAACGCTGACCCGCCTCCCTTAACGAAGAAAGTGGGTGCTTCATAATCGTGCATATTGTTGTTTTGGTTTCGTTGCCGACGATTGACTCGAAACAACAGCCAAATCTCCTATTTAAGCCATTAACTCAGTGTGGCTCCCAAGAACCCTCTTTCTCCGTAAACGCCAGGAGTTTGAGGAACCTACGACTATGGAGACAGTATCTTTATGAAATAATTTACCAATTTACCTGTGCATATGTTTCCAAAAATGAAACTTACTTCCTTTGTTTACCTCCGCAGTAATCAGCGATAGATCGGAGCACAGTTCTATGTATACAGTCGGACGTGCTTTCGATAACATGCTTGAAGTTCGATTAGTCGATCTATAACGACTTTAACGCGGCTATATTGATTTGCGAAGTTTGATAGGCATCATGAACAACACACATTATTTTTTTAAGTTTCCTAACATCGTGGCTTAGTCCATAAAACATTGAGCAGGCGTTCACTTGAGGGACTTCTAAGGTATTTAAGAAGCCACTTTTTCAGCGATTATCCTTATAATTGAGAAAAATAGCAAATTGCTGATGATTCGCAATACATGACGCGCAATGATTGCAGAGTATTATAGTTAATAGAATTGCTCCATATCCATTTTAGTGCACGGATATTAATTAAAATTGGTTTTGATATTTTTCACATTTTGACATTGACATTTTTCTACTCGAATGCAGAAATATATATTTGCATAACTAACATCACTAGAGAAATTTATTCATTTAGTTAAATGTTGACTACTTAAACCAAGATCGTATCAAGCCGGAATATGTGTTTTCCTTGTAATATGACGATTATTAACTATCCACCACAGTAGTGCCAAGTATTTTTATATGAAATTGCCAGCAGCCCAATGCCGAGCGAGGACTTTGGAATCATAATAAAAGAGAAATCAGTGGAGCAGAAATCACGTATGATGGACGGCATTTTAAAATGGTTAGCCTTTGGTTACCTTCTGTAAATTCTATGCAAAAAAGTGAAAAACTGAAATGAAGATTTTTACACGTCCTACGAACGTACACGAAATTTAAGATTTATGCATTGCTTACAATAATTTGGTCGTTCTTCCACCAATTATTCGTTGTGATAATATTTCGCTTTTGAATGCATAGCAATAGCATTAATGGTTTTTCATTAATCTATGGGAAAGAAATTGACTTGATGATTAGTACATACCGTTCACGTCGTTCCCATTCATACAGGCACTATCAAGAAAAGACTAGTTTGACATCCCGAGTTCATACCAGCTCTTTCTTACTGATTTCCTCCATCCTCGATTCTCATATCATCGTTGTCACACTACTCACATACTTTTCTGCTCCTAAGATTTGTTATATTTCTTGTCTTGAGAGACATTCGGTTGAATGTTCACCCATGGATTTCTCGGTCTACAGATTTCTCTCAAGCGATTTGGTTTTTTTTCTTATTCACCTGAATGGCGATTCGACTATCCTCCACTCTTGAACATGCCCAAACCTAAGTATGCCCCGATTTACTCGATTTTCATGAAATCCATATGTGGGGACGAGCACCCATTTATACGCTGCTATACTTTCTGGCTTGAGCAAAAGTTCATTTTTGTTTGTACTCCTACAACCAAAAATATATCTGTCGGAGTTGGCAGGACGTTTTTCTCGTCATGTCTCCAACCACCCTCCACAAACTTACAATCAAGGTACATAAAACCGTCCGCTTGGTCAACTATTTTACCGTTAACCTTAAATATACAATAAATACACCCTCTGGTTCTTACATGACTAGTTTTGATTTGAATGAACTTAGACTCTCATTTTGCTCATACCATTTGGATAAGTTGGGGAATATTTAGAAATAAATTCAATACAATATTTTAAATGTTCTATTTATTTTTGACAATCAAATACTTCATTCACATCGAAACATTTGAACATATCAGAAAAATAAATCCATAACCTTTTTCATAGATAAAAGTACTAAAATTAGGCACTGTGACCTTTATATCACCAGTTCTCATAAATGAGTCCCTAATTTGTTTGTATCAATAAATACAAAGAATCAAGAATTTCACAAAAATACTTGATAGTGTTTTTTGCCTTAACGGATATTACAACTGCATTACATCAATATCACAGGCAGAGGTAATAATTGGTGTTTGACCAATCTTTTGATGAAATAGTAATTTCACATGAGAGAATTTCAGATATATATAGGTTAACACATGTTTATCGTAAATTTAAATTCGTTTATCATTCGTTTTATTATGTATTAGTTCTAAAACAATCAATAAGTAATCAGATCTAACATGTCGTTTTGATGTTTGTTTAGAAACAAGAGTACTTAATTCACTATATTTTGAGATAAAATTCTCATTGAAATATAAAGAGTACTTATTGTTGAAGTCACAAGCCCTTATTCAGAGGATAAATCTTTGTTTTTCACACAAAGTTTTAAAGATATGGGTAAGTGCCACTAAAATCACTAAGAGTGCCAATAAGAGTGGATTAAAGTCGTTATTTACAAATGTAACGCCTTCATACAAAAACCTTGTGGAAAGGTCAGAGATTTCAAATGTCCATCATTGAACTATAGCATACGATTATGATAAAATTGAAAAGTTCAATGTTTCAGCATAACGTCCTGTACAGCGTTTTGGGTTGTTGAATATAACTTGCACTCCTATTACATTTTCCTAATTTGAAAACATCCCATTCCTTAGGGTGTACATGTTTGTGGATTCTCAAGAAATAATGACTCAATTCACGTACACATTGAATTGCAAATATTGTAGAAATATTTCATCCTCTAAAGGGCGTAGCTACCCAGTCTTTTAACGCGTTTTTCAATAAACACTTTTCCTGATAGCCTCCCATGATTTCTGCATAGTTGTGAAGGCCCCAACAACTTTAATACACCCGTTTAATTTTACCGAAACAATTAATTCATTTACCCCGATCCAAAAATATACCACTCAAAACTTCCAATGGTCAATTTTCCAAAGCATATTCAGCGCTCGAAATCGGCGACGGTTTTGATGAGTGTGTGTCTGTAGGCGGTTGGCAGGGCGGGCGTCGGGGGCGGTGGGAAATGCTGCGGGTGGCGAGAACAACACGGGGGCCGGATACCCCTGGGGCAGCGCCTCGTGGCTATACGCTGAGTGGGCAGCCCCGAGAAACCCCTGACGTACGTGTACGTCGGCGGGGTCCTCAGAATCCTCTTCCTCGCCAAAGAAGAGGCGTTGGACTGACTCACGATCAGCGGTCCCGACTTCTGCTTCTTGTGGTGCGCTGGCCGGAGGGCTCGCACGTCCTCCTGGAGGACGTTCCCGCTGGAGTTGGAGCTGGATGAACTGGAGGAACTGGAGGAACTTGTGCCGTCTCCGTCCGTGCAGGAGGTGCACCGGCTGTCGTCCCCACCGGCGCTGCCTCCGCCACCCCCGGAGTAAAGTGAGAGGGACTGGAGGACCTTCCTCAGGGACGCCGACGCGGATTCCCGCCGGCGGTGGTGGTGGTGGTGGTGCCGATGACTACCGGACGAGGAGGAGCCGGAAGAGGAGCTCTCCCCGCCGCTGCCGCCGTGGGGGGACGTCGGCGGAAGCGGCTGCTCCCCTCCGGCGTGGGAGATGATGGCGTCCTTGGTCCCGCCGCGCCTCCCGTAGCCGCTGGCCGCGGTGGGGGAGCACGACTCGGAGGAGAGTGGGCTGCTCCGCCGGAAGTCGAGGAGCTTGGCGAGGTGAGCCGAGACGGAGGACTGCCTCGGGGAGTTGCCCCGGTTCCTGCGCCATCCCCTCCGCTCCTCCTCCGCCTCCCTCTCGGCCGCCTCCTCTTCCTCGTCCTCCTCGTCGTCTTCGCTGTCCCCTTCTGCGTCCTCGTCGTCCCCGTCCCGGCACTCGTCTGCCTCCTCCTCCCGCTCAGCCTCCTCCTCCTCTTCCTCCTGCACCTTGCGCCGGAGTGTCCGCGCCACCTCGGCGAGGTCGCCGCCGGAAGCGAGGGCGGCGGCTGCCGCGGCGGCGGCAGCCAGGGTGGCCGCGGCCGCGTGGCGGCTGTTCGCGCCACCGTTGGAGAGCAGGAGCACGTCTACGGAACCGGAGCGGTCCCGGAGGCGTCGGCCCAAGGCGCGGAGGATGTGGTTACTGCTGTTGCCCGCCTGCCGGTGGGTCCTCCACTCCCCGCTGTCCCCCATTGTGATAGGAGGGGCAAGTGGGAAAATTCCGCGCCAAAGAAACTACCGAGATTAATCACAAAGGGCCTCGTTTATCCGACCTCCCCAACTTCTCTCTTACAAATCTAATTAATTCCTTTTTTTGTATTGGAAAATATTATCCTCTCCAAATAGATTCAGAGCGGCACAAATTCTCAAAGTATCAAATGCTTTCTTTCAAGTTTCAAGCATATCAACAAAGAGTGACGCTACTTACGGAGACTTCCTCTGCCGTACGACGAAGGAATTTTGTAGATTTAGTACACGCGATGCAATAAACTCCGCATCAGAGCCGACCGGAATTTCTCACTCGGAAGGCCCTCGGTTACACGCTCACAGAAGATGAAAAGGCAAGGAAGACGCCGCTTCAGAATAGTCGTGGATTCTCCGTGGACTTCCTTTTCCCAGTTGGACGTGATCAACACCTTTCTAATCACGTAAATATTATTCATGAGTTCGTATGAGAGATTTCAGAGGAAGACTTCGTCAGAAATCAGTCGGAAGCCGGTCAGCAGGAAACCTTCGAACTATCAAGCAGAATTGTTCATTCACAGAATGAAAATCCGTCTTCCGCCAGTTTCTTCAAGGGCTCAACAGATGAAGATATTTCGTCGACTAAACTCGGCGATCAGGGACGGCAGTCAATAGATGAAAAATTATCTCCGAAGCAGAACACCAGAAGAATCTCTAATTGCAGTACTGTGGTAGAGATTACTCGGTACTTTCCATGAGAGCGTCGAGTGAGTTTATTTTTTTCAATGGGTTCGCGGATCGGTTGTCTCTCCGAGATAATTAGCTTCTGTGCGGCTCCGCAGTCACACACGGAATGAGCCGTTGAGAACGCGGGGATGTAAACTTATAGGTTCGTGGAGGGGAGGAGGGGTGGAGAGAAAGCGCTGGAGCATGGTGGGAAGCTGCGCGCGGTGTCCCCGAGAAGGGGGCGGCGGAGCGTCCGAACAGGTGGTCTCCGGGGTGCGGGGGCGGAGGGGAAGGAAGGGAGAGACACGACGAGCGATTGCGCGATCGACGTCGCAACAATGGGTCGGATGCCTGCGATGGGTCAGTTCGGTCGCATGGACAATGGATAGGAGTATTTCGGTCCGCAACCATTTATTTCCCATCTGCGCCCCCGAACGTGTTTTTACCTGCAACGCCCGTTCAAGTATATCACCTGCGAGCATAAATACGCTAGTGCATATTTCTGTAGGTGAGGGATGGAGTTGAGCGTGGAAACGTCCTACGCCGCTGTTTGAGTGTTTCGCAACGATAATCCGGAAAACATGTTCATCGGGATGATGACACGACTCCCGCAGACATATCACACCTAAATTTAGCGCCATGCGAAGGGTCCACATTCGAAAATACCGAGTAATTATTAGTGATCGACACGAGACCACTTTTATCCGCTAAAACTCTTGCGCCACCTCCTGCTGGTCACAAAACGTTCTATAATTAATGGAGTTGGGTGGAGGCTTCAATTAATTCAATATCTCACACGCTACGATCCAGTGCCACGTGAAAATAGAACAACCCCAACACAAGATAGAGAGGTAGCGAGCAATTACTTCTTTCTTCAAATTACTGCCCTTAATATTTTGTTTTTCCCCATCAAACGATAACAACATGATAACAAGGAATGACGAATTTCATTGTTGAGAGTTACAAATGTGACCAGAGATACCCGTTAATGGCGTTTTCAAAACAGTAAATATCAATAAAATATTTTGGCCTCAGTAAAGAAGCATTACACTTCCTCCTTAATACGAGTATAGGTAACTTTTTTCACATTTGTATATTATGTAATGAACCTGATACTTGAAATGAAAGGACAATTACTAAGAGTTGTGTGCCTAATAGTTTCAATACCGATATTAATAATTCTCTCTATACTTTGTTTGAATATATTTTTAATATTATTTTAAAACTGCTACAGTTCTAAAACTCATATTTACTATTCTTAAAAATATAACCATAATTTCGGGACTGGTGATGCCGTTTGTCAATGATATATGTTTTAGTGATACAGCAAAATGTGAACGAAAGCATCGAGAGATGTATGATACGAAATTCAATTGATTCATATTTTTCCTGAGTTAGTAGATGTCGAGGACACATAGAATTGTAGTCAGAAAACTTGATCTCCAATAAAATGAGCTACATGCTTCACACACTTCCAGTGTATTTCCCTTCGGACCAATGAATAAATAATCTATCATGCCATTGAATTCTGCCCTTCAAAGTAATTTTAGACGTTAATATAATCTATATTGCCGCGATGTGGTTCTCCAAGTTTCATTTTTCTCTGGTTTGAGCGAAGTGGGCAATTGCAAATAGGAAACAGACCAGACAGACTGGAGCCAATGGGCACGTTGTCAATTACAGATGTGCCTAAACGACTGAGCAGAATGAAGCAAAAGTGTTTGTTTACACTTTTCGTCCCGAAATGGATCAAGCATCGGGGAAATGACACCCGAGAGCGAGCGAGGCACTTGTCCGTTTCAAAACGGCAAACGCTCTCCCTTTACGAGAACGATACGGCGGGGGTTCACATCCCCCTTCCTGGGCACATGACTAATTCTAGGAGACACGGTTTGATTTTTTTCCACCGGAAGAAGTCTTATTTACCCCGGTGGCACTTATTTCTGGCGAAGTCCGCCGTTTCTCTATTTTTACGCAACCCAGCAACGGGGTCCTTTTGCGTTTTTGTGCGACCTTTCGCGGCATTATGTATGTGGGCAGAGGGCGGGGCAAAAATTCGAGACGGGCGGGGGAAAGGGATGACAATGGGTACTGGGGAAAGGGTGGATGGGGGAGGGGTGGATGTGCGAGCGGAGAAAGGGACGTGGGAGGATATGGCGGAGAGAGGGGGGGATAAAACCTCTGCCCCCCGAGCGGAGAATGGGGAACCGGTGTGTTTCTGGGGCGAGGGGAACAAAGGCCGAGCGTTTGCTAATTAAAGGATGAGTTGGAGGGAGCGAAGATGGGAGAAAGAGGGAGTGAGGGGTACGGGGGGACCAGTGGAGGGCAACGGTGAATGGGAAGGGATGATAGACGAGAGGGGACGGGGAGAGGGATAAAGACCACGGCTCATCTTCCTCTGATTATTTTTTAAACTGCTTTTCTCGTGCCTTTTCTGTTGCCATTGCTCGTCGACAAAGAAAGTGAGCCAAAATAAGTTACCAACTCTTAAAGATTCGATTAATGTGTGATTAAATAATTAATTAAAGAATTGTTTTAAAGACTTCTCCATCATTTTATCACTGCAAAAATACAGTAAATCGTGCTGGTTATGCAGGGTCGGAGAAAATTAATTATGAAAAGACTAAAGAAATCATGATTTATTGACGAAATGATTACAAAGATATGCGAGAGAAGAAAATAGAAGAATATAGGCAGGTGTTAGGAAAAAAATCACTTACTCTTTAATACTAAACTAAGGCGAGAGACTGAAGAAGAACTGCGTTAGGCAAAGAAGCGTTCACAAGGAGGAAGGAGTTGACGACGGGGACGATGGGCACGGGTGTTAAGAAACGGATCGTCAAACCTTTGATATAGGGCATGGTTCTGTACGGCACGGAAACTTGGTATTTGATGCAGGATGATATTCGTAGACTACAGACTTTTGACATGTGGGTGTGGAGAAGGATGGAGAAGGTGAAGTAGGATAAAAAGTAAACAAATGAGAAAATGATAGGAATGGTGGGGGAGGAGAAGAGTTTGTTGGGAGAAATGCAAAGAAAACAGGAAAGATGGATACAGAGTGTTTTGAATGGTAATTGGATGTTTGAATCTGTGATAGAGACGAACTGAGATGTATCGTGTTTTATTATTTCCTTCAGGGCAACTCGTTCCCTTCCAGTAACATGGTGTTTCCAATCTTCCTTCCCATTCACCTGCGAGATCCAATCAGAAAGTGATCGTCCAATCAGCTCTAACCAGATCATATATGTGCTTATATTTACCTCATATTAATATAGTTAAATATTAATATATGCACTACTAAAGGCACTACGAAAGCATGTACACAAATAAAAACGACACTCACATACATAGTTTTATGTTTCGGCCGTCGGTCATGTCACATTAGTTGAACGAAGAAGAATCATGTTCTCGGAGAAAAAGTGAAAGGGAGTCGGTTTACCAACCACTTTTTAGGCCAATTTCCTCTCCCCTTTAGCCAGAGGGCACCGTTCTTCTTCGTTCGGCGAAGGTGGCACAACCCCCGAAACGCGAAAATTATATGTGCCCTTTTTATTTATGTCTATGTTTTATTATGATATTTAATTCGAACAGTGTATTGTCGCTGCTTGACTTTTCCTCAAGGACAATGTGTGTAATAACCCTGCACATAACTCTATAATTTTAACTATTCTTGCATAATATTGTTTACTTACAATAAACTTAATGGATTCAGGCTTCACCTAATGAAAGTTGTTCCTTCTGTTATAATGGATAACGTTAATTATTTTCTTGCCAATTTTAAAACCATTTTTTAATATCAGGTAATTAAAAATCGTTTCTTGGAGACCTTAAATGTTCTATCAGAAAAAAATTCATGAAGAGAACCTGCATGCTTAAATTAAGAGCTAGAATTATAATTTTTCATTAGTAAAATAAAATATCACTTGCCGTGGCCGAAAGCTGAAGCTGAAGCCCGCCGTGCTACCGGAGCGATTGGTCAGGGTTAAAACAAAGAGGGATTTGACAGCAATCGCAACCCTAGGACACTCGTAGGTCCACCAATCAAACCTGGCTCGCTTAAAGAGCGACTCACGCCCCTTTCCCGCTCTCTCGCTGACGCCACCGGCAAGGTATATCAGTGGGGGCAGAGAGACATGCACAGTTGGTCTTCGTGGATGGTTGTGGGGGATGGGGAAGATGATGGGAGGTGGGGGAGACAAAGAGGAATGGAAGAAGAGATGTGAGGGAGGCCAGCGCGGTGCTACAGGTGGCACTCAGCGAGGGAGGACATCGGGGAAGAGGTGGCGGTCGGGGATGGGCGGGAGGGGATTCTGAGGAGGACCTGGCCAGAGGAGTTGGCCGTGAGGAGCGGAGGGGAGGGGGTGAGGGTGCTCTTTCAAGTGGGCGGCGGGTTTGTGGGGGAAGGGGAGAGGCCGAGGTAGGGAGGAGGTGGTGAGGGAGAAGGGGGAAGGGCGCCGTGAAGGAATCATTTTTTTCGCCAATATAATTTCCTCTTCCTCCGTCACGTGTCCCTGCATCCGCGCGAAGGGAGTCGACCCCTCCGCCTCCTTTGCACTCTCCAAGAGACCCCATCGATTCTTCGTCCCGCGCACGGCCGGGGAATGGGGGAGGGGATAACACACCAATCCTCAAGATTTCTCCGAGAAGCGTGTATCCACCGCACCTGCCCGCCCACCTTATTATCCCACGCGGTTCTCAAAGAGGGCAGTCTTCTCCGCGTTCCTTTTTTGTTCCATATAATTGTCTTTCAGTCGTAGTACATTAAAATTAATTTCATGATAAATAATATCAGAACACGGTTTGAATATGGCTTAAATTTGACAAGAACATGCTCTTATATACTGTATTCGTTGGTAACATGATGACCAAGGGTGTACCAGTTATTGTTTATTATATTATATTGAATGTAATACAATTATAACTATACTACCTTGAACAAAAAGTTCCCGGAATAACCACCGTGTGGCGCTCCCATCGTTCCGATTTGAGTTCTGTTTTTTTTGTTAAATTGGTACATCTGTTGTTGATATTCCCTTTAAATCTTAGTGTCATAACTTGACATTTGCAAAAGTTACGTAGCCAAGAGTACATCTATCTCTGTGTGTGTTGGCGATTTTTTACAATTGCAGAAATGGATTTAAATTTGCAACAACGAACTTGTATTAAATTTTGCGTAAAAAACGGATTTAGTGGCGCACGGACGTTGGAAATGTTGGAAAAGTGTTTCGGCAACGATTCTCTAAAAAAAACGGTCGTTTACCAGTGGCACGAGCGGTTCAGAAGTGGTCGTGAGTCAATCGAAGATGATGAACGCAGTGGCAGACCATCGACATCGAAAGTCGGTGAAAAAATTGATAAAGTAAAAGAAATGTTGGTCAATAACCGCAAATTAACCATCAGAGAAATAGCGGAGGACTTGAACATTGCCTATGGATCCGCCCAAGACATTGTGGTTAATAATTTGGGTTTCCGTCGTGTAGCAGCAAAGTTGGTGCCAAAAGACCTCAATTTCATGCAAAAAAGAGACCGTGTTGACGTCGCAAAAGACATGATTTGCGAGGCTGAATCCGATCCCACATTCATCAAAAGGATCATTACTGGAGACGAGACGTGGGTTTATGAGTACGACACGCAATCCAGATATCAGACAAGTGAATGGCGTTCATCAAATGAGCCGAGACCAAAAAAACCACGTCGTTTTCAGTCAAAAAAGAAGGCAATGCTGACGGTTTTCATGGATTACAACGGTGTAGTGCATCATGAATTTTTGCCAGAAGGCCAGACAGTAAACAAAGAGTATTATTTGGGCGTTATGAGACGTTTGCGTGAAGCAATTCGCCGAAAGAGACCAGAAATCGTCGCACAGTGCGTCGAGACCGTCGCACAGTGCTATCATTATTCGTAATTTTTTGACGAAAAATGCAACAAATACCATCCAACAGCCACCGAATTCACCTGATTTGGCTCCCTGTGACTTCTTTCTGTTCAATCGAGTTAAAAAACCATTACGGGGAACGCGTTTTAGCAGCCGGGAGGAAGTAATGGAAAAATCGCAGGAAGCACTGATGGACATACCGAAAACCGAATATAAAAAATGTTTCGAGGATTGGATCAAGCGCTGGCATAAGTGTGTTGCAGTCGATGGGGATTACTTTGAAGGGGAAAATATAGATTTAGATGAATAAACTTGTATTTTTAATTTTCTGAATAAATTCCGGGAACTTTTTGATCAAGGTAGTAAATGATTAAAACATAAGTATGGACATAGACCATTCTATTTTCTGATACTAAAGGATACCTAACAAACAACAAAAAGAAAAGATTTAAACGAAGGGACATGTGCTACTGCAGCATAATAACGTAGTGACTAATGGGATATCACGTAACACGGGTTAATAATGCCTACAAAAATTGAGCAACATAAGTCGTTTGTAGCAAATATTGATAAGTAGAAGAAACAAACGTATTAGTGATATTCTGCTCTATAAAAGCCCTCTGAAGACAATTCATGGAGGTAAGAATGGATGGGAGGAGCTTTAGAGGAACATATCGCTCGCCATTGCTCTGGAATGTTTAAGGTATTGTGAATAAATCAATATTTATTACTAAAATGAATCAATTAACAAATTATATTTCATTATTACATATATTTACATAATAAATTCAAACTGAAAAAAGTGATTTCAGCCTTATTCAGTAATAAAAAAATACAACACGCTTCTTTAGTAACAAGCAATGTACTTTAGTTACAACTAATGTATTTTGGTAATCAACAGATTACTTTAATTTGAAACTGACAAATTCATCAACAGTAAAATTTTTGTCCACTTCTCCAAAGTATTTGAGCCAACAGACAATTTTTCCTTCATAAATGATGCCTCGGTAACATTTCCAGAAAATATACAGTTAATCAAATTGAATACGAAACCGCCTTACTGAGTAAAGGGATTATTTTTACACATAAATACTCATATTCATTGCTTCAATATCCCAAAGAGCATAAGATATCTCAGTCTACACCGTGCCTGTTGATGATATTTGCCTCAATCTCTTGATTCATACAAAAAAAAATTTGGATCTGTAAAGAGTCTGCACATATATGGTATAATGCATTTTTGTGAATAATAGTGCATGCAAATTAGTACTAATTTAAGGCTTGCCTATGTTTGGGTGTATTGTCTTGAATTTAGCTGTTTGTTGAGAACATCATCCGTTCACTTTCACCGGTTTTCTCAAAATGACGGTATTTTAATTTTAAAAGTGTCAAGATGCATATGTTGGATGGTTCCTTAATTGTGAGGTGACAGAGAAGATAATATTTTACATTCGTAAATCCATTCATTTCACTTCTTTCCTTTATTTTTCCGTAGATTCATTTTATTCCCATTGGAACCCACTACTAGTTCGTAAACATTGCCATGAATATCCGCACTCTTTATTGAATGCGGAATTTAGCTTCGTTGGTAACAGATTTGAAACCTGGGTAATTGAAGAAACCTGGGTAATTTTAGAAATAGTATTAGCAGTGAGCCAGAAGCTCTCTAAAGGCCGAAATCGATGCATTACGGACTGGAATTTACGTCATCTACCTATCTAAATGTCACCTTAATAACTCAAGCGGGAAACCTTTCTTCGAATCACGGGTACGTGTGTGGGCGGGAAGTGGATTTTTCATAGCTTTTTATGTGCCCAAAGTTTGTTTGATAAGTACGTACACACGTACGTGTTTTGATTAAACATCGGCAGTAGACTAAAATTTCTAAAATTAATCCCCTTTTACCATTACAGGACGAATGCATCTAGTTCCATGGACTTAGTTTCAATATGAGTATTATATTATCCCGTTTCATATTATAACTCTGGAACTATTTACTAATCTCGTCACTTTGAGCGAGCTGCTTTATAAAACTGTTTTGATGAAGTATTAATTTTTTAACGAAGGTGAATGAAGACTTTATCTCTATTCACAAACAACCCCGATCATTTTTTCACTAGTAAGAGCAAAAATATGATACAAAATAGATTTTTATCACTCAAACTAACCACGAGAACTGCAATTTATTAGACTTAGATTAAGGAATTCCGGACAGAACCTGATAGAGCGCATTACTGCCGAAGGTGAAATTTCTTGTTTGAATTCTTAGCCTTGGATTCATTTTTAAATGTTGAAAGTAGTTACGTCAAATGCGTTCAAAAGTTAAGGTACTCTTTTAATCAACGTTTTCCTTCAAATTCAAAGGAGGTTTTGAAAATAAATACTTAACACTCGCGAATGTACATTGAAAACCTAATCCCGAGGAAAAAACCCCATTAATCCCTCGTTATTAATTATTTTTTATAAGCGGAGGCTGATTCTCTCATCGAAAGATTTTCCGTCATTATGTGGGCAAGAGGATGGTGATGTACCCCGGTGCCCTTGATTGGTTAAAAATAAACCTCGCCTGCTTTGGTCGCGCAATATATTTCTCTGCGGGCAGTCCACCCCGTCTGCCTCGTCATCGGCCACGACAATAACAGGGAGATGGGACGGCAGCACCTGGGGCTAATGAGAGGTGAAGAGAGAGTCATGCGAAAGTTCACTCCCCCGGTGCTCAAACGCAGCGCACTGCCGCGGTCAATTTCAGCGTTCCCACCGCGTAAACAATTCACTGGAAAACCTTCACGCAAACGCTCATGACGCCCTCTTTTCGGTGATCATACGAAGTGGAACTAAAACCGTAAAGCCGCAATTACTGAGAGCATGAGAGAAAATCTTTGCAAATGGCACGACATGTATTTTTAACTGACTCGAAATACGTACACACTGTGTGTAAACAAATGATAAATTCCGTATACACAACCTATGATACTATGGGAGTAATTGACGCAACGATTGTACCGAAACCAAATATCCTTAATATTTAAAATCATCATCACCTTTAACATAGGTAGGTAATCACCAACCATCTTTAAATTGCAGCTGTTTTACGGTTTATAGCTACTATTATGTATTAAGTGTCACGCAGATTTCCTCTTGCTTGCGCATTTTAATTTCCATCTTCAGATCTTCGTAAATTTTATGTCTTCATGGCTTACAAAAATCACGTTATTTCTACTCTACCCCCCTGTTCTAATATTCTCCCTTTTACTAAACTCCTCTATCTTTCAATGTACCTTCCAACCAAATTTTCTGCCTTCTTCGAATTTTGCCTAGTAATTTCATATCTACTCAATCCATATTTAAAACTCCGCCGTTAGTCTTTCATTTTTGGTCAACTTATTTTCTCCATTCCTCTTCATACTCGATTCCTCTAACCTACGCTCGCTCCATGACTCAAAGATCAATTTCCGGCATACGCGGGTTACGTTCCATGTTGAAGTATTTACCATTGCTAATGGTATTGAAAAATGGAATGGATTTCATCAAAGGGAGTTTGCAATCCATAATCAATGGAAATATAATAACAGCTTTAATGCAGTGAATTTTAATTTTAAGTGATAAGCACAAAGAGCAGAAAAAGTTGTATCAAATGGTTCTTGTTTTTCTGTTATTTTCATTAAATGAACTCGATGATAACTTCATGTTAATGTCTCTGTCTTGGGTTTATGAATATCGAAATGAATGAATTTTCCTGCCAATTTGCTACTTATTTACACTATTAGTAACTCTACATGTAACATTAACTCGTTGAGCTAATGAATTTTACTGAGGAATAAAATAGTTGCTGTTAAAGCCAGCTTTTGTCAACTGTTCAGTTTTATTACTGGACCAAAAAACGGAGTGTATTGCAAATAATTTTGTTGCAAGAACATGCTGCTATCAACATTGCGCCACTTTGTTTTCGAATCTTCACCAAAAAATATCCTTTTCCGTGTATATAGTCGTCTTATTCATCATTAATTGATAAGTGATACCATAATTAATGACATATAGCCAACCAATTACTTAAATGCTACTTGAAGGCTGGAATTAATATTACCAACCGTACAGTAAGGAACTTTTTCGGAAAAAATATCTGAAATACATGCCTACGTATTTGAATTTTAGAGAAAATATGATTCTTGCCTTTTGTCTGAAACATATAGGCTACAATTCTTGTTTGCAAAGCAATTCACAACCATTTTAATGTAATAGATGAAAAAATATACCCAGATTACCTAAAGCTTTCGTAACTTCTTGTGCATTTATGAAGA
This sequence comes from Hetaerina titia, assembly GCA_037158775.1. Taxonomy (NCBI): domain Eukaryota; kingdom Metazoa; phylum Arthropoda; class Insecta; order Odonata; family Calopterygidae; genus Hetaerina; species Hetaerina titia. The sequence goes on along the minus strand of CM073768.1, from coordinate 61,330,682 downwards.
GGAAATACCGATCCAATTATAAATTTTCACTTATGATTTCATATTATAAAATACAGGTGCACGTATGAATGAGAGAAAACGTCCATTCTAGTATTCCAAATAACATGAGTTGCTTAATGAAACGTGCCAATTTCTTTTATTAAAAAGGCTTTTGGCATTTACCACTTATAATTTAAAATCTTAAAAAATGAATGAAAGAAAAAATATTAATTTATGTTCTAATATTAATAAAAAGATTTATGATATGACCTTAATTTCCTCGATAAAAGTCATTATTTTAAGTATAGACAATACTGAAGATGTTGTTGAAGTTGAAAGAGAAAGTTTTTAGTATATTTTTACAGCAAGTTCGGCTGAACCACTGCCGAAACTGCGAAATTGGCTGGAGAATTGAATGGAAAAATATATTCAACATTGAATTGAAAAGCGAATATAGGATAGTAATATGAACACCGTAGAAAATATGAGACGAAGATTTACCTGAGTTGGTCCAAAAATAAACATGAATGAATACCAAAGAAACTTGTAAGAAAAAATACCAACACATCTTCCTCATTGAATTCAAAATAAAGTTGGAGTTTATGGCACCTTTTTCAACAAACAGGCATTGGATCGTGGTTGAAGGTACGGAAGGGGAAAAGTGAAAGCACCTTTTCGGAAACCCACAAGTCTAAATTATTTAGGTCTTCCATTTACGATCAATTTGCGATTAAAATTAAGTCCTACTAGCCAATTAATTTAACAACTCTTTTGAATCGACAGAAACCCTGCGAAGAACGGATGTCGCCAAAACTAAAATACGAAACCTAGCTGATAATCAAAAATTTAGAACACCCGAAACAGGAAATGTTTCAATTATGTTGGGGTCGGAATGTATCAAAAGAACGGGCCAAAAATTGACATATAATAGCAAGCGGGAAAAATAATATTTAATTTCCGATCGTAGGGGAAATTGGACATGGCTCTCCCTCCCTTTTCTTTCTCTCTCTCTTTCCCTATAGAACCCAAACGATTCTCTTGAATCAACTTTAAGAGAGGCCCTTACAACACAGGTTCGCCCAGGTCGATCTCCTCGGGTCTTTCCTCCCTTCCCTCCACCCATTCGCCACAGTGCAGACCTCGGCCTCCCACCGACCGTTTCGACACCCCCTTCCCCAAGATGCCTCCCTGAGGAAAAGATGGGTTCCTCCCAAAGGAAACGTGAGGTAGCACGTGACCCCACGCTGGAATCTTCCCCTCTCCCCATCCTCGAGGCTCCTTCCCGGAGCCTCCCTCTCGCACGCAATATCAGGAGAACCCTTCCTGCGGGTTGGACGACGACGAAAACCGAGATTGCGGGGGCGAGCAGCGTTCCGCATCCTCCGAGAGTTTTGGACACATAAGAATTTTTACATCGCCTAAGTTCATCAAGTTCTGTACAGAGTATGAGAACAAGAATGCAAAAATATTTTTAAGTACTCTGCTCTTCATCCACAAATTCCAAAATGGTTTAAAGCTGATGACAAAGAACAGAGAAGGTTGTGTAGGGGTTAAAGATGAGTAGGAAAAATGGTTAAGTGATAATTTGTACTTATATGTACTTACTCAATATTATCATTAGGTTTATTTACCAATCAATCACTATAGAAATAAGGGCAATGCTTACGATCAAGATATATATGGTAATATGTTAATCAGAGACATGCTACTGAAAAAGTTATCTAAACAGATTTCAAGCTTTCAAAGCGTGGAGTTGGAGGCTGTTGACGAGAATGAAGCAGTTAAGAAAAATAAATGCAACAAAAATTAAGTAAAAGATAACAAAACTTTATGGATCACTTTCCCGCAAACACTTATAAGAAATAGATTAACTGAACATGTAACGAAGAATATTGAATTCATGATTAGTACCCATGATAGAAAAATCAAAGGAAAGATCAAGAGAAAGAGCAATAGGATAAAAAATTCAATGGATAAGCATTACTGTAAAAACCTTGTCGATTAGTTACAACTGTAAACAAAGGATAATGAAACAATTATTAAAAGTATTCATCGGTTATTATCTTAACGTATTTTTACGTTGATTCCCAAATAACATAAGTTTCCAGCAGTTTTTCCATCAAATTTAGTATCCATTAGCCTTTAGATCTAGTAAGAGGTAGGTGAGTTCCGCTGGACTATAAATTCAATAAACTCCATTTGACGCGATGTCTATCGAGGAAAATTTATGAAAATCAGGCCCAAAGTTGGCGGAAGTTTAAAATCACCACTAATGCCAGAGATCCAAAAAATACCAAATATTTGCTTGTGATTAAAGGAAATATGTTTAACAATAAAATTTTATGTAAAATTGACATTCTCATTAATTGCCCTTTGTCTGAAAAAATACAAGAATGTGCTCTTAGCGCGAGGACATAGCGGTTGAAGATTGATGCTCTCTTGATAAAGCATGCCGCCGTGCCCTGTGACTGCTTGCTCCTGGAAAGCTGCATTAAGTGCCAGGAGTATAAACGATATCCTTGTCCTTCTATAGTACCAATTCCGCAAAACAAAATTTTGATGAGAATGAAAGGATATTTAACTGTTTTGATATAAACTCTCACGGTAACAATTTCATTTAAAAGTGACAACAATTTCACGCATGAATTTAAATATTGAAACATTAAAGGTACATTAAAAGTGACCTAAAAAGAAAACATAATCCCTGAAAAAAGCTCCACATTAGGGAAGTGCAACTATCAACTCATAAAATTAGCTCACAAATTTTTCGAAAAACGCACCTGTCTTTTAAATAAATTGAGGAAAACATGTACATTTTTTAGGATTCAAAGGTGGTCTGAATTTCATGAAATACAAACAAGAACACTAATATAAATTAATAATATCACTTGGAAATGTATTTTATACGTATTCGAGATCTGTCACTAAAATAGTAGGACTAAGTCGATAAAAAAAATGTATTGGCAGAATTGATCCATTCGCTCAAAAGTCTTCCAAGTAGCCCTTGGGGGTCCACACACCGCTGCCAGCGGGGTTTCCAAGCCTCGTACGCCTTCTGTAAGGCAGCGCCCGGAATGCTCCTAAGTTCCTTCGTCACGGCCTAATGTAACGCTTCCACGGAACCGTGATGACGTCCTTTCAGCGTGAGGCGGGGGAAAAGAAAGAAGTATGTTGGGCCATGTTCTAAAAAATTTGGACCGTCACTCACATGGTCGAAAAGGTCTTGGAAGATTCGCGTGCGGGTTTCATTCGTTCGTCCGAGAGCACTCGAGGTAACTACTTCGCACACACATTTTTCATGCCCATGTTTTTGGTCACAAGTCCATGCGATACGAACGATCCGAACTCAGAGGGACTGGGAGCCAAATGCCTTTGGCCTCCAGCATTTTCTGAGACCTTTCTCTCAAATCCAGCCACATAGAAACTGCCGCCCGTCCGTCCGTCTATCCGAGAAAAAATAAGTCATAATATTTTTGGGACAAACCTTGTATTAAAACCGAAAAGACCCACTTGTAAATACCTATTATATGTTAAATCTGTGTGTGTGTATGTTTATAAATACACTCACATTTTGCATATAATAGTCATTGCAAATTTACAAAAATAGTTTGAGCATCGGTCCGGCAAGTTGAAAATCCGTGTTGCAAGTCCCGGGTAAGGAAACCTTTTTGCGTTTGTGATTCGCTCGACTCCATCTTCCCCACCTTCTGTATTTTATGTGTGTTCCTACCCCTTTCTCTTATACGTATCTGTGTAATGTGAATGAATATACACACAAACTTACAGTATATAATGGCTATTGATATGCATAAAATATATTTCCAGTGCTTTTCTTAATTTATATGCAAGATCTTTTCTTAATTGTTTTACAAAATTCAGATCACCATACAAATTGGAGCTATCCTCCTCAAGTAGGAGACAGATGTGTCTATGTGTATATACATGTATGTATACGATATATATATATATATATATATATATATATATATATATATATATATATATATATATATGTGTGTGTGTGTGTGTGTGTGTATATATATATATATATATATATATATAATGTAAATTCACTAATAGTCATAACAAACACAGAAACCAAAACACACAAAAGAGAGACTCACTGGATCTCGAATTTTCGGTGGTCCAACCACCTTTCTCAAGAGGAATTAGGAACAGAACTGAGGCAGAGGAGGGCCCGAAAGCAGTGGTAGGAAGGAGAAGGGAAAAATGGGGGAAAAGAGGGGAAAAGAGGGGAAAAGGGGGGAAAAAAGGGGGGGGAAGGCATTCGAGGTGAGGAGTTTGGAGGGGTAGTGTATGGCGCGGGAATTTTAAAAAAGGTGGGGATGATATGGAAGTTGTTGGGGGCGGAGGGGGATGAAATTATATGCATAAAGGTGGCAATTAATGTCTAATATTAATACCTGGACGATTCCAGGAATCCAAGAGCCAGATGAAAGCTAGCTCTAATGTTTTGAGTTTCAGTGGAGGGTCTGAGTGTGGGAGGGATGCTAAGACGGATACTTTAAAACATTGGTCAAAGGCAGTGTTGTGTTCGGAGGCATGTTTGGGGATTGGGAGCATACCAATAAGGGAGGAATTGTTGCATGAGGCTCGATGATTATTGATTCTAATATTGAGGGGTGTGGTACACTGTCCAATGTAAAAGGCAGGGCAAAGTTGGCACTTGAGTAGGTAGACAACATTACTGGAGGTACAAGAGGAGTAGGGAATTGGTGGGAGAGAGTTAAAGAGCAGGTGGGAGAGGGATGGGATTCTGGTTAGGAAAATAGGACATGTTTTGCATCTAGGTTTATTGCAGGGTCTGGGAGTGATTTTGGAGGCGAGGATTTAAGAAGTGGATTGGTAGATTTTAGAAGATCTGATAGATTGGCGGGGCGTTTGAAAGTGACAGAGGGGCATTTGGGGAAAAGGTTGGTGGTGGAATTGTGGTTTTTGAGGATAGGATAGAGGTCCTTTAGGATAGAACGCAGAGATTCTAGGCCAGGGAGAAACGTGGTACAAATTGAAAGAGGGTGGTTTTTCGCGGTGGTGGAAGGTCTGGGAGTGTAAGTATGTCTACGGATCCTCTTATTCAGGAGGGATTCAGGATAACCTCGTTTGAGAGGGAATGTTGCAAATTTATGAGGAAATTGTCTAGGGAGTCAGGGTCATTGCAAATTCTGTGTCCCATTATGGAAAGGGAATAAGGAATGGAACGTTTGGTGTGGTATGGGTGACAGCTGTTGAAATGTAAGTACTGCTGTTTATTTATATATATATATATATATATATATATATATATATATATATATATAAACCATAAATATAGTAATCAACCCGATGGTCGGCTTAGTAGGTGATGGTAGAGATCATCCAGTACTAAGCCCGACGGCGTGTGAAATTCACACATCAGGGTAGGGGGGCCAGTTCCTTTCCCTGTGCCGGTTATAACTTCCCTGAATGATCTGGTACCCGAAAAATCACATAGCTTTGGTGGGGCTGCAAGTTTCCAGAGAGGTTTGCCCGGGAATCGAACCCGGGCCTTCCGGTCAGTAGTCCAACGCTCTACCCCCTGGACTTTCGCGACCCACACACACACATATAATAAAAATATGTATGTGTGTGTGTATGTGGGTCGCGAAAGTCCAGGGGGTAGAGCGTTCGACTACTGACCGGAAGGCCCGGGTTCGATTCCCGGGCAAACCTCTCGGGGAACGAGATTTTTAACTCGCTCTGAAAATTGTTTCCCGTCGTCACGACTTTTAGCAGATTAAGATACCCGGTGACGTCATTGAGTTTCACTAGAAACTACCAGCACGAAAAACATGAAAAGACGGCGGCGGTGTTCGTGACGTCCGAGAGTTAGAATATTTGCGGAGGAGGGTGATAAAATCAGCAGGATGGAATGCTCCACTTGCCAAAGCGCGCTGGTCATTATGCAGAAACCCGCTTTTCAGTGCCCTTTTTGCCGTTCCACCGACTAACGCCCTTCCACTGTTCCCTCCTCCCACAGATCATAATGACGTTCACCTCAAACGCCTCCCACCCTCGTTTCTCCCCCTGGAAGATGAAAGTCTCTTTAGTTCTCTTTTGAGACGATGAGACGGCTACTTAGAGACAAAAGGCGGAACAGACTGAAACGATCATAAAGGTTGCGGACCACATTGAAGGAAGAAAAAAAAGATGGCACAAAAATCTAATTGGAGTTTAGGTGACGGAGGAGCGTACTCTATCATGACGTCATTGATATTAAGTGTCATTTACAAAATCCTTGACGTGCGCCTGCTAATTATATTTAAACCTTTTTTTACATTTTTAAATTTTTTTCCGTTTGAAAGGTGATTGTGGACTGATCCCTAATTTGGGAAGATGTTAATAAAGGTGGCTTAGCATTTCACTCAAAGTTATGTAAATATGCATAACATTTCGTTCACATTTATAAAAGGGTTGAATTAGATAATATTACTTATTTAGTTGATTCTCTGTAGTATAATCCAGTGGTATAAGATATTGGTTTATTTATTTGGCCACAGGTTAAGATATTGGTGTGCTCCCAAAGTAATGCAATTGTTTTTTTAAAAGTACTTTATTGAACAGGAAAACACTTAAAATACTTCAAAGTACTCTCCTAGGGCCTCTACGCATTTTTTTCCAGCGACTTTGCCATGACTGGTCCGCGCCCTAGAAGGCATCTTTGGGGATCTCTCGCAAGGTCTTCATCACGGCTGATTGGATCTCCTCTATGGATGAAAAACGGGTTCCTTTCAAAGCTGCCTTAATCTGAAGGAACAGAAATAAATCTTCTGGAGTGATATCAGGACTAAAGGGAGGGGTGGAGCAGCGTTGGCAACTGGTGTTTGGCCAGAAACCCGCGGACTCGTAGCGCGCTGTGGGAAGACACGTTGTTGTGATGGATTTGCCAGGTAGCGGAGATGTCTTTTCTCATTCTGATGACCCTTTTTCGGAGTATTTCCAGCCCATCCACGCAGTAGGCAGCGTTAACTGTCCGTTTTTGAGGAACAAACTCCTTATGGATCGCTCCTTTCCGTTGAAAAAGACAATGAGCATTTTTATCACTTTTGATTTGCTCATTCTTGCCTTTTTGGGCTTGGGGGACTAATTGGTGTGCCACTCAGAGCTTTGGCGTTTTGTTTCTGGATCGTATTAAAAAAAACAGGTTTCATCACCAGTGATCACGTTGTTCAGATAATCAGGTTCATTTTCAATAGGTTACAAAAGTTCACTTGAAATTTCCGCTCGGTTGGTCTTTTGGTCATCCGACAACACCTTGAGCACGAGCTTGGCGCACACTTTCCTCATCGCTAAATCGTCAATAAAAATGCAAAAAACAACAGTACACGACAAGTTCAGTTCATTGGTAACCCTTTTGATACTCAATCGATGGTCAGAGTCCAACAATTGTCGAACATGAGCCACATTGTTGTTGGTTTTGCTGGTTGACGGCCATCCAGAGCATTTTTTGTTGTTAACCTCTTCCTGCCTTTCCTTAAAGGCCTTTAAGAACCTCGAAACTTGTGAGAAAGAGCAAGCAGAGACCCTGTAAACCTCACGAATCATTTTATTAGTCCCCTCAAGAGTTTTTTTTTCAGTTTAGCGCAAAACTTAATAATCGTGTATCGTTGCTCGATCATCGATTCCATATTTTACGTGATACGGTCGGCGCGCAGAGGTTTACATTAACTGATTTCGATTTGTGGCTTCTACATGCGGTTTTTTTTCTAAATTACGGGTGGTTTCCTAACACCCCCCGCCACACGCCCGTGCGGCGGCTTGCGGGGTATTGAGTAGATATAGATGTAGGCATCCTGCCGCATCGCATCCTATCCACCTATTCCAAGAAAGTTAATCTATTTATATATATATATATATATGATTTCTTCGAAGTAACACGGAAGTGTTGAATGAAAAACTTAGATAGCAACACACAGCACGAGAATACATGAAAAGAACACTCACAATAATATCTTGTTAATTTCGACGGACTCGAACTCCGTCTTCTTCGGAAGATAAGATAGGAATCAGAGTCCTGTCTTATCTTCCGAAGAAGACGGAGTTCGAGTTCGTCATATATATGTGTGAATATATATATATATATATATATATATATATATATATATATATATATATATATAACATTTCAAATACAAAACAATACATTTAACATGCGAGCGCGAATTCGAAAGCGGTGCGTAGGGAGATTGTGTCAGAGGCCTGCACATGCACCTTTTCCGTCTTTCATAGAGAAACCAAAAACTCGACTGTAAAGTAAACTCCTCTCCAATTCGTTTGATAACACTGGTCCAGTCAGTTGAGGATGAAATAATATTTCTTTGGCTCCTTTTCTTCTGTTATGATCTTACAAGTCTATGCAAATTCCTAAATTGTATTCATAGAAAAGGCAGTTCAAGGGGCTGTTGCAGTGAAATTGGCTTTGATTCTATTATTGGATACTTATGTGAGCGTTGGTTCAACTAAAGTTTATTTAATAGCAAGGCCATCTTTTCGTTTGGGGATATATTATTAAGAGGAATTTTGTGAAGAAGTATGTTTACTACTCAATTTAGTGACCACTTTGGGAACCACTGCACTAAAGAATCCAGGTAGGATATGTACAGACTGCTGCTTTATGTACTCTTCCCATTCAATTCTTTCGAACTTAAACTCAATTGCTAAAAGTTTATTTTAATCATTTTACCTGAAATGTACCTTCCACATTACGAAAATGTTAAATAAACATTTATTTAAGAGTAAGATAACAAAGAGTATATAAGCTTTATGAAAAGTCATTTCTTGGTTTTATAGGAGCCCCTTACCTGTACTAAAATGCAACACACCATACGTTATTGTATTAATATTTAGCATAATCTTCAGGATACAATTAATATGACTAACAGATAGCATATGTACAAGGATACTTCTAATTCTTAATTTAGATTGCCGCTTGCCCATCTTAAAATTATTCCTTAAAGAATGCGGCTTTTGGCATGCAAACAGCCAGATTACAGTGACGAAATGATAGGCTATGGTATTTTTTTCGACGTTGATTAGGATCTCTCCCACTGATTACGGTAAAGCTCCCTGGTGTAACTCTTAAAAAGTCACCAATTCCACTTATTCATTTTATTTGATAATACTATATTCGTTGCAATTAGGCAATTGTCCTGGTGGCAACGGTCAAGTCAGCTGTCACTCATGACATCTACATGTATATAATATATAATCTTACAATACCTAATAATAATATCTTAAATGACATGGACGTACATGCATCACAAGAAGAGCAAATAGACAAAACTCTTGTATGGTATACAATGACACTTATAGGGTTACCAACTACATTATTACATTTACCATCACCCATGGGCTAGGTTTATGGAGTGGAAGATAATTTATTTCGCATTACTAATTGTGCGCAAACGGTATTAAACCCTAAACAGACATTTTGATATAATATTTTCTTGAATTCAACGTAGAATAATGTATTAGAATACCCGGAAAATTTTGTGTCTTACATTCCAAACATACATCGTTATAATTCGCATTAATTAAAACGTAATTTTTTCTGTTCTACCATATCTAACAGAAATGTTAAATTTAAAAATCAAATAAAACTGTAATTAATAAGTGTTTTAAATTAAAATCTTGAATCATTTGAGAAATTAAACCGATTACAAGTTATTTTATTTCCATTCCAAATCTCACCATATTTAAATGTTTTACGAATAACCTTTTTTTATGCAAAAATGTCAAAGTGTAAATATTATTCACATTGACCGGGAGATGAAATTCTGAAGATATTATGACACTTAGCTAAGACGGTAAGTAAGGGTAATTATAGCCATTAGGAAGACACCAAACATCGACATTAGCTTATCCTTAACCGATGAGAGAGAGAGAGAAATATATCAAACAATTGGCAAAGAAACGTCACGGTTTTACCGTCAATTAAGGAAAACGAAATTTTTCGCGAGAATATTCAGAGTCAATCAATTCAAATGAAATGTAAATCTGTTCTTTTGAGCTAGTTCAATATTGGTAAAGGGAATGTTCATTTTTCCAGCCTATCAAATTTTCCACCGATGCATGTGCGAGAAATGGGAACTGTTGCCCAGATTTGGCCTGGAAACTTTCCTTTGAACTTTCCGAGTCACCTTGATGGCTAAATGAACCAACACGTTCCTCAGTCCCAATCGTACAGGCTCCCAAGTGTCGTGTTCTTCACCTTTAGTTGTAAAAACCCCATCAATTAAACCGTTTGGTCCTGGAAATCCCGTGGCCAAAACATTGATATAGCTTAATAGGTACGATCGAGTGGAGTTACATCCGTTCAAATATAAAAATTCTTTTGACCTTTTACGTTCAATATAAATTTGAATGTGGAATTGAAATAAATGAAAATAATAAATGAAAAAGTTGAAAATTAATTAATCCCGGAATTGGTCAAATAAGTCGGGTTACATAATTTTCAAACTATTGTTTTTCCTCGCAAACCTTCCCACCTCGTGATTACTCATGACAACGTTACACTAGGCAACACCAGGCGAGTCTTCCTTTGGGAACGAACCGAACTGAAATACTATTAGCAGTGATACGAAAGGTGAACTCGAGAGGTTTATTCGGGCCTCATAACACGAGGGTGAGGTTAAAAATCTGACGTGGTAAGTTAATAATAAAAAAGATAAAAGTAGGGTATGCAACGTACCAGGGACCTATTTGGATCAAATGTTGTCATTAATACATACCCGCACAAATCCGACTATCGCCGGTTTGCTTTGTGGAAGTTACCGGGAAAAGGGGTCAATTTACTTAAGGTAATTTTCTTCTTTCTTAACCTATCATCCATTTTTAAGGATCTATAAAATATGAACACCTTCCCCTCCTCTTGAGTAATTACTGGCAACAGTATCAATGTTAAACAGAGAAGTTTGTCTCAAAGAAAAGAAAAAAAGCACATTTGGGTGCGAAAAATCATTTTACTGATCTTTTTAATTACGTTTTCGCACTGAAAAAGTATATTGCTCTGAAAGAGAATATGCTTTTCATTTTAATAGCATTATAATTGTAACCTTAAAATGAGATATGTAATTCGAAACAAAGAAAAAATTAGCAATAACAAAACGCGATTCGAAATAAACAGAAATAATGCAATAGTAGCCTTTACGTGAGATTCCTCCTCAAGACCCCTCCTTAACCGTAGGCCGTAAGGAAATGTGATGAAATGGCTTATCCTTCTTCTCCAGTTCCCACCAAAAGCCTTACGTGCACGTAATTTAGGGGAAATTTCGAACGGAAAAGAAGAATTCCTCTCTTAGCGGTGGGACGTCTACACCGGCACGCACCCTCACACGTGGAAGATATCGATGACGACTGAGGAAGATGAGAGGGAAAAGAAAACAAGAAGCGCACGTCCGTCTATCTGTGTGCGATAGGAAGAGGTCGCGTGGGGGTGCGCGGTATCGAGGAGAAGGAACTGAACGGGCAAAATATTAGGAGGAGTGGGAGAAATGGAAACGAGGAGAGGGCGAGAAACAAAATACAGTCACGTGTGGGCCCACGTAATCCGTCCGGATGGGGAGGAGAACAGCCGCGGGCCAAGATGGGGATTGCTCATCGGTGGACCGCCTCTGTCATCCCTCGCCGACGGGAGCGACGCAAAGAGAAGAGTCTGAGAGAAGGGAGGAGTGGGGGCGGAGGAAGGGGCGTCCGGAACGGAGGGAAGTGTGGTTTGCTCGCGGTGGAGATGGAAGAGGGGAGTCGTGAAGGGGCCTTGGATGAGTGAAAGACGAGAATACGTCGGCTGAGGGAGTAGAAAGAGGAAATGGGGGGGGGAGAGGCGGAAAGAGGAAAGTTAGGGGGCAGCCAACGGCGCGGGAGATGGGTTATTTATTGTCATCTCACAATCCCAGAGGGGTGCGCTGCCTTTTCATCTCGGAGCGCCGTATGAGATCTCCCGGGCTCTCCCCTCTTCGGATAGAGTTGCGTAAATTTCAACATTTTGTAAAATGAATGAAATGGGAGATCCGCGGCTCAGGCATGAATGAACGTGACGTAGAATCCCGATGAAGTGGGCGACGGGACTTGGGGGCCAGGGAATGTACGACTGCGCCCACGTCAAAATAGTCTCGTCCTCTTTCCACCCTCTGACTTCAGTTACTGTATCCAATTGATGCGCAGATAGTGCAAATCTTAAAATCGTACATTTTTGAGAGAACTAGATAAGCCGAAGTCAATCAACTATATCACAACTACATATACTAACCTCATTTTCCTTGGCGGACATGTTTGATAACAACGACTGGATAAAAATAGAACTCAGTATAATGATATTCAGTAGTGATGTATAATGCAGCATAGTGAAAAGGAATTTCCAAACTGGCCACATGTCCCTTACAGATGATCCAAGAAGTGGAAGTCCATCACTAATGGATGATGCTACCGCAGTGAAGAAAGTGGAGGGCTTTATTCCATTAGACCGGTGAGTAATCATCCAAATGAACAGGAACGAGACTAATCTTAGTTACTGCAGTATTTGGAAAATTATTTACAAACTGGACATGTCAAAGGGGTAAGCATGCTGTGTTCCACGACTCCCGGCTCTTTTTCAGAGGCAAATACGATGCGATCGCTCAAAGAAAATATTAAATCTTTTGGAGCAAGACGAAGAGGATTTTTTTTGGCCGCCTGGTAACAATGAATGAATCTTGGACCGATAAATATGATCCAGAGACCAAAGAGATGATAAAGAAGTGAGAGCATAGCGACTCACCCACTCACCCTCCCCCAAAAGGCTAAGGCGCAGAAATCTCCAGGAAAGGTCGATCTGACAGTGTTTTGGGATTGCTGTGGAGTCATCTAAACAGACTACCTGGAGAAATGTCAGACCATCACTGATGAATAGAATACGTGATGCTGTAACAAATAAATTGCGCCTTATGATCACCAAAGGGATCTGTCTTCTTGTCGGCAATTCACCTACTCACTCATTTCAAAACGCACTTGAGGAATTAAAACGAAGAGCCTTTTAAATACGTTCAGAAGTCTCATGAATAAAAATTTAAAATAAAGTTTCTATCTTTATCATCTTTTGTAATAATTAAAACTTTACCATACCCTCTCGTAAACGAAAAAGATTTAGGGATTTTTGAGGAAGAGGAAAGCTAAGTTAAATATTATTCAAGGGCTTTATAGACTAGAGTAGGTGGAACAGCACTCTTATCTCGGAAGTGTTTCGGATCAACACGGTCGAAGTAGTAGGGACGTAAGGAGAAGAATTGCGTTAGGCAAAGAGGCTTTCGTAAGGAGGAGGAAGTTGATAACAGTGACGTTGAGCAAGGATGTTAGGTGTATATTAGAGACTTTTAGAATATACACGTAGGTATTGAGAAGAATTGAAAAGGCAAAATGAACGGAAGCGTTAAATCAATGAAGAAGAACTAGGCATGGCTGGGGAGGAGAGAGGATTGTTGAGAAAATTCCAAGGAAGACAGGAAAGATGGATGCAGAATATTTTGTTTGAACATTGAATGCTGAAGACTGTGATAGATGGGAGGACCTTAGGTAAACGAGGCATGAGGAGGAAAATAATAGTCATGTTGAAGGGAGGTAGGAAGAATTCAAAATTAAAGAATGGTTTATTGAAGTGTTGGGTGTCAAGTTGTTTCTTTTTAGACGAAGCTAAGAATTGTAGCGATGAGCAATCTGTATTCATCCAAAACCTACTTGAAAAGATAGACTACCAATAATAATAATTACATTCACGGCTAACTCTTAAGGCTTGCAAAGAATGCAAAACAGGCTTCAAAAATGGGACTACACATAACCTTTGAATGTATAAATGGGACTTTTACAACCTCTGAAATGAGTATTTGAAATTACATCACAGTCGCACTATATTTTGTTTTAATTTTATAAGTTTTTCTCCACGACATGACTTTCTATTAGTTTGGTACCTTCGTAAGCTAGCTTTGGCTTTATAGGGAGGTTAGTTTTTTATAAATTATTATTATAATTCGTAGTCTACCGCATTGAGATTTTGCTCCACTAATCAATCATAGGTTAATATGAAAGAATATTTCTTGAGAGGCATTTCTCCGTCTAATTCATTTTATTCATAGGTACATTTTCAAATCAACTTAGTTGAGGAGAAATCTGTTGAATAGTTTTTAAAATCCTATAAAATATAAACCATATATGGTCTCCCTATTATTAATGAATAAACATTCTTTTAGATGCTTAATATACGCCGAAATAACATATTTAATATTAATTGTCCCCGAGAGAAACTGGACACCTAAGTTAAAGGGCATAATTGGAAAACCCAGTGAATATAAGATATTGGATGGATGGAGTACAAACGTCTAGCAGCGTTACACACGATTATGTAAACCGCCTAAAAGTTGAGTATAGTTTTTAAACATAAGATTAGAAATAGTTTCTTATTAATTGTGATTGAAATACTCCATTGGGCTAATTTATGGACCAGAAATTGTTGACATTCTTAAGTAATGAAACGAATGAAAAAGAAGCTGATGAATTAAGTCTCATATGAAGGGAGATTTATGGTTCTGTTTGCGCAATAGTTTTCACTATTACAAATACATTCTTCTTATAAATACCTGACTTCAGTATTTTCAGATTTCTTTAATCCTTCGATTTTTTCTCAACAGCATCCTAATTTTAGCTTCTGCGGCGTACGCTTTTAGTTTCAAGGGTGGGTTCTGTATTCTACGCCCGATTAAATTACAATCCGCCGCATATGGAGAACGTATCCGCATAATCGTGATTGTACCGCCTGGAAGTGGCACGTTCTCGACTCTGATACCAGAATACCTCCAAACACATAATAATCTATTTATCCCAGATGGCTACGTTGTTTGGACGCGTGTTCGCTGATTGTCACTAAATGCGCACGGCACCACTTCCCTTGTGTAATGATAAATGATGGCAATTCTCTCTCCCACGTCTCCATCGTATCGATACAATCGGCATCGGTGGATGCAAATAAATATGTGAGGGACGAGGTTGATCGACGGTAATAGAGCATCCATTTGATTATTTTCACTGAATTCGTAAAATCTCACACTATAGGTCTAAGGATTCAGCCAAAAAGGATGAATTCTACCTCATGATTTGTTATGAAGATTATAAGGTGCAGAAACTGAAGAGTAGAATTATTACCGACATCCACAATGGATAAAACATGTTCCTTATTGTTGTTAATAGGCTAACGATCAGTTGTATGTATTGGAGAAGCAAAAAAACTATGCCAACATCCAAAAGACACCCCACACCACCATAACATCAAAAGATTCCTCTAAGGAACATTGAACTCCTACGCATGTAAAATGCATATTGGCTACACATAATTAATTTTAATATAAAGATGTGTCCTTTGTTCCGTCAGGTCACCCAAAATTTCCATTAGCTTCTTTCTACTTTCCACATCCAACATTCATTCTTCCTAGGCTTGAAATGTTTACGAACCAAATAAAAATACATTCTCTTCAACTCTGGTTGTTTCGACCCTAAGGATGTAGAATAAATTATATCATACCGTGCGAAGAGGAGACATTTGAGCCTTACATTTTGTAAATAGGATAACGAGGAACACTTCGCGAATATTGTGACCAACCATGATGTAATAATGATAGCTCAGGAATCAAACACCTCCATTAACATTTTCACAGATGCAGAAAACGATCAAAGGTTACGACAGAAATTTTAAATTTGTTAGATATAAAGTTATAATTCGTAAAACGGAGATTGAAAAAATTAAAATAGCAAGGTATCTCTCCGGCAATAGGAAACAAGGCAATAGGATGATTTTGAGACAATTGCTACCGGGTTGATACATTATCAACGAGCTAATCGACATCAAAACAAAGTACAAAAGTGATTAGTTGGCTAACGCCACAAGTCAAGAATGGGGTAAAAAGGTAAAAAAGGAAAGGGAAAAGAAAGGTGAATACGCATACGCGTATTTCGGCTACAAAGTAGCCCTCTTCAGCGTACTGAAGGTGGATCGTCACAACAACACAAGTCGAAGTGAGGACGCATAGTGAGAAGTGAGAACACAAGTTCACCTTCAGTACGCTGAAGAGGGCTACTTTGTAGCCGAAATACGCGTATACGTATTCACCTTTCTTTCCCTTTCCTTTTTTACCTTTTTACCTCATTCTTGACTTGTGGCATTATCCAACTAATCACCTTTGTACATTATTTAGAAAGGTTGACTGTTTACGGCTATTGGAGTTTTTCATTTATTCATTACGACTAGCCGTAAGAGCTCAAATCCTATCAATATCAAAACAAAGATCTGAAGGAATGAAGATATTGTTCTTCTGAGAAAATTAGTTCAAGGAAGCGATTTCTTTTGTTTTTGTCCTCCACCATCGAAGCAGCTCCCCAACAGCTCGCTGAAGCAGTCTTATAACTCGACCTCTGCTTCTCGTAACTCCATTACTCCCTCTTCCTCCTCGCTCCATTCCTCTCAAAATGTTTGGACACGACACGTGGCGTATTCATCGAAGGATATAGGAGGAAGATAGCCTCTAGTATGCATTGCGACTCGATTAAAATTGAGTTTTCGATCAATTTAGACTGCTTCGATGTGGATGCGGATTAAGGTTGGCATGGTAACATATGAAATACATTGGTTGTCGAAAACATGGAAGCAAGATATGCTATGAGTGTTGTCACGAATAAATAAATACGTTTGATAAGTGAAAAAGTGCTTTTGAAACAGACACGATAAACAAAAGCTTCCCGATCCTCACCATTTGACGTCGCATTACGAATCTGATTTGGGGAAACAGTTTTTAAGCCTCATATTTTGCTCTTAAAGTATTTGTCCATGAATTCAGGTACGTTCATTTTCAAAATTCTGAAGAAAGGATAAGAGGATTAGGAATGACCAACTTGCTCAAGGATAAAGGAGAGATAAAAAGGTATTGTGGGGAAAAACGGTTAGATATGGGGAGTGGTGGGAAAGTATTGCAAGTCCAGATGCATTTCTCAAGCTTAATTTTTTCAAAAATGGAAGTGGACAGCCACAGAGGATGAAAATTAGTCGTGAAATGGAAATTATGGCAGTCAACTGTCGAAACTGGTAACACAAAATTAAGTCTAATTACATCAATTATGTCTGCACATTATCAACATTTAGAAGATATATTTAGTGACATTACAATCATAATTTAGTAATATTCGATTGAAAATCGAAACATGAATTGTACATTATGTTCAAATGATGAATTTCAATTATTTTAACTCATTACCCCTTAACATCAATATTGAAAGTGTATTGCGGAAAATATCCTTAAGCAAATAACAATCCTGTATTTTAATGTCCGTTCCGTTTGAAACTGTTAAAAGGTTTCCTCAACTACACAGGAAGTGCCAATTAATTGATTCCGACAGAATCGTCAGAGTGAGCCACATGTTCACCTACTAACCCAAGATGGAAAGTTCAAGATCCATTGAGGTCATGAGTCGTCAATGTAAAAAGGACACAAAGGTCGTGATTCCGGAAAAAAAAGTTTTTTGTTGATTTTTATGAAATTAACTTTTTCTACAAGCAACGCTGTTTTCAGTTAATTGAATGGCCAGAAATTGTTTCTTGAACCCAGGTATTTTCTGGTATCCAAAATAAAAAAAATAGTTTTCATTAAACAATATTCAATTTTTTTCTGATAAACATAAACGAACCCTGCCATGTGCAAAAAAAGGTGATAATTCCATATTTCCGCATTCATCTTGGCCCGTATTAGATTCCATGTTTACAGATCGAAACACATTATCAGCGTAATGTAGCTCTAAGAAAAGATTCAGAATACTAGAAATTGTCAATTAATCAAATAAGGTTTAAATAAGTTCTGAAGCAAAGTACTCTTACATGGTACCTTTTCTGGTTTTAAATGATAAAATAAAACTATTCCTGCACGGTCCTTCAATGGGATGCCCCTGCAAGACCCTCCCATTTTATTTCATAGTTTTAATTCATTTTCTGTTAAACTGCTTATTAACAATAAAGCAGGGAAAATATAAATGCATTTATTTATTTATCAACTCTTATTTCTTGCTTCCCTTATCCAATATCTAATATTAAAATTCCCAAAATTTGACATTTTGCTTCTTCTTTCACTCTTCCCGCATTTTTCCTTTGAGTACAATTTGAAAGATAATAATCCAAAGAAACCGGAGCCACATCTCATTATTTAATCCACAAAATGACAAACGAATAAAGGAAATAGTTCATTAGGTGACGCGGTACGATGACGGAACGTGATTAACTGATTTCATCAGGGATCATCTGTCGAAAACTCTTTACGCTTCGCAGTAAGGGAGCGGGAGCCACTCATCTGGAAAGCACGTGACTCAAGGTGCACATGCCAGCCGAGAATTTCGCTCGTTAAATCCACCAAATCGTTACACCGCTCCTCCTTTCTTCCGAGACCCATAACCTTGGGGCTAACCCACCCCCGCCACCCATCCGTCTTACTCTAGCTCCCCCACTCATTGCCACAAGCCGACTCCTTTGACCTGTCTACCTTCACTTCCTCTCTCTCTCCTCCTTCTCACCCACAAACACTTGATCCAAAGCTCTCCAAACCCCCCACAATTCCCTCCGCATCCACTCCCCCAGAACTTAATAATCCGTGCCCCGACCACCTTTCACGACCCCTCTCCCATCCTTCGGTTTTCTCCTCTGCCTGTTCCCCCTGCCGCCTTCGGTTACATCATTAACGCTCCTTAATTAGTCCCACGCAGTCGAGAGACTGACGTACCCCACTTGAGGGCCTTCACCCTTAGAGGAGAAGGGAGGGGACGAGAAGAGAGAAGGGTGTACCCGGATCGACACAAAGCCTGGGGGGGTGGGGGGTGGACCAATGGGATCGACACACGGCTCTTTCGCGGACTTAGTGACGCACTCCGAGCCGCGTCTCTCGCGGCGGTAGGAGGGACGCCACCCTCCCACCGCCCCTTGCCGCGGCGCACGACACCGGACGCCCTTCCACGGAGGGATTGCCCACCTCGCCATCGATGCTCCCTTCAATTCCCACCTCTCTCCGACTCCATCCCCCCTCCCCTTCTGACACCGATCCTCGCGGGGGAAATGATTTTCGCGCGACGAACGAGAGGCTGAATTCATACAAGCACAATGAGCTTATAATTGAGGCGCTCCGGCGCCCGACGCTTATGCTCCCTTCTCGACCCTCGTGATAAACGGAGCACGTTGACCCGTTTCTCCTTCCATCCCCTCCCGACTTTCCGCCAATTACCCACCATTCACCCAAATGTTAGCAGTCGAACCTGCTCCCTCAAAAAGCACGTGAAAACGGTGCGTCTCGAAGCCTCTCTTCTCCCCCGACAGCCTTTTGTACTCGTGACCCATAGATTTAAACGGAAAGCACTTATGCTTTTGAGCAATGCCGCACGAAATTTTTCCACATGATTCTTTTACGGCAGCCGAATTCCCTCGACAAACGGAGTAGAGAGAGTTGGCCTCGGGCTATCTCGAAATCCATTTGTTCCTCCTCGATTATGGAAACTCGAGTACGATTTGAAGGACTCAAGGCTCGACACGGATTTTTACCGCATTAGCGCGTTAAGAAACGAATTAAGGTTCTTTATTCAGCTTAATTTTAATGCCTCTCGCCGTAGCCCACTGGGCATAATATCTGATCATTGGGAAGCAAGTCCCGAATGCAAATTTGGATAAGTCTATCTAAGAGTACCGTTCAATGAAGAGTGATTCTATATTTATTATCCGTACACGCAATTTCTCCTGCGAACGACTGGTACTTGAGCATTAGGATATTCGCGTATAGGTTTTTTCACAGTTTAATTGATGATAAAGAATGATGAGGAGTTTTTTTTAAGTCTATCACTGAAGATGAAACTTAGTGACATTATTTGATCCCGAGAGCAAACAGCAAGACTGTACGTGGAAATCTCGGGCACCACCAATAACAAAAAATGGGAAAATGGTGGGGAAGTTGCGGTCATGCTCTTATTCGATATTCAGAGAGTTATGTATAAGTATGTCGTATCAGCATGACTAAAAATGGAGCACACCACTGAAAATTACCCAAGAACATTTTAATTGCAAAAAACATATTTTTAAACAATAGAATGGATGCTGACCCACGTTATGCATAACCTCACTTTTCAAATGATGTTGCTGAAAATTAAAGTAAAGTGCTCAGGTATGTACTTGTATTTATCATCCTGCATTTATCATCCTCCAAGCCTGAAATTAGCCCAAGTAACTTTTTCTCCATCCCCAGTGAGAAGAAACGCATTCGTGGAAAAGGTTTTTCATGATTGAAAACAAGCGTTAGTGAACTGAACATGTTTCAGCTTGCAACGGCTGCTGTAGTACTGAAGTTAAATCAATGAACCGTGTACCACATATACATACATGTATTACACATCAAGCTGATGACATGGTAGCGTAAAAATTATCTCTTGGGTTCAACTAGGAATAGATGGAAATTAAGTTAAAGATTTATTGGCCATAGTAATTTACAAATCGTATTATTTAATTAAAATAATTAATTCTTGATTGATAAAAATAGCTTTATATTCTAGTTTAGGATGGCAATATGACGCATTTTGAGATCAAATTACTTTAGAATTGCGACCAGCAAGTGAAGGGATCGGGGAAACTATTCCCTACTCTAATACATGTGTAGAAGAAGCGCAAATTTTTTTTTTAGGTGGGTATCAATGTGAAAAATATTTAAATTTACTCGTTTTAATAATTTGGTAACTTTTGTAACAGTTTGGAAGAGCACCTTCGGACCACTGCGCATCGCGGCCTGTTGGTACCTCGGGAGCCCCCTATTGCGCCCAGCCAGTGTCGGATCACTTCTCGTCGCTGAATAACGATTATTATTGCTTTTTCCCTTCAGTTTACAAGGGTATTGGAAAGGGATGGTAAATCAAGCAAAAGCTAAAGTTAGTGCAGTTCGTAAGATATTCATCATCAATCTTGTCTTTCATCCCCTCACCCCTGACAGATGCGACCCAAAATCAAGATTAAACAAACACTGCTATTTAAGGTGAAAGGGATTTAAAAGCACTTTTGAACACTAATCCAAGCTTCTTTTCCGGGTCACAAAGATAGAATTACTTTTGTCAGCAACTCTTATTCGAAGAAGATAGCATCGTTGAAAAATCAAAGGAAATCGGACTGCTTTATTATTTATGAAATCACGCTAACAGACACTCTTTCTACAGAATTGTCTCTTGTTTCCATCGAACGCCGACGCACCGTAAAGAGTCGGATCAATTACTTGCCAGTTACCCAAGTTACACGTGCTGCTATGTATCGTGCAATGAATACATTCTGCGCACGAGCTGCGGCAGCGTTGCCCAGTAAACACGTGTAGTAGCACAAAATTCAAAATTTCTTTACACGCGGTCGGAATGGCAGGCCCAACGGACAGAGCGTCCCAGGAGGGAATCAAAAGGCACCTGGCTCGATCCTCCAATTAAGGGCTACGGATCGACATTATCGTAAAATACATCTCTTAATTAACCAAACTTTCGAATTTTTAATACTATATTCTTTGCTGTTACTATTTCATACTTTTGAAATTACACTCTTCGGACCATATCTATTATTCCCCTTGATTCGTTTTATGTGCGTAACAAATTCACATTTTTATGATACAAGACAATTATTTTATTTGTAGACATGATACTCGGGGCATATTTTACTCCACAATAGGTCAAGAACCAAATATTTCCACAAAACATAGCCTCCAAACTTATAACTAGCGTAAAAAAACAATTTTTATTCTGTATCCGATCAGGATAACAATACGTCGAGTTCGTGGCCGCACGCAGGGTAGTTTTGGACAGTCAATTGTTATTCTATTTAAAAAAGTCTCGTCACTTCGTCAAAAGTTTTAGCAAGTTCAATATATGGGCGGATGTCTGAACTGTGCTTAATGGTAATAATCACGACCTTCGCGGAACCACATCCCAAGGGAAATTACGGACCTAGATGCCGACTTCCATCCATTCCTACCTCCTCGATTATGTCACAAATTTAAATTTCGAAGATCGTCGAGAGCGATATTGCATAATCTAACAAAAATCGGAATATCTTACGAGGAGATACCGTGAGTTTAAGACAATATTGAGAAACGATATTTTAAAACTCACTGTAAGCTAAACGAGCTACTTCGCGTCTTCACACCAACCTGTTGGTGTGAAGCTGGCCTCACACCAACGTTGCTAGAAATGTATACAGGCTAGTGAATAATATTGTAACGGATGGCAGTTTTATAAGGAATTTGATGAATAGAATGGTTTCAGGCGTCACTTCATGGAAGCAATTCATATCGGAAAAGAAATACTTAGTTATTCCACATATATTTCATTAAACAAGACCAAGGTTTCGACTTACAAAGTCATCATCAGGTAAAGTACAGAAAACACAAAGCTTTGTATAGTAGACAGAAAAGAGGAGGGGGGAGGTGTTTGCGAAGTGGGAGGAGGGGAAAGAGAAGAAAGACTCGAGTGTTTATTTGGGTGGAGGAGGGGTAGACGGTTGGGTATGGCGTCAGGGTGGGAGAGGGCGGTTGGGTATGGCGTCAGGGGAGGAGAGGGGCTGTGGAACAGAGGGAGGCCCAGGAGGGAGAACGGGAGGAATAAGTTAGGTCATTAACTAGCATACCCTTATGATGACTGTTCCTTGAAATTTCCAACCGTTGTAAGACATCCAACCTTAAGCCTTTTTTCTCTAATGTAAAATTTTAGGGACAAAGTCGCCGGAGTGGTTATTCTCTATAAGGTGCTGGGCAAAATTGGAAGAAAGATTTCCGTTTTAAAACAGGCGTAATATTTTTTTACACGATCACTAAATTTCCTCCCGGTTTGCCCAACGTAGAAGGCAGAGCACTCACAACACAATTTATAAACTCCACTCTTCTCCATGATTGGAATTCGGTCTTTGCAGCTAGATAAAAGGTTCCCTTTAGTTGGATTTATTATAGAAGTCTGGTTTAATATTGTTTTCTGCAAAATATCTGGTGACTTTATGGAAGAGATTCTCTAGAAAGAGAATTATTTTCCATTTAGAAACGTCTTTTTTGAGGATTGATTTGAAAATTGATTTGACTGCTATTTTCTCTAATTTTTTCGATACAATTTTTCGACTCATTGGGAGCAGAAACCGTTATTTTCAGCCATCATTTTTATTATTTTAAGTTCTTTATGAGTATTTTTGGGAGATAAAGGAATGCTAGCCAAACAGTGGATTATTGAGTTGAACGCCGCTAATTTTTGTGTAAAATGGTGTCCTGACGTGGAGTGAATGAAAAATAAAATAATGATCGGCAACTGGACTTCTCCATTTTCCGGAAAGATACTCATACGGATCATATATGCTAGCATATGCTCATTCTACAGGGCATCGGACGTTATAGTTAATTCAGCCCTAGAATCAGACAAGCAATCAAAAGTTTCTAATTCCAAAACGAAGAACGAGACAATAATCGGTGGATATGTCAATTCCCAATCTATTGATTCGACATTTGTTTTAAATAAGGCGTAAATACAAGGATACCAGCGAGTCGCTGAACACTATAGAACAACTTGCTACTTCACCAACTAGGGGAAATTGTATTTGTGATTTGTTAGCGACGAGCATGCCCGAAAAAGTCTTAAACATAGATACCATTTAAGGAATAAGTGATCATAGAACAAGTTTTCAGTATATGGAGTCAGAAATAAGAAGCTCAAAAGAAAAATTTACTTGTTTCAAATCGGAGACTATAATGGCTTAAAGAGCTGGAGAAGAATGAAGAAGGTGAAATGGTCCGAAAGGAAAACAAATGAGGAAGTACTGGAGATGGTGGGTGAGGAGAGGGGTTTGTTGGGAGAAATCCTAAGGAGGCAGAAAAAATGGATGAAAGGCTTATTGAGCGGCAGTGAGATGTTGAAGATGGTAATAGAGGGGAGAATGTTAGTCAAACGAGGAAAGGGCAGGAACAGGATAGGGATGTTGGATGGGATGAAGGGAAGAAAGAAGTACACAGAGATGAAGAGAGACCTGATGTAGAGTAGGTTGCTGGATTGGGTTTTGTTTTATATAAACAGAATTATTTCATATGTTGTGGCGAGGGAAAATACTCCATGGGATTACAGGTTTTAAATTCCCTGAGAGTTCATATATTGGCTAATCTGGCCCACCTCATTGTCCAGATTAGCAACAGTTTACAGAATTTATAATTGAAGTGCTACCTGTGAACAATGTATTTACTAGTAGGTTTAGCTGACCACTTACAGGTACCCACCTAAACCTATTGATAAAATAAGTGAAAAGAAGAGCTCAATTATTCTCCTTTACATAGAAGAGTCAAAACAAGTTTACGTGGTCACTTTCCAAACGTGTTTATTGTCATTTCAAAATAGTAATATCTTATCAAAAGTCAAACAGAATGAGAAACATATGTGCAATGAGCTTTTTCAAGGCTTCCAAAAATTTTCCAGTGAGCCCCCTTCTCATCATTCAGTGAAAAAACTGGAAGGTAAACTTTTTTGAGGCAGCAGTGTATTACATAGAGTTCCATCCATTGTATGTGCTGTCAACTATCCTCCTCCCTGGCAAAGTTCTGTCTTCATACCAGTCTTTTTATACTCCTAAGAATATTTTAACCAAAAATATTGATATGTAAGAGATGAAAACGGCTACCTGTTTACATGCAAAGGAATAGCATGGGGAAAATCAAAGACAAGATAGAATATGAATTAAGAACATGATGTAGGATAGAATATAAAGGGGATGAGTAGGAGTTATTAAGATTTTGATTAGAACAAAGGCTAGCTTTTAGATTTTAAATTTTTCACATAACCACAACATTTAATGAAAATATGGAACAAATTATCCATAAACTCTGGGTCATCTCATTGAACAGTCTATGGTAATGGATTTTTTAATGTTTTGATGCATTCTAATGTTTTTTCGTAACTCCTAAAAATTATTTCATCAAGTTACTCTTCTGAACTATGCCATCCAAGAAAGACATGAGTATTGGTTTGTTGTGAATATACATTCGAGAGATATGCTGAAAAAGACAAAAACTGTAACTCGCAGAGTCATGGTTATCAGAAAATAAAAATTGTGCATTATCAATATACTGAAAAATTTGCACAATCAAATTTATTGTTTTTAACATCAAATAAACATATGTTCTCAGAACCATATTGACAAAACTAAACTTACACATATGAATTCACATATTATTTATAAATTTAAATATAAGGCAAATTAAATTAAACTTTAAATACATGAATTAAAATACAAAAAAATAATTGTTAAAGAGCGATAGGAGGCACTGTAGTTACATATCAAATGTGAATCAGAAAATAATTAATTCTTAATAACAAAAGCATAAATTAGAAAAAATAAAGGATAAAACATAAAACTACCACAGTTAAGTGTTATTCTGATATTAAAAGTGAACTAATTGTTAAGCAGTATGGGTTTAAAATATGTAACAATGTCGCATCTGATATTTTTTAAACTTACATTATCATTCAATCACTGGTACATGTAGACATAATGTCTCAGGTTAAATATCATCTTTAAACAAAATGAAGAAGCAACATGTTTTACAAATAAAACAATATTGATTTTTTGCAACCTTAACATACTCCCTGATTTATTTCATTCTGCAGGCTCAATAATATGAATGTACTTTTAAATCGCCAGATTAAGCACTGCCTATGGGGCAGAGAAGTGTCATACAAAAATCTCATCAAAATGCTTATTTTGATCATTCGAAAAAAGCAGGAGTATTTACATAAATAGATTTAATATGATGCACAAATTTTAATTAATCTCAAGAACATTTCTGCGCCAATGTAAACGCAAATTAAAAAATACCTTCTTGGCTTCATCAGAATCATAACAGATCACAAATTTATAACTCTCAGAATAAAAATCCATCCAGCAACAATGAATAAAATGACAACCTAGCTCTATCTCATTAATTTAACGATGAGCTCAGGTGTTTGGCTAAAACAAGGCAGTCAGTGTTTTCTTCTTAAAATTGGCTTTGGTTATAAATTATCACATGTCAGCACTATTGGAAAGTTCAGTCACATCTGCCCAATTTTTCATTTGTTCACGTGGGTGGAAGAGATGGGAGACTCATCCCTGAAGGGGGGAAGCAAGGCGGGGAGGGGGCGTGGCCAAGATGGCTCCTCCAGAGCTCGAGCTGCCACCCCCAACACCACCCCCACCACCTCCCATGCTCCCACCACCCCTGGAAGCATTTGATGCTGCCAGCTGCCTGGCTTCCAACTCCCTCTGACACTCCTCAACCTGAGCCTGAAGTTGTGCCTTCAGTGACAATAGCTCACGGCATCGCTGTGCAACAGGGTCCTATAGATGAAATAATTTTAAATCCTTTGTTAAGAGCAGTGCTTCAGAGCCTTTAAAAATCTAATGTGCTAAACAGGCTCCTCTTTTCATGTTACAAGAGGAAACAACAGTGAAAAAAGTACAGAGAATTGCAGCATTTAACTCAACTGGCATTAGGTTAGTTAGCCTAACAGTAAAAAAAATCACATACTACACACACACAAATATGAGGGTCGTCCAGAAAGTAGTACCAAATTTTGGAATTTTAAATAACTAATATATATTTTATTGAAAAAACAATTTATTTTTTAATTAAAAACCTTGATATACTTTTGTAGATAAAAATTGATCAACATAGAAACACCAAAAACAATGACAGTGTTATGAAACTTCACACACAGTGAGCAGACAAGCAACTAAAGGCTTTTGAAGCTAAGCAGCAGCTACTGGAATTGCAAGTGTTCCATATGGTGCAAACAGGAACTACTTTCCAGATGATCCCAGTTAAAAAAAACTAAAAATACAGTAATCAACCTGAAGGCTGGTTCGGTAGGTGTTAGCAGAGTTCACTCAGTATTAAGCTAGACAGCATATGAAATTCACACATCAGAATACGGGGGAGGGACAGTTCCTTTCCCTGGGCCATTTATGGTTTCCCAGGAAGAACTGGTACCCAAAAAATCACACAGCTTGAGTGGAGCTGAGGGTGCCTAGAGAGGCTTGCCTGAGAATTGAACCTGTCAGTTGTTCGACACTCTACCCCTGGACTTCCACGTCCTAACCATAGTATATGACAACCCAATTTTTTTCCTCAATGAAAGCATTAATTGTTATGTATACAATGGCACGCGTCTACCTCACCATTAAGAAATGAAAAACAACAATTGCAATATTCTAACGTGATTGCAATTTTCAAGCAAATACTTTGGCATACTTGTACATTTCTCCAAGATTTTCTTGACCTATATCATTTGTATTTTCAAATCTCTGACTCGGCAATGATTTTTTTCAGTTCTGAGAATAAGAAAAAGTCAATTGGGGCAAGATCAGAAGAATAGGGTGGATGTGGCAAAATTTCAAAAAACCACTTTGATTGTCAATCATGCCTTGGTTGCGATTGCAGTCTCACCAAGTCTCTTTGCGCTGTGATTGCCATTACTAAAATTAGTCTCATTCATGATCATTCGGATGGTTGCCCTTCTGCCTTAGCAAGGCTCTTATTGGCGAAGACCTTGGCAGCATCATCAATTAGTGATGGTCTTTAACTTCTTGGATCATCTGTGAGGGACATGTAGCCAGTTTGAAAATTCCTTTTCCACCTAACAATCTCACTTCCCTAAATTTATCCAGACTTCTCAGTCATTTCTTAGTAATAATTCACTAAAAATGATACCCCCACGTGACTAAGTTTGCAGACAACTGGTAGTTGGGATGTCTATGTCACTAAACCCAAAAAACAGGATCGACACAGGGTATCCCTGAATACCTCACAGTATCCTCCATGATATCCTACAGATGGTATCCCACACATGGTAATCCACACACAGTATCTCACTGAGAATTCATTTAAAATTTACCTTGATACTCTAGAAAAACCTGATAGTATGGGTTCAAATTATCTACAAGAAATTTTATTGGATATTCCTCAAGTGGGAAACAAAATGGATGACAACAAATAATCACTAGGAAAGATTTTCAAAATGAGAAGTCTCTAAAGATGTGTTAAGATAATGCCTGTTTTAGTAAATGGAGCAAAATCAGTGTGCAAGCACGTATAGTGACTCTAAACTCTCAGCAGGCACCCTAAGGAATATAAGCAAGGTGTAGAAGGTAATGTTACAGGAGGAGATGGCCCCTTTAGTTTTCACAGAAACACCAATCAGAAGTAAGGTGGTTTACCAAAAGAGAGTCCATGACACTTGAAGAGGCGACACTATGCTAGACAAACAAAATGACATAGGGAAATACAAGATGGTGCATCATGATCAGTCTTGCACCGACAGAATGCATCTCTGCTAGAGATCCTTCGATATTAGTATTTTCCAATCAACCACTGGCCACTTGTATTTCCAAAGCAGAGCCAAAATAGATACTCAAACATGAATGTACAGCTAACCCAATGTGATGTTTCCATCGCAGAAAGTAGGCCGTATCAACCACAAGAGTGATCAAAATTCACAGGTTAGTTTACTTTTACATTCCATTAATAAAAAATTAAATTTAAATGATTTCAAACTGGATTGTAAAACACAATATGTGAAGTTATTTAAATGGAAAAAAATGGCATTAAGCCTACTTAGTACAAAAGACAATATGAAAACTTAATTCAAATGACCTCAGTCATTGGGACAACAAAACACGAAATTCACATAATAAATTTTACATATGATTAAGTTCATAATATCAGAAAAACAGCAAATATATATGAATTCATTTAGGATTAGGCTACAGAAACTTTCACATAACTTAAAAAACTTTATATGAACTGCAAGGAAAATTTTTTTACACTAATTTTAACTATAAATTAAAAGTAAACATTGAGCACACAATGAAAATGACTGAATTCTTAAATATGAAAAAATTACCTGCGGCCTCATACTAGGATTCCATCGGCAATAGTGACCTTTCCATAGTCGTACATGCCTAAGAGATGCAATAGGAACAAGGACATGGCTATGATGAAGATAAGGGGAATATAGAGGATTGCAGAAACCTTCTAGACGGCTGTTTGTCATTGACCATAAAGAAACTGTTCTTTGCTTCACTCCTTCAGCAGCACGCTCTCTCTCACTGTTATAAAGAAATCAAGAATGAAGAATTTAATTAACTTGATTATGAAAGTAAATAACCCCGATTTGCAATTTTTCTCCAATCTGTGCATTGCAATTTGTGATCACCTTGATTGTCCACAAAGTAAACAATATTGGTGACTACCAATTTTACTACTTTTTTCTTAATAATGAAAAATCAAGAGCCCTATATACATTAAGGCCAAAGTTAATCACTAATGTTTGTTTAACAGTAGCTTTGTTTTCCATACTAATATTCGGAAATCAGTGACAAGTACAGGGAAAAAAGTATGTGGCAGTACAAGATGAAATTAAATGAATTTGCTTATGTATTTTAATTTCCATTTGTAGCAATTTCCACCTGGTTGAAAATTTTAACACTAATTAATGAAAGTCAAAGTGAATACATTACTTATAAAAACCAAAAATAAACTCATTATGACATTTCCACATCTCTCTTGCCAGAAACAATAAATGACTCTTTTAAAGCATAACCGTTCAGGTGGTTCATCGAATTTAGGAACATATAGGCTAAATCACAGCCTGTGACACTGAAATGTGCAAGAGATTAAGGACAGTGGAAGAACATGGTGGAAAGAAGGGGAATGGATAAGAGGTGAGCATGCAACTGGCTGCTGTATCAACAGAAGAACTTAAAAACCTGCAAACGTAACTTGCTGGCAACACACTTCCCTCATCAGGTTTTCTACCACCGTTGGAAACTCCCACCAGCCAGTTCCCAATTCAGTACTTTCAGGTTGGCATTTCCCCAAAAGGGATCTACACACACAACTACCTTATCAAATATTTAAGACTTGGGATTTTCCTTCTGCTAAGAACTTTGATTTTCACTTTATGTACATTCATCCACATAAAAAACCTTGCTAATTACATAATGTTACGTACATTTCAATTCAAACAGTGTCACTGATTTTACGGAATTTATAACTATGTAAAATTTTTATATGACTTAAGGAATCACACTAATTGAGAGCTTTTTAAGTATTCATCTGTCTACTGATTTTTCATTAATCTATTTTGATTTAATTTCTTTTCCAATTACAAAAGCAACTATTGCTCATTATATCATTGGCATACATCCAAAAAAATTTTACTTGGGCCCTTCATATACATTTTGACCTTACTAACATGGTAAAATACGGGAACATGTACATCATATTTAATCTTCCTCATTAACCTTTGGAATAAAATGAACATTTGCTGACTGAATAAGCATACCTGTTAAAAAGGAATGTTCCAAATCGGCACGAATACAGATGGTCAAGGATAGTTATCAAAAAGTGTTCATTGAACTCAAATGCGTTTGGAAATTGCTGTGTTATCTGCCAAACACAATCCACAAACTGTAGAAAAACTGGTGAACGATCAGCATCTGAATGTCTATCATCTCCATGGCCAATCCTCTGAAAGTATCATGTAAAAATATAAAAAAATCAACAATTGACAAAGAATAAATTAGCCATAAAATAATAATCTTGGAAAGTATTATTTTTCAATTTTCTAAGGGGCATGTACTGAATCGATAAACCACAGTGACGTTTGGCATTTCCGCATTAAAACTTAATGCAGAATAATTTCCCTAAATGACTAATATTAGGCATTTTACAAATACAAACTTTCATTTGCATGCCTCAATTTGAGAGAAAGTTATAATAAATATAAAAAGCAAAAACTTTTATAAGAAGTTAGTTAAGATGCAGTTTTGAAATGGATACACTCGTACATGTATGAGCCATTAACATTCAACATGAGCCAAAGACATTTAACTTTATACAACAATCATTTTGTATTTTGGATGAAAGTTTCAAAATTGATCAATTATTTAATTATAAGTCAGACCTGAATTTATCAAAGATAACAACTTTGATGAAAGATAAGTAAATGAAAGAATATTTTTAAGTGTTAAATTAAAGGTAAAATTAATACCACAATTAAATATAGCTGATCCACTTCCGATAAGTTCCAAACCATTGTATAAATGAACTCTTTTAAGTATTTCAATGACTCAACTATAAAAATGTATGGACAGAGAAACCACAACTTTATTTTCTCAAAGTTAGTGTATTCATTAATAGCAGTTTTCTCAAATGTGCCAAATAATACTATTAAATTTATTTGGAGCAATGTAACGCCTTGCCCAGATTTAATGCTGCTAAATCCATTTTGCACAGCTAATTTGAACAAAACATGAATTACACAAACCACTTGAAATCCAGTGGTGAGAACCCATAAATAATATAAAAAAACCATAAACACAATAATCAACCCAAAGTTTGGTTTAGTGGGTGATGGTCGAGTTTACCCAGTACTAAGCCCTATACGGCGTGTAAAATTCACACATTAGGGTAGGGGGGCCAGTTCCTTTCCATGGGCTGGTCATGGTTTCCCAGGAAGATCTGGTACCCGAAAATCACATAGCTAGAGCAGGTAGGTAGAGCAGCAGGTGCCCAGAGAGCTTTGCATGGAAATTGAACCCAGGCCCTCAGGTCAGTAGTCCAACACTCTTCCCCTGCCTACCAGGGAGCATTCAAGTCGTGGAAAATCCACTAGCAAAAGTGCATCAATGCTCAAGAGAAGTATTTTGAGATATTGTAGCAACATCTGAAATAAAACTATTTTACAAAACTTTTCCCGATACTTTTTATACAATCCACGTATTACAACAATCATGAATATCTATCTTAGCTTCCATCATCCTTTAGCACACATAATCCAAAAACACCAAAAAAAGAATAATAAATTCATAGAGATACTGAAATACTAAATCAAAATACATCTACATAGCTGATGTATCAGCATGGCCTCCAATTCAGAATAAAACTTTTAAGTTCCAAATATCCTATCTGTTCCAGATATTGTATGTGTTGTAATCAATGAGGTGGCATGAATCATAATGAGTTTTGATGCGGGTGTCATATTGGAAGAACACCCACTCATCAGAAGGAGGAAATTTATGATGCTATCATTAAAATACTCGCTCTAGGCAGGGAGTTAAGAGCATCTAAGCAATCAAATTAAAACGAAACAACTTACGGTGCACTCCACAATGCGCATGAGCAATATCTCACACAATGAAAGTGCCATATTCTCCACGAACACATTCTAAATCCTACCTTGGGTAAGTTCAACAGATTCAGGCTTAAGGTAGTGGAAGTTCTTCATAATGAATATAAGGAGAGTTTGCACTTTTCCACAAATCAGTGGAAAAGTGCAAACTCTCCTTATATTCATTCCTACCTTGGGTGTTTATGGACACGTGCATGTTATCACACATATTTGCCTATAACACAAAAATTTATTACCAAAAGCAATGAATTATTAATAAATTAATTTCAAAACATTTATCAATTATTTAGAGATAAAACTTTTGGAAGTACATTTGGTTAACTCAAGGTAAAAGTATACTTAAATTGATTAAACAATAGGTGGAGAGAACATCACAACAATGTTTTTCAAACAATGATACCACCCACAAATCATTTCAATAACCAACTGAATGGGACTAATGAATTGTGAAACAAAGTGATGAGTTTCACTAACTTGACTAAAGAACAATGTATCAGCTGAGAATAGAGATGGTTTTTCATTTCAATCAGAAGGTATGGTAACAAAAGAAATATGTAGGCTGCTTGTCATAGGACTTACATACCATACAACATTTACCGTAATTGGAAAATTAAGTCGGAGTCAGTCTTGAGAGGCTAGTTACCACACAGCAGTATCTTATTTGAATTATTAGTTTTGATTATTTTAATTTTTCTTAAGCAATTTTTGCTCTGAGACAAGAACAACAAAATGAATTGAAATATTTAGGCTGATAATAAAAAATTGAACTTAATATGTAAGCTAAGATAAGAAGTATAGCTATAATGTACTGTTCCATTCTATTATTACAGTTATTTCCCAAAATTAGGAAAGAAAGCATACCTGCTGAAATTTGTGGCCAAAGCTGAGCCATTCCTTTTCAACCAGAACTTCAAAGCCTTTTATGGTGCGATAATAGGGATCCAACATCAGCATAGCAAGTGCAGTTAACTATAACACCAAAATTAAAGAAAAAGGATTAATACATTCCATGAAAATTGCATAACTCAAACAATAAGTACATGTTCATGAATTTAGTAAGTAATGGATCTATTGGTATAAAAATATATTTAACATTTCAGCCTCCATAATTCATCAATATGCTTCACTTCTCAAACTGTGGCTTTGGCATGCTGAAAAAGTGTAACTGGCACCCTTATAATATTGAAAGAATGTATGGAGTTTTTGTTCACATGCTACAAACAGTTGTCGTTTTGTTGGGGAGGTGACCGACAGCTAAGGTCATTTGCACCATTACGAATGGATGAGAAAGGAAGGGTGGAGAGAAACCCGGCATAGCCTACTCTTGTCGAAAGGTGCCATGGGGTCCACAGCTTAATGTCCCATCTGACGGACGTCATACTCACTCAAAGTGCTCTCCACAAAGCACCTCAAGTAGGGATCGGGATACCACTGAAAAATATTGTTGGCTCCAGGATTTGAACCTGGGACATCTGGGTGGGAAGCCTGTACGTTAGCCACCGTACCATCCCGATTCCCCTCACATTACAAATGTGTCACCTATGCCATGTTTCTAGCTATGCCTTGTAGTAGCAATACCACAAACATAGTAAAGACACTTATTGTCACATTATATTAATAATGAAAGTGGAAAAACATTGCATTGGCCAAAGGCCTATCTATCACATCTGACAATCTGCCAAGTTTGTACTAATCCATGATCCAGAAATTCAAAAACAAATTAATACATAATTGAGAGAGTATGAGATCATGACTTTAAGACCAAAATGGAATTTATGAGTTTTGAAGACTTAAAGAAATAGAACAAGGACAATGTGCCATGAGTACAGGTCAGAGATCTAACCCTTGCATAAACAAATTTGAGAGCACAATGATAGAGCCAAAGAGAACAAGGAAAAATAGACTAATGGATTTGAGAGAAACATACAGATACATGGTATGTACCAAAAACCTGCAAGTAAATCAAGCTTAACTTTCCCCAGCCACCATGCATGATGATTGCCAAACAAACTTATAATTTTGTAATCAACCCTAATTACTTTTTGAAATTGCTCAACTGATACTATGTGAGTTGCTCAATAATTCCTTGGAAAATCAAATAATATCAGGAGCAATCAGTCATTAATTCCTGTTTTTAAGTTATCTACATCTGGTTTTTCATTATTGTCACCATTTATTCAATACCTTAACAACTCCATTTCCCTAGCCTTCACCAATTACCAATGCAGTAGAACATGGAACATTATTGGGAAACTTCTAACCAAATAGTTAAATATTTCAGAGGTAACTAAAAACCACACTTTTTGAACATATCATTGGACATGAACCATCAACATCACATTCCTCAGAAATATTAAGGAATAAAAATATCCAAATCTATAAATATAATTAAATAATTAAGGTCTAACCTGAGCAGTCCGGTCCCATCCATCTGAACAATGAACAAGGACTGAAGTTTTATGGTTTTCTACTTTATCCACTATTCGTACAGCACCAGCTAAAATACATTTGATGTGTTTTAGCCAGTATGTTGATTCCACTGCAGACAACCATCTAGTCTCTTCCATTGTGGGAAAGCACAGCTCTAAAATAAAAGCAAAATATAAAGGGATGAAATGCCAAAAAACATGTCATATTACAAGTTAACACAACACAATAGACATATGAAAAAAATGAAATATATGAGAAATTGAACTAATATTGATGTACATCACTGCTATAATAATACTTTAACATTGTCATTCATTGACCTCAAGAGTTCTGATAAGTTTACTAATGGGCAAATACTTGACGTCTGCTTAAGCACTTCCGCACAAAGCACTTATACGCATAAAAATAACTGATTCAGAGCTGCAATGGTAGAAAGAATGAAACAGAGTGATGTAGATATGGGTTGGATTGAATTTCAATTTGGCTGCTTCTTAAACTGGTGATGTCTTGTTTTAGAATAAAATGAATTAGCATAATAAACACTACATTAACCCATTAGGTGTAATCATTTGAGGAAATTATTTAACGTTAATCACAATGGGAACTAATTAATGCCATGCCTATTGCCAAAGTTCAGTCTATGAAATGAATTTCGAAAGCCTCAATTTCCCAGATCAAACTGGTGGAGGCAAAGAATAGGCATATTGGACCCTACGAAGAGAGGATGGAAGTACATGGAATTAATGGAGGAGTCATGGAGTGTTAGATATTGTTAGGAAAGACAAGGAAATGAATTATGCTACTGTTGTATTGGCCTTGCCCATTCAATACTTACATTGACCACCAATAATAATAACCTTCACATCATTACCTTTTGAATATGAAATGATAAAAATCTTCATTTTAGCAGGGATTTGTACTAGTACCTAGGTAGCAAGAAATACCTAGGCTTGTTTCTCTATTTATCGGTTCCTATTTTTCATAACATTGGTACCAAATCCTGGTTGGTAAATAAATAGAAATCAGTAAATAAGTATTTCAATAGGAATTATTTGATGAATCAATTGAATGAGTCATTTGCGGTATCATATGTCTTATGAGGATTTTTCCCTAGATACTGGCATTGAGGATTCCTACTCTATTCACCAATAGCGAGGTACTAACATCAAGCAGTGGTAATATTGCCCTGGGTGTTGGTACTTAGGTACCAGTCCCAAGTTTTTTTGCATAATTAAAACCCATGACTTAAATATACTTCATGGGGCTTAGTCCCATTTATTAATTTCTTCCATTCCACCCTGTATTTCGTATTTCTTTTGCCTCTGCCACCCGAATGAATAACTGAGGAAATAGGGATTTGCATATGGCTATCTGTAACTCTGAGTTATAAATGCACTTGCTTATCCTAACTTACTCAAGTTTCACTTCAATATAATAATAAGAGAACCAAAACGTTGGTATGCCCGTATACACAATTGTATGCTGAAATATTTTTACAGGAAAAAATATGATAAATCATTTTAAATCATATACAATGGGAATATATTACTGAAAATAGGAGGTAAATAAATAGCAGGTAATTTGAGACCTCATAAGAAGTTACCACTGCTCATAACAATTAGATGATTATTTGACTGATGCTCAGGTAAAAAAAATTAAACATCTGTACATACCTTTTAACTTCCTCAGTGACTCTCTCATGACATGAATATTATGGATGTCCAAAAAAACAAGTTCAGCATTCTGATAGGCATCTTCTGATTCATATCCTCCTCCTTTTGCCTTGTTAGCAATCGCATTTGCACTAGGTAGAAGTGAAAACAATAACGTTAACCAGGACATAAAAATGTAGTTAGGAATTGCTATTGGGTAATTATTAACTGAACTGATCACATATACCAGTGTGGTAAAGGGGGCATAGTAGAGTGTACTACAAAAAGATTCACATTTAAATGTTCAAAAGTTCTTTTACTCTGCCATGCTGTATTATCTTATGAAACATGATGCACCAACGTGATAAAAACTTTCAATCTATCCAAGTCAATAATAATGGTGCAACAAATGTTAATACTTTATATGTATAGAGTAGAACCCTCATATCTGCAGGTGATACATCCCAAGACTCCATGATTACAAGAAAATGTTCATAGTATCAAACACTATAGGTATCATAGTCTTTTTTCACTTACATATATGCAGTTGAATATCTTGCAAGGACAAGATATTTAAACTGCACATGAAATACCTGCCTATTATTTTCAATAAGGTCTTCTTAAAACTTTTAGATGTTTTTGGGCCCATATTGAGAATTCCAATGAAAAAGCAACAAATATTATTAATTTTCAACTCACAGTTATCAATGCACTTACTTATTTTTATCCTTTGCAATGTTGCAGTGGTAAAATTTTCCCTTTTGCATTTTCCTGTCTTTGATGTACTACCTTGAACAAAAAGTTCCCGGAATAACCACCGTGTGGCGCTCCCATCGTTCCGATTTGAGTTCTGTTGTTTTTGTTAAATTGGTACATCTGTTGTTGATATTCCCTTTAAATCTTAGTGTCATAACTTGACATTTGCAAAAGTTACGTAGCCAAGAGTACATCTATCTCTGTGTGTGTTGGCGATTTTTTACAATTGCAGAAATGGATTTAAATTTGCAACAACGAACTTGTATTAAATTTTGCGTAAAAAACGGATTTAGTGGCGCACGGATGTTGGAAATGTTGGAAAAGTGTTTTGGCAACGATTCTCTAAAAAAAACGGTCGTTTACCAGTGGCACGAGCGGTTCAGAAGTGGTCGTGAGTCAATCGAAGATGATGAACGCAGTGGCAGACCATCGACATCGAAAGTCGGTGAAAAAATTGATAAAGTAAAAGAAATGTTGGTCAATAACCGCAAATTAACCATCAGAGAAATAGCGGAGGACTTGAACATTGCCTATGGATCCGCCCAAGACATTGTGGTTAATGATTTGGGTTTCCGTCGTGTAGCAGCAAAGTTGGTGCCAAAAGACCTCAATTTCATGCAAAAAAGAGACCGTGTTGACGTCGCAAAAGACATGATTTGCGAGGCTGAATCCGGTCCCACATTCATCAAAAGGATCATTACTGGAGACGAGACGTGGGTTTATGAGTACGACACGCAATCCAGACATCAGGCAAGTGAATGGCGTTCACCAAATGAGCCGAGACCAAAAAAACCACGTCGTTTTCAGTCAAAAAAGAAGGCAATGCTGACGGTTTTCATGGATTACAACGGTGTAGTGCATCATGAATTTTTGCCAGAAGGCCAGACAGTAAACAAAGAGTATTATTTGGGCGTTATGAGACGTTTGCGTGAAGCAATTCGCCGAAAGAGACCAGAAATCGTCGCACAGTGCGTCGCGACCGTCGCACAGTGCTATCATTATTCGTAATTTTTTGACGAAAAATGCAACAAATACCATTCAACAGCCACCGAATTCACCTGATTTGGCTCCCTGTGACTTCTTTCTGTTCAATCGAGTTAAAAAACCATTACGGGGAACGCGTTTTAGCAGCCGAGAGGAAGTAATGGAAAAATCGCAGGAAGCACTGATGGAAATACCGAAAACCGAATATAAAAAATGTTTCGAGGATTGGATCAAGCGCTGGCATAAGTGTGTTGCAGTCGATGGGGATTACTTTGAAGGGGACAATATAGATTTAGATGAATAAACTTGTATTTTTAATTTTCTGAATAAATTCCGGGAACTTTTTGATCAAGGTAGCATAGGAGTAGCCATGAGGGAGGGAGATTGTGAATATCCAAGAAAGATTGAGCTTACTTAGGCTTTTCTCAAATGAATATCATACAGGTATTTAGTCAAAGCATGGCATTCTTTATGCCATGTAATGACAATGTAAACCATAAGATAGATAGATACCTTGGCCGAGCATCCATGATAAACAATTTATGAGACTGAGCATTGGCATCCATTATAAGTTGTATATATCGCTCATCCTCTCTGCTACGCTTCCCACTAACTCCAACAAGAGGTTGTGAACATCTAGTAATCGTGGCTTGGCTTTCGGGATGGATCCATGAAAGAACCTATGCCAGGAAAATTGGGGTAGAATTAAAGCATGCTAACAAGATTATAATTTAAATTCAATGAAGGACTTTTCAATGAAAAAAGTGTAACATATGCACTACTAATATTTATTCCTAAGGCAATTAGTTATTCACCTATTCTCCTTATTTGTGACTATCAAAATAGATTCATAAAAAAAACCACCTACCAACAAAAATTACAGTAATTTTAAATTAGACTCTTAAATTGATATCATAAGAAAATTGATCTTACATCAAGACATACAGCAAACTTACTGACATAAAAGAAACGTATGTAGTAGTTTTAATTATAATGCCAATTGCATGAGGTTAGAACTAAAATGAAACATTCAAAGAAATAAAATAAGTGGTTCACATACAGGAATTCGACCTCGACTTCGAAAAGCTGCTACAGACCGAAGATCATCATCTGTAGCCTGTCCGGGCACAGCTAAAATCGGTGGGTAGCTGTCACACAACTCAAAATTATCATTGATTTTGGTCACTTTCCATGTGTCGTGAGGCACTCCCTATTGAAAAAAGAAATCATACGTATTACAGTGGCATAAATCCTTATATTAGGTTTGCACAGAAATGAGAATGAAAAAAGCCCAAACTGGTATTCAAAAACATTTTCCATCAGAATTTTCCACAAAGCAATTTATCATTTTGGTGGTATTCACAAAGTACTAACATATTTCTGGTTTTAGGCAAGAAATCAATGGCACATACTGATAAAACTTTCAGATAAAGAAATTAAGTACTTGGACTACACCCAACAACCCAACCACTAGTCTGACACCGAAAATTGAATATTTTTTGGAGAAAAGATGCCTATTGTATATTTAAATTATAATCCCATGTGTACAGTTCTACAAATAATGGAGGAACATCACCAAGGCTAAAAAAGTATATATCAACAGTTTTCCAAGGTGAAATAAGCTCATTTTTTAAGCTGAACAGCTACAACAGTCAAGAAACAAATGAAGCTTGAGTTTTAAAACAATTGCAAATGAAGAAGATAACCAGGTCTAGAACACTCACCATTCTTTTCAGTTCAGCAATAGGTTCATAGACAGTCCAACCATTTTCTGGGAATCTTTCAGTGTACTCAAATGCAAATAGAGGAAGACGATGTGAGAGGGGAAAAGCTCTCTGCTGTAACTTCTCGAAGACATTGCGACGAGAATGGTTTTCTTGCTTGTGAGCAAAACGTAGATTGCGCATATCTTTACAAAATACCTCAATTCCATATGAATTTTCTCCTCGACTTGATGCACCACCAACTTTTTCAATTCTGCTCACCTGAGACACACAAGAAAAAAGTTAAGAGTTATGTAAGTATTTTGGTTTTTGACTGGAATTCAAAATGCAAGTCTAACATGTGAACCCCTTGCAGATGAATTACATGAAAATTGCTAATTAACTGTCATCATAATACAATGTTTCTACATAAAAATATGCACATGCAAACATATTCAAATTTTTACGATGATGTAACATCAAAGAAACAATAGTGACAATGCACTGAAAGGGAAGAACTACTGAGCATTTCACATTTAGAAGACAGTGTAGACCTTATTAAAGGATGCTGTTCTAAATATCCTGGGAGCTCATCTCCCTCAAGTAAATGCAACCACTAATGTACCACTCAGTCTTTCTCACATGGAGTTTACTACAGTATTAGGTCCCTTTTTAAAAACCTTCATCAAAGTGTATTTTTGCTTTTCACCCACTCGTTGGTTGGGCTTTCCTCCAACTAGCCGTTGGCCAGTGCCTGACTGCCTCTACTTTTGGTGCAGGTGTTAATTATGGATAAAAAACCTCCATATAAAACAGAAACCTTTACTGTTGTACAAAAGCCAGCAAGGAATGACTGACGTGCTTTAATTGATTTATCATGTCATTACATGTTTGGACAACATTGATCCATGTCTCATCCTAATCCTAATAATATATAAATATGAAAATTAATATTTTTGTTCAGGGACCAATTATGCCAAGACAGCACAGAGCAGATGCATAGATAGATAAACGTCTTTATTCAAGCAAAAGTGAGACCACAAGGTCCATTCTTAAGTAAGAAGTAAGGGTTTCTAATTTTTTTGCATAAATAGGGCAAAAATTCTGAAGGTAACATAGTCTAGGTCCGGTTTCAAAATTTTTTCAAAGAAAATAAATCAATTTTTTTAAATGTTTTATAATTTCACACAAACATGGCAGCATATGTTTAACTCAAAATTAAGATTTTCATTCATTCACTTCAATGAAGAGCGACAATTAAACTCTGGAATCCTTTTTCTAGGTATCATATCAAATACAAAAATGACATGATTCAAAATTTCAGTTTTCAAAATTACTTCCAAGTAACTAATAACTTGTGATTCAACTTACAGTGTATTTATGACGAATTCTAAATAACTTAACACACATCACTTGTTTTGAGACATTGATTTTCCCATATTATACCTACCACACCTAATGGAACATCAACTACGTAAGGAGTATCACGATCCATGCTACGGAAATGCAATTTATAAGTGGTCACGGAGAGAACCCCTCGTGCAGGTCCAGAATAAGGGCAGAGATATGTGACATCCCTGGCAACACCCTGCACCACTTCTCCCGGCAGTAATGGTGGGTCATCAGGCCTTGGTGCCATTCCAGTGGAGACACCACTTGATGGTCCCATTGGAGGAGAGGGTGTCCCACAATGTCTTCCATCTGCATTGACTCCACCAACAACATCCCGACTGCTAGCTAGTGATGCCTAAAACAAATAAATATCATCATAACAAAGTAATTAAGGAGAAGGAAATATGCATTCAACTGAAGCAAATTAAGCTATGAAACTGGAGCCCACAAGTCTTTCAGGTAACACAGGTGGTTAT
This sequence comes from Hetaerina titia, assembly GCA_037158775.1. Taxonomy (NCBI): domain Eukaryota; kingdom Metazoa; phylum Arthropoda; class Insecta; order Odonata; family Calopterygidae; genus Hetaerina; species Hetaerina titia. Next base: position 61,289,027 of record CM073768.1, on the reverse strand, counting down.
CAAATTACATCTTAAATAAATAATATGAAATTCGGGTGATTATAATCATTTACAGGTGGGAGACAATGAAACACTATGAATTAAATATAAGTTTTTCTTATACAATGGATTTCTTTTGTAGGCAAATCTTTTATCTCAAACAATTTAGTTGTCTCATAAATACAATATGATTTAAATTTGATTTTAATATTTAGGGTAATGTGAAAAGTCTGCATACACTACCTAATCTAACTTTTTGTTTGAATTACAATTACTCACTATTGAATGCATTAAAAGTACTACATAAATAAAATTATTATAAAATTTTAAATAATCATAATTATACCTTCAAACTAATTTGATGCCTATAACTATTGATTTAACAGTTCTATGGCACTAGTATTCTAGCAAATCATGCCATTAACTTTAACTAGACCTGAATATGCTCTATTTCATGCACAAAATGAAGAATAGTTGATTTAGTTTCAATAATTAGTGCATATCTGAAGATATAAATTTCAGCGTCAAACATTCTCTCAAAATATACATGAAACCACATGTTATGGCATACATAATGGTAGCACATTTTTAGTGGCACACAATTTGATTGAATAATTTTCATTTGCTTTTTGCACCAAGAGGTTTTTAGTAGCAAACCACATCCAGTAACAACTTCACATCATCCCCAGGAAACACATCCTCAAGAAAATATCAAATTGGCATGGAAATTCATCATGAAATTAAAAATCTCTTCATAAAAATAAAAATCTCTTCATAAAAATAAAAATCTTGAAATTTAATTAATGCTCAGATCACTTCACTGAAGAAAAATTGGCGAAATGTTTAAATTAAAGATCCAAGGAAAGTTAGTATCAGATTATTCTCACTAAATACTGCTTATATCTATGAAAATCTAGCACACTGCTAAAAGGAACCAGATTATTCAGACATTAGCTGAAATAAAACAATATTACCTCTGGCTGAAAAGTTAAGTTGCAAGTTTTGGAGAAATTCTTTTGAAATTTTTTTTAATTTTGAAAGCAGTTAGGACTAAAAACACTTTAAAGGGGTGAATAAAGAATTTTTTCCAATTCAACCAGTGTAATGTATGGGCTTAACAAAGTGAATTAACAACTTGTGAAATGCTCAGCATATCTCAAGAAATGAAACTAGCATCAGATGGAAAAAATAAAGAGATTTTAAAATTCAACACATGGTTTCCAAGCCAAAAACTACAGCTGATGCATAAATGTACTTAAATCAAATTTGTAACCACCACTAACAATTGGTTTTACATGGTTTTTACAATGGGGAACCATAGGTTTCAGTTATATATAATAACATCCATACATTGAGGCATGAGCTGAAGTAATAGTAAGATGAGGATATTACCATTCAATTCACTTAGCACATAAAAATACTAAGGGTAATAACACAATGCAAAATTATATCCAGTTCTGTGCTCTGATGTAAGTTACTATACCAATGCGTAGATATTCATCATGAAAATATCCTTTGAGTGAGTATAAATTTGAATCTTGATCTCCTAATGGTCATTCATCTATTTATTCCAGCAAGCAACCATTACTCAAGATGAATAGATTTGTGGGATGATTACTGGACATGGAAAGGTCCAAGTTTGGGTTTGGATAATTTTTTTATTTTTTAATATGGAACTTAAAAACTTCGTGTAATCAAATAAGTAGCTTCAATTTTAACAAAAAACACCTATGTGCTTGATGGGGCCAATGGGTATTTTGCATAGTTTCCCTAGGGACAGTAGCCACACATTCTGCATCCTCCAATCTGCCACATGCCACTGTTCATTGTTTCATTAATCAAAAAAATGGAATTCCAGCAATGGAAAATTCATTCTTATTATGCATTAAGAATGTATATTAAGATGAAAGATACAATATTCATAATATTTATCACTAAATGGAGACATACATGCAAAGACATAATGAACATACCAGATATCAAGTTGTTAAAGATTATTTATATCAGTCAAATCTTCCAACAAATACATGCTTAGATTAAAACTTGTAATATATGGCTTTCTGAGCATTATTTTTTTTGGAGTGTACCACACCACAATTATGTAATATGTGCGACATTGTATGGCTAGGTAGAGTTAAATGTATCTGTCAACAAAACTGATTTGGAATGGCTGGCATAAACCCGATTTTAAAAACTTTCACAAAAAGGAAACTCACCATGATCATTTAATTTATGAATTGGTATGCAAGATGAAAAAAATACATACACAGAGTAAAATTACATATACCAATCTGCTAGTACTACAATTTTTAGTACATTAAACCAGGATTTAGATTAGCCAGGGTTTTGTCAAATAAAATTTGTAGCTTTCAAGAAGTTTTCTTGAGTTTCCCACCGGGTCAAGTAGCACCTGACCCGATGGGAAACCCAAGAAAACTTAATTAACTTAAATACCATACGCCGGGAAAACCTGAGATCCTTCAAACTTTGTAGCATTTGCCAAATGCACTCTCAGCTCTTCATTATATAATTCGACATTACCAAACACTTTATGGCTGCAAAATATGCTAACAAGCACTAAATAAATGATTTTCAATTAACATACATTAAAATATATTTAACACCTTTTACATGGATTTTTAATACAAGTACGCTCTCTAAAGTTTCAAAGCATTTCTCATTACAATAAATTCTAACAGCTTTAAGAAAATTAGAAAAGGGGACCAATAAGTTTGAGCAATGAGATCCAGCACTATGCTTTGGAAACATTCATACATTATCACTGTTGCAGAGGAGGACACTACCCTTTCCCTACCTCTCCTAAATTTTTTCAAGAGGTTTTATAGATTTGACACATCATGGTATCAACAATGGAATCTCCTTTTGCTCAAAATAAAAAAAATTATTTCTAAACATGGCATTTTGTGTATTTGAAAGTTGAGACGGCAAATGAATGTGTTGTACACACTACATTTCCATCTGTTGAGAAGCCTTAAGACAAAACATATTCACTTTTAACTACATGCTAGGGGTTGTTGCGGCACTTGACAGAACTGGTACTACACCTGTAGGTGCAACAAATACATGTTACAATGTGTCAAAGAATCTATATCAGAAAATTCACCAGTAATATGTCCAAGGAAGTAATCATAAATTCATACAGGAGGTACTTGCAGATAAAGTTTAACATGGTTTTTAGGGAAGACAGAAATGCAAGCCTCTGTTCACTATGTGCTAATTGCACTGATGAATTGTAAACATGAATGAAATGCTTTATTATGTAAAACTTCTCCCTTAGTTTTTAGGGAAAGCATCAATTCAATTAATGAGATTAAAGTTCAATTATGATAACAAAGGAAAGCAAATCCCCAAGATTTGAGAGAAAATGCTCCTGGTAATGACCTCCAACAACTCAAACCACAACTCCCTTGTGAATGAATACACAAAAAATGTTCAGTAGTTGTGAAAATTTAAGAAGACTCCTCATTGTTTAACATTTATTTCATTCGACTCACAATCAGCCAACAAGGTTGTAGCAAGAAAGGCAACATACATCATTACGCAAGCATGTAACATATAGAAATGAAGTTCTGAAAAGCAGGTAAATGATCTTTTTCGTTGCTTAATGGAGCAAGTGCATACAATATGTGGTAGAAGATATCAAAGCCAAGCACAGGCATCTATTGGTGAAATTTATACTGAAATTGGATTACAACGTAAAAAGGAATGTTACTTATGAATGCATACTTTCTCCAATCAATCCAAAAATATTTATTACTTCTTTGGAAACCAATAATGATGGTCTAAGACAAGAACCACAGTGTTGGGTCAGCATATACATGTATCAACATGCAATGAATTCACTTGTTACCAATAAATGATACTGGTGAGAAAGGAAAATCATTGGACCAGAGAATGTTAACAAAAATATGATGGGAAACAAGTTCTTTTATTGAACTTACAGTCTTATATCATAAAGTTTGCAAAGTCATCAAAGAAGATATTCAGAAGGATTGACTGGAAGTGGCAGTAATGAGATAAACAAGTTTTGATTGTCACTTGGTCACACTAAATGTTTATAAATAAATCCTATAATCTACAACTAACCATCACAATAAAAAAAATAATTTGAAGAAAATCACAGTATGAGAAAAACAAAATTTAATGTTTCTCATTTTTATTTCTATACATCATACATTTAAGGGACTAAAATTCCTACTCAAACAAGAGAATAGATGAGTTATATGCTTTGGTAAAATTTCATGGATTATGCTATGATATCCTCCTCTTTTTATTGTTCAACCGCATCATACATTGAATTAGTTCAGAAATTTGTTATTCTTTAAATTTATTTGTAATACACCCTAAATTAGTATTATGTACATGGCAAAAAGGCAGAGATTGAACACCAATCATACCCCACATAAATGGGCATGCTAAATGGTCAATTCAGACTGAGTCCATTCTTGGAATGAACAAAGACTCCTCAAGAACCCTATTTAGAATACACTTAGCATTAGCTTTGTGCCATAAGAATAATATAAAAAGTTAAATTCTGGATTGGAAATATTCAAATTCTTATGGTAAGCAATATTTTAACTACTACAATACAACTTTGGCAATTGGTATAGAGAATAAGTTATTTTTTATTTTTTTTATTAAAAAACAACTTTCAGAAACTTTATTCACATGGAACCAAAGGAGTGAGGGGGAGAGAGGAAGTAACCTGCAGATGATCGGTCAACAGGTTTTATGCCAAATAAATGCTGATCATTGTAAGCAATCAATATGAAGATTGCCTTCACTACAAGTCCAATATAAGTAATGATTTAAACTGAAATGTCCAGAAACTGTAGGGACACTTCCATTGGAATGAATCCACACTTAGCTTCAGGAAATAATTCCAGGAGAATATTGGGAAGACACACTTACTTTGACCTTCCACTAAATTAAAAATTACCCATGTGTGTATTTCCCTTGTATTTTTTGTGCTACCTTCTAATACATTAAGTCAGTAGCTCCACCATTTCCAGCATCAATTTTTTCCTCTAATTGAAATAAAATGTATTTACAATTCTATACAATGGTCAACATGATTCACTAGGCATTAATCTGAAATTTCTGCATTAATATAAGCAATACTATGAACAAAGGTAAGTTAAATATAAAATTTTGGCTGAAATTAAAAACCTTGCAAAATAGTAAGCAAGAGGAGGTTAACTAATAGGTTTGTTTCGATTATTACTTCCAATATCAATACTAACTAGTCATGGAAGAATATTATTATTAGCATGTTACATTATCACAATGATTGCAAGGAGATATGATATATTGCCATTATTTTCTGGAATAAAATATGTTGCCAGCAGCCATCACTAACATTGATAAGCCAAATCTTGCTTAAATTGAAATAATCATTTTAAAGCCACACTGCATTATGCTGAATTCCATGTAACAAATATCTATTGAAACTCAAGAGCAAATTAAACTAGTTTATAGAACTTTGAAGCCTGAATGAATTCATGCAATTTTTAGTGAAATGTTGGCTCTGAAACTAATACAGCAATGGCATTAGCTCAACTGACAATGAGTTCAAGTCATCTCAACTTTGAACTATGTGCCACAAATTCAAGGTTGTCGACTTGTTTATAGATGTTTTAGTTTCTCTCGAACACAGTGTCACATCAATTATTTAATCTATTCTGAAAAGTGTAAATGTGCTGGGTCCAACAATTATTGTGAACAGGTGTAAGGCCTTTTACTTAAATTCCAATGGAGACCTTCCTTAGATTGTAATGTTAATATTATGGCATCATATCTGCATACAAAAAACATGAAAACCATTATCTTTGGTACCCAAAAGTAATTATAATCAAAGCTGTGTTCCTGCTCTTTGTCACATAAGGAAGAGGGTATAATTAAAGTACCTAACAACTAATATTCTATCGAATTGAAATCTTATTTTGGATGAAACGAATCATATAGCGACCCAAAAAGAACGATTACATTAATCCGATTTTAAATATTTGCTTGTTACACAAATATAAAAATAAGGCCGAGGAAAAAATTTATTGCCTTCCTATTACTCTCAGCTAAAAGTCCACAAACTAATATACGTTAATGTAATTCAACATTAAATATCATCTATCCCTCTAAATATACACTCCAATTCCTGACATACAGTCACTTTTATCATTATTGATTCATGGAACAAACTTCCAGCCTTACTACTCTGAGAAACTAAAGGTGAATACTGTTTGGCCAAGGAAACACATCTGGCGACACTAGCCGCTCAAACATGCAATCTTTTGTAATAAGAAAAATGCACCGAGACTCATGTTAAATGTCAACGTAGAGGGTATTTTCAATGCAAATCTGATCGGCGACGAGATCATACGAAGCACTGAAGCAGATATATGCGTGTAAATGTGTTAAAATCAAAATTAGGAATGAAGTGAATAAATTACTGGTGCACGAAAAGAAAAAAAATAACCTGCACTCATGCTAGCATATCATTGTCTGTCTAAAAGTTGTTCCTTTTTCTAATAAGTGAACAGTTACTTACTTTTCCCTTTATTTCAACAGTTGACACATTTTCACTGGACGAAGAACTTGGTGTATCATAATATTTTGATTGTGAATCTTTGCTTGAACTTACCTAGAAAAAAATATTTTCCAACGCCAAGCAACGACCCCAAGAGAAAGTTAACACCTAACGTTTGGTCTCTATGCAAGTTATAAAAATGACAGGCAACGCAAAGTTAACCATGAAGTTAAACTTCCGCCGTATCACATATAAACAAAACCGAAAGATTAAAACTTACCGAGTCTTGACCCAATTTTGAATTCAAAGAACTGGATTTAGAGTCCGATGCTAAGGAATCTAAACTAGCATTCTTTGAATGATTCCCCTCGGTACTCAGGAGATCTGAACTACTTTTTCTTTCCATCTTTCACTCCGTGAACAACAAAGCGAATCTTCATGAATGCAGTTGCATGGATGAATTCATGATGCATTTAATGAAACAATAGAGCATCAAATTCAATCGAAACTTCGGTACCGGGAAATTAAATTGACCGTGATGACCGTGTTCATGCAATCAATGACCGACATTCATATTGAATGTAGTGTAAATAATTATAGTACTTTATTTACAGCGAAAATTAATACAATATTTGGAATATATTACTGATGCTTAAAATGCCCGTATTCGTAGGTAGGTACACTCATTTGGGCTGAGGGATGATAGAAGTTGGCGGAAAGGGACGGACAGATACCACGAATATACTTTTCTCACGTAGATCAGGCAAAATCATCCGAAATTATGCATTATACAATAAGTAATTTATTGATTTTATTTTTATTTTACAAATCGGTGAAAAATAATTTCATATGTGCAAACTTTCAGTCGCATGCTTTCCAAAGGTCTTTGTAGGCAAATTCCCAAGGTTGGAAAATATTCCTTCCTATAACCTCTGATGAAAAGCAAGGAAAATAGTGATGAAATCCCAAAATGAAAGTAATAAGTTAGTCAAAAACTGTATTCTCTACAGATAGATTAAATCTTTCCATTTCTTGTGGGTCTTCATTTAATAAAATTATATGAGATAACCCCGATATGCTTAATTACTTTAGAACTGCTCTCACACTTTAAACCTATTTAGAGAACAAATTCTACACATGTTGTGTCACTCTTTGCAAATTAGTAATAACTTCTTCGATATTGAAAGTGTTCTTCAAAGATTAATCCAATTAACTTCACATGTGGCTTGTGTCAGTGAAAGGAAACCTCACCAACTACAGTAAACCTAACAATATATTTATTACTTACGTGTCATTATCTTCTAAAAATAATTTTCTACTGAGGAGATCCTCCCTTAACCTGGTTTCCTGTAATATTTATCTTAATACCAAACCTGGCAGGTTTTTAACAACCGATAAGGGTCATTATGCAAGATAATAAGTCTTTTGATCCCATTGATCCCATCCCAGATTCATTTTTGTAGTTTATTATGAAGTCCTTAAAATGAAAGATATTTTGAAGCAGCTACCTACATGGGTTGCTCAATAGATATGGAACCAGTTCATGTCATATCTTCTTTTATAAGCCATGATTTTTTTAAATCAGTTTTAAATGTGCTGAATGAAAATATTCTTCATAGAAACAACATAAAATATAGATTAGGACATTCATGATGTCAAGTGATGTTTTTAGGAGTTAAACATTACTTTTGAGCTCAATTTATCTACATGGGGAATTAACCATAATTAATACTGACTGTAGCCGTGTCATTACCACTTTTTGTGACACGGGGACCCGACAGATGATGGCTGCCAAAAGCAATAATAATTATGAAGCAAGGTATGAAGAATTGTTGAAGTCCAATTAAACTTTCTTGGTAATCAGTCTACCAGTACCTAACAACCAGGATGCATAGAATGAGAGATGAAATTTTGACCTTCAGTTTTAAAGAACCTTTTTGCGATTTCATTTCAAAAATAAGTTATGATTTGCTATAGATAAAAGAAAAAAGGTTATAATGCTGTTACTTGCTATCCAACACTACCATTGCCATGATTGTATTGTATTGGTTTGGATAAGTTAGGGTAGCACCCGCCCAAAATAAAGTTTAATTGGAGTCAACCGTTTAGCAGTAGTTTCTTTCCCTGCAACACTTCAGTTATCCAGTCTTAATAACAAAAATATTGTATCGATTGAATTTTAGATGGGGCTGGGAAATTGCACCACCCAGAATTTGAACCTGGGTTTCTCCAGCCAGCACAATTCTCTACTCATAGGCACTCACAAAAACATTGATATTCTACTAAACAGACATTCGGGTTGATTACTGTTTATGGTTTTTTTATCAAAAATATGCAGAGGCAATTGAGCAAATATGGGACACATCAGTCTCAAGGAGTAGAGGAGATTAAGTAATTTAAAAAATAATTTGATTGGATTTGCTCCTCTTAAGGAAGACTTATCTTTCACATATAATTCCTGACATCCTTTCCACTTAAGTTTGCAATTTTTTACCAGAGCTAATGTAAAAAAAACTTTTTCAAGGCCTGGGGAAGCATAATTACATAACATGAGTACTTCCAACAATTTAAGTGGAGAATATATATTTTATTTAAGCGTTGCAAATAGATTGACACAATATAAAAATGTGAACATACTAAGTACGATGCATATTCATTTCAGAATATTAAAAATTTGTAAAACTGTTTTGATTTTCATGTTCTTAATTTTTAGTTTTTAATTATATTGGAGTAAAATACAAAACTACTGCACTCAACAGTTATTAGTTTTGACTTTTATTCTATTTCCAAGAAAGATCTGGGGGTTTTAGAACCAAAAATCTCCAAATAAAGACATTTACATACAAAATTATAAATCAGGAAATATAAAAGTAATTAACATTATCTCAAAGAACTGATACATTATTTTAAGGACAATGTATATACATTACTGGACACTTCACACATTAATATCATTACAATATGATGCAGTAAAAATCAAAACATAAGTATCAATTAATTTTTTCTAATAATAATTTGTGCAGAACTTATGATTTGCTATTGATAAAAATTCTATTAATAAAAGTCTTCTTCTGTCAGTGTTGTCTTTGACTGCACACTATTTTTTACTTGCTCCTGCCCATTGTACATCTCAGCAACCTACAAAATAAATGAAATCAGTACCAAGTTAAAGTCATAGATTGGATGTTATTACAGATTTATTAAAATTTTATATTTAAGATTGATTCAACTTCAAAAATTCAAATTGCCCACAAAAATGAGTAATTCTAGAGTTGATTTTATGATTAGTACAAACATAACAATTCTTTAGTACTGGAAACACTCGTGTCAAAAAATAACAATTTTGAGTAATCAAAACAAAAAACTGAAATACTCAAGCAATGACAGATATCATGAGTAAAACCTAGGTAGTCTGCATTCAAATCCAGCTAAAAACTTTGGACACCCTAGCCAAATCCTGGCTGAGTAATATATCCCAGAAATTACAACCACCACATTGATTGGAAACATTATCCCTATCTTGAATGTGTTATTTTCATAAACAAGGGTCCAAATATGATGTTAGCTCACCTCCCGAACTAAGGGGCTAATACAAAAGAATTAGTGAAAAAATCATTTGACCAGGATCGGCACCAGAGTCCCTCAACTTCTGGTCAGAACTAAATAATTCAGACTAAAGTATTCAACCTGGAGTTGAGGGATCCAGATTTGAATTGACTCCATTATGATTACACCAGGGGCATTACCTACACTTTTCTTGATTTTTTCTATGGCATTAAAAAAAAGTGACTTGAAAAGAATTTGCACTTCCAAATAACTACTCATTAGTGAGCAGCCATTGACAACGGTGAAGATAGCCAGAATCTATGCAACAATGCATATGCACACGATGCTATCAGTATTGCAGATATATCAAAACACAACTAACATAAGGAATGTGATATCAGTTAATGCTGATAGTATAAATATAAATAGTAAACTGATTAAGTCAATGCTTCTTCAGGGACATTAACTCTCAAGTTTACATTTGGCCAATAGTTAGCAGGTTGGTTTCAATCGTATATTTGAATTGTACCTGCTCAGATGATGTTGCTTCCTCAGGTTTTTTGTCATCTCGCACTCGTTTAAAACGTGGGAATCGAAGAGAAATTCCTTTCTCTGGGTCAACCTGAAATAACATCAAAATATTTTTTCATGATGACACATTCTTAAAAAAACAGAATAGACTAATTAAAAATGATAGGATAAAAATATCTTCAGCAATTTAAATAAAATAATACATACTATACATTTACTGAATCAAATTTCTGGCCAAAATTAGGGCTAAAAATTTCCCCCCGGTCATGTTCAACTCCCCGCAGAAATATGAGCAGCAAATGATGAATAATATGATTTTAATTATTGGACCTACATTTAATTAACATTCAGTGCCTAAAAATTATTAGTCAGCCATAGTTTGGGATTGGTAATCAGCATAGTTCAGATATTACTGGCAAGTGGGTTTTTCTGATTATACACTCTTACCCCTGTACACCCTCTACAGCCTGAGTGGTGCGCATTTCAAAAAAGGAACCTATGTTGCTACACCCTGTACCTTCCTTAATATTTACACTGATATTTTTTGTTTTTATTTTTTCATGTTTATTTGTGGGTCCACAGATTTACTTGTTGCCATTATGCATGCCTAAAAAATTAATGCTGCCTATACTTTTAAGAATCAATGGAATTTCATCATAATGTCCTGAAAAAGATATATTCCTTCATTTTTTCATTATCTCTGCTGACGAGTGCAGGTCACCGGGTGCACTAAAATCACTGGGCAGAAATAGAAAGGAAGACTTCCAAGTGTGGATGAAGTCCCAGGAACCACACAACTATTATTAAAGGCTCATCACAGTCTAAAATTGTGTACACCCCATGTAATATGAGCAAAACTTACCAGTCCTATCGCAGCAAGATGCACAGGTGACAGAGAAAGGTCAGCACATTTAATCTCCCACACAACTGAGGCATCGAACCAGTCCCTTGGAGGTGGGTGGAGACCAGAAGATATGGAGTAGTAAGGTCGGGGTTCGGGTATCACATTGGGACGGAGAGATTCCGAGAGAGAAGCAAGATCATCTTCACTGAATCCAGTACCAATCTGCAATCAAAACAAGAATATTTTAACTAACTGTTACAATTTCTATTACATACTCTGAACCAATATGTTCAAAATATTTTTCATCATCTTCAGTGAATGCTTCAGTGGGGCCGCTAACTGTCCAATTTTAACTATTTCGTTTGATTTCTTGTATAATTCATTTCAAGTGCTTCCTATCATCAAGCTTATGTATCTGAATGTTTTTAGAAACATAGCCATTAGTGGGAATGGATAGAAACAATGACTTCAGTGTAAACCAGTTGATGGAAGGAGGATGCGAGGTCTGTCCAATAAATATGCAAACTGAGGCCATAAAAACTTTATTTTGCAAACTTTAGTCCACATCGATTTTGTCCCCTTCAAAGTACTCTCCATTCATTGCTATGCACTTATTCCATCTTCTTTTGTGCTCTATGAAGCACCCTTGGAACTCCTCGGCAGTTAGGCTTTTTAGTTTTCTCGTCATTTCATGCTTTGTTGTGTCCACATCTTCCTAGTGATTTCTCCTCATCATACCTTTGCATTTTGGAAATAGGAAGATAGATCTGGCAAATGAGGAGGATGATAAGGATGGTGATTGAAGTTTTTGCCAGAAACTGGCAAAATATCAATGCTGAAAGTGAAGGTGCATTGTCATGGTGAAGAATCCATCCATCACCGTGAGTCAAATTTGGTCACACACAACGCACGCAATCTCTCAAACCTTTAAGAACCATAAGGTAGAACCCAGCATTTACAGTTTATCCTTCAGGTAGAAATTCATGATGAACAACTCCTTCAACATCAAAGAAGCATGACTTTGATTTTTGATCAGCCTTTTCTTGATTTTTTGGTTTGAGGTTCATCTTTTGCTTTCCACTCCTTGCTTTGCAATTTTAGTTCAATGTCACACTCGTAAAACCATGATTCGTTCCAGTGATTTTTCTAATTGAGAAATCCAGCATCGTTTTCGAGCCAATTTTTCTTCAGTAACACATTCAACTCTTTTTAACTTTTGATCTGGCATCAGCAGCTTGGGCATGATTCTTGCACACATTTTTTTTTAAAATCCAAATGTTTGGTTAAAATAGAGTTCACTGTTGATTTTCCTAAATTCAGTTCATCAGCTATCATTTGGAGTAATTTGATGATTGGTAAGGACAAGGGACTGCAAACGATCAATGTTGTTGTCAACACAGGTGGTTGAAGGTTGTTTCGACCTTGCATCACCCATGGCGCCTAGTCAGCCATCTTTAAAACACTTAGTCCACTTGAAAATGGATGTTTTCTTCAAAGCATTATCACCATAAATAGCTGTCAACATTTCAATAATTTCTGGATAACTTTTACAGCACTCCACCGAAAAACCTGACATGTTGATTTGTTGCTCCATGATTTCGTCAATTTCCATTTTCGACACACAGTACAATCAAGGACTACAGAAACTAACATAACTATCATCATATGCACAGCTCAACGATTCACCAAGCATAAATGGCTTATTGGGTCTCAGGCAACTAGCACCACTAGTGAGCGGGGTTATAGTCCACGTCATGGCCACCAGATTGCACCAGTTCTTGTACTTATTGGACAGGCCTCGTAAATACCAAATAATACACTGTTAAATGAATGATATTTTCATGAATCTAACTGTCATCCAAGAGATGTTGTTACATTACTCATTCTCCATTAAAAGTTTGGGGATAAATTGGTAGAAATCAAGTCCACTGGGGCATTATATGTTTAAGTACATTTCTACATCACCTTTGAACAATTAGTGAATAGATGATACACTTAAAGGTTCATTAAATGGTGATAAAATTGGATTCCATCATGAGGATCAGATTACTACTATGAAACAGAATCCATCAGCCAGAATTTGAATGCAGGCACTCGTGTTTGGTAAGACAGTGAATAATGCCATTTTGTTTCCATCTATGCTACGTAATACAATGTACCGTTAAGTGCATTACCTTGCAAATGCTTTGGTAGGTTTCACTTTCTGGATCATAACATGCCAAAAGAAATCCTCCATAGTTTCCAGTTCTCTTCCCTTTCCCGGGATATCCACCAATTACCACCAAATCTAATGAATCTCCTTCAAAAGTAGAGAAATAAAAATTAACATTTTACATTTGTAATCAATTTTCTACTCTTGGGTAGGTCTCAAATGGTCCAAATAACTCAAAATTTAAAGCAAATACAAATTCCAAAGTGAAAGGCAAACATGAATTACAGTACTTGATTCAAGAGACAAATGTACACATTAAAACAAATAAACAAAACTGAAAAGTTTTTGGTGTTGAGCACATGCTGAACAGATCAGATGCTGAATACCACATTGATTTTGAAGAATTATCTGCACTCTCATTTAACAGGTGGTTGCTTCGTCTTTGTAGAGTAATGAGATGGAAAAAAGTCCTTACGGCTGGCAGACAAGGCAGTATATAATTATAATATAAGAATAATTACCTATACCACTACCCCCTTCCAAATAATCTTTTTTCAGTTTCAGCCAATTCCTAGATCTTCTGGCAATTTGATAAGTTGCTTCTATGTGCAGTGCCTTGACCATTAGCCCCTCACAGTTGCCTGAAAATACAAATCAAATCATTAAGCCTAAAATGTCATGAAGGGAATTTTTCATAGCAGAGAGACCTTTTTCTTTATCACACTTACAGTGGCTATACTAAAATAAGTTTAAGAATCTTTCAAGGATGTTTCATTACAAAAGTTCAATGGTGAAACATAGAAGACTAAATAAATACTTGACAAAGAATGAGATTATCACATATTTCATTCACTATATTGCATGAGGCAGCTGAACTTAATTCATTTTGGGAGTTTTTCTATACATGTGTAAAGAACACATTTTTACATATGCACCTTGCAAGTATATTGAATTGCACCCATGCTGTTAACACCTAGAAGTTTTTTGATAGTGAGAGTGAAATAATATGACACCATCTATGGCTTTTCCTTGGATCACTAGAACAATAAGTTTTTCAATACCTTCAGTGCATTCAGTATAAGTGAATGGTTAGGCTTGCCACAACCAAAACAATCTGTCAGTATACACTTAGAATCTTATCTTAGAAGCTTATCATTTACTACTGTTTTGTCCTGATAATGGCAAACCTCTTCCCTTGATATCTGTGGTGAGGACAAATTGTCTTTTTGGAAATTATTTACATTTCTATGTAACTGCAGAGAATAGTCTTGTTTTCTGCATCAATGGATGATTCCATCAAAGTTCCAATATTCCATCATTTAAAGTTCCAATATTGGGACATATTTGGAGCTATAATTGGTGGACGAAGTAGCTTCTCAGAAAGGGGAAATTGGAATGGAGAGCTTATGACCATCTGAAAATGTTATCCACATTTTTTTGTTTAAAATTTCAGTTACTTTATTAAATGATTTGAAACTCTCTCTACACACCTAAACCCTAGCAAATTTCAAGGAATATGTAATGGTTGCAGGCGAAAGATGTCAGTAATGTATTGAACACCAATGTCCATAAAGAGGAAAAGGGAATTAGAATGTTGCTTTTGGTACTCATTTGAAACTTAACCCTTACACTACTATCATCCACCATAAAGCAGTGTAAGCACAAAATAGCCAGAGGCCATGAGAGAGAACTTGTGCAGAATCCTGAGAATCATCACTTGTCATAACGAAGTGACAAGCAATTTTTATAATTCATATTCTTCATGAGTGCACCATGAGATCGAGAGGAGATGCAACTGCAGTGAATGGGGTTGCCTAAAGTCATAGAACATTTCAAAATAGGTAGGATAAATTGTCAGACAAAAATTCTTTAACAATGCCCCTCTGTTATTTTGCAATAAATATTGCTCTTAATTGAACTCATATTTCTCAAGAGCAAAAATTATCTGCATGTACCTAACATACAAAATTCTGTAATAATAGAGGAATATGTCTTTTATTAACTGATTTAAAACCAATTCTTTATCATGAGCAGCTCCCAGAGCTGTAAATTCTCAAAATAGGTAGCATAAGCATTTTTACAAGGCAATCTATCAAATTCCATACTTGTACTGTTTGGAAGTGTTGAATGTTCAACAAGTGTTGAATACTCACAATGTATTGCTATTACAATTAACTCCAACTAAATTAAGCATTAACTTATTCTTTCCCAACACCAACCATTTTTCCAAAAACAATAACCATACCACTGAAAAGATCGGCCATGTGTGTGAACCGTAGCCAGATCAATACAAGGGAGGCCAGTCAATGCATTCATACCAGCAACTCACTCCAGGCATTCACACATAATTTAGGTTAAGATGTTTCATCAGCTTCATAATCAATTTCTATCAACCCTTTCACCACCAATCAAAATTCTTAGGTTCAAGTTAAAATATCATACCCTTAACAGCTTCCTCAAGAAAGGTTTCCACTTCCTCTGTGGAAGATGTGTCAATCGAACTGGCAAAGTCAAAATGGCCACAGACACTTTTAAAGTGTGTTCGCAGGAAATGTCGCCTGGTTGCCAATGTTTCAGAAACAAGAGATTTTCCATTGAGATAAAGTAGATCAAACATAAAGAGGCAGACTTGCACTTTGATTTCAGATTCTTCAGCATCCTGTAAAAGAAAATTGTAAGAAATGAATTAAGGCAAATCACACATTATCAAAAAGTATTCTTAACTAATTTAAATATAACTGATTGTTTATCATTCATGACATACATAAGTCTCATTTAACTTATCAGAATTTTAATAATGAATATTAATAGTATCTTTAACCATACTTTTCACCCTGGTTAAACAGTGGAGAACTGTAATCATTTCTACTGCTAATGACTATGGCTCATGGCAATGGAGTAATTGGTTTTTATAATGATTTTGGAGAGGTCAATAGTGATAATACTGACCAATAGAAGGCCTAATGAGAATTGGCTTTACAAATAACTTTAATAGTTAACTTTGAACAGTAACACAATACACACACACATAAAAATATAACATTTGGACGGCACAATAGAACACAGAATAAAATAGATAACATGTAAAAGAACAACTCACATTGTAGATTGTAGGCCTACTCCGAGGCCTTCTTCAGGACAGACTGACTGACAGACAGGAGTCTGACCTGAAGAAGGCCTCGAAGTAGGCCGAAAGCTCAAACAATCTACAATATGAGTGTTCTTTTACGTGTTACCTATTTTATTCGGTGTTCTATTGTGCCGTCCAAATGTTATATTGCTCTTGTGAGTACTTCCACATCATCGATATATTTCTATATATATATAACACGAGATGAAGAGGGACCTGATATAGATTAGTTTGGTAGGTGGGGAGTCACAAAATGTTTATTTGATAGTTGTGTCCATCCAAAAACCTACCTTAACTGGTAGATTACCTAATAATAATATATAACACACAATTATATCACTACTTCTGAGAGGCGGTAACTGACCTTCTTTTTACGAGTAGCCAGTTTTTGGAAAGGTAGTATGCACTTTGTTTCCACATCCCATGCAACAGCTTCACAATCTAAGATGCAAGTTTTCACCGCACTCTCTTCCCTATCATTGGCCTCACATTCTTTTTCAACTTTAACTTTCCCTTCACTTTCAGCACTGCTGCCTCTTTCCTTTAATATGGATTCTGTACTTTCAGTCTCAGGTTTAGAATCTGATGATTCATCTACATTGTCATGGTCCTTTTCACCATCAAGTGAATCTTTCTTGGTCACTTCTTCACTACTGTCATTTTCCTTTGACAAAGATTCTGCACTTTCAGTCTCAGTTTTAGTGACTGATGATTGATCCACATTGTCTTGGTCCTTGTCACGATTAACTGAATCTTTCTTGGTCACTTCTTCACTAGCTAATCTTGCCTCTTCCTCATCTCGCTCACAAACTGTCCTGAAGCACTTTCTCAGACGCCCTATTACATCTGGATACTTTGATGTATTGTCCTCCTGGTTTCTGCTAAATATTTTGACACTTCCATCTTCTAGAAGGTGAATCTAAAAAAAAGATATAATTCAAAGAGAAAATACTGTTTAACTCAAATTGAAATCTAATAATTTCCATAAAAATTATATAGCTAATAAATATTTCTCCAATTCTTGAAAATGAAATATTATCAAGTTTGGTATTTCATCATAACATCTTGTTCCATTAAAACTCACTAAATTTTGAACTGTAAGAGGATGCCTCAGTAGCTTAACTAAACATCAAGGGATCTGGGATTGAATCCCATTCCGAGCAAGTGAATTTTTATATTTTGAAATTGTTGCAAACATCTTATAAAATAATCATAATAATGAAAACCAAATATCCCATTGAAATATCTTATGCCTAAATTTGACAATACACTTAGGGGACAAAATAAATGACAAATTGATTTACCTGGGCCCTTTCACCATCATATTTGTACTCGCAAGTAAATGTGCGTGTGTCAAAGCGAGTTAGAACTTCGGACACTCCTTTGGTAGGATGCGCAAGCATAGGCTTTGGAGGAAGACCTGGAGAGAGCTGGCAGCGCTCTGGAAGCGTTTCTACCCCACCATCAAGGAGTGCACTTACCAGTCGCTCAAATGAAGGGCACTCACTGTAAAGCAGAGGCAGGACTAATGAAAATCCCCTCCCAAGGGAGTTGCACACCATAACCCACCTACCCTTCTATTATTAAACCAGTTAACTAGCTCAATTTAATGAAGAAGTAGGAGATTTGTATTAAGTTAATATAAAGTCATGGACAATTTATCAGTGAGTTAATATGGAGGCTACGAAACCAAAATAATTAATGAAAATTGAAAATGTTCGTTTTATAATTCATTGAATACATGTTGAGCCAAAATATGTCGGTAGTATGAGAATGAGGATTTTTTGAGTAAATATAAATCACTTACTGTTCCCAATTTAACTTCTACTTAATTATAACATCTAATTAATACTCTTTATGGCCTTAATTAAACTATCATTATTCCCACACATTTATTAAGATCTTTTACTTTCACAAGTCTAGTATATGCATGAACAAAATTTTAAGTTCACAGTACAAATAAATTGAAAAAACATGGCTTATAAAAACATAGGCATGCATCCTATGTTGTAAGACAATGTGCTTAGTTTGATCACTAATGTTGATCACATTATTCATTAAGTTCCTAATATTTTAATACATTCATTTACTTTGAAAGCACATATTTTTAGATTATTCAATATTTTCTGTTGATACTTCAATTTCGGTGTTTCTTAGTGGAAAGAATTAGGGTTTCTGTCACAGCAGCAACTGCTATCTGAATGTAATTAACATCTAATACAACCAGAAAAAGTGTGACTAAAAAAATGCTACTCCTACACCAAGAGCATTTCAAATACTCACCAATATGCTGTTTTCACCAGAAGAGCACTTGCATCAACCTTTGACTTGAAAGCCTCAGATGAAATTCCTCGACCGTTGGAGGCATCAAGTATTGGTGGTGGGAATGAGTCACTTTTCTGTGCAGGCGGGGTTAAGGTACTAGCCAATGCCAGGGCCTGTTATGAAAATTTTACATTTGTACATTTTGAAATAAATGAGAAAGACTTCCAATTAATTTTTACCCATGATTTCAAAAGACCCATGGCAGACAATCCTGATAGATATAACAAAACACTTCTTAAGTAAAATATTCTGCATTTTTGATTAAAAATAGCAGTAACTATGATCGAAAACCGAGTGCATCAATATGAAAAGAGCACGCAATAAAAATTTAAGTAAACAGGGCTCTTAACATCCTGGGATAGATGCCCTACTTTCCTTCAGTCGATATGGTTTCCAGCATGGAAGGGCTAACATGTCTGCACTACACCTAGCTATATTGATTAAATTAAGCTCTAAATGAAGCAATCAAGTTATGAATGGAGGAGAAAATGTATTGCTTGCTTGTTTGTCATTCAAAACCATCAAGCACTAGCTAGCAGTCTTGGACACCCTACCGTCAATACATTGTGTTTGCTTCATACACGTTTGTTATCAGTTGCAATGATAAGTCTCAAATTTACTGTGCAAATATTTGTGTATGGTTCAACATAAACTTAAAGTGAATAGGTGTAAAATGTTCCAGAATATCACATGAAGTGAAAAACTAAAAGCAATCAAAGACAATGAATAAAT
This sequence comes from Hetaerina titia, assembly GCA_037158775.1. Lineage (NCBI taxonomy): Eukaryota > Metazoa > Arthropoda > Insecta > Odonata > Calopterygidae > Hetaerina > Hetaerina titia. The sequence goes on along the minus strand of CM073768.1, from coordinate 61,269,244 downwards.
AGAAAATCAGCTGCCATGTGAAATTATGAAACTCCATTATCTTGAATTGGGAACTGTAAAAAGAATGTTGTTACAGAATGTGACTTTATGGGAAAATTTTACCTTTATCAAATAATTGAACAATGCCTAACTGAATCATAATTAAGAAATCCATTAGAAGAGAACAGTGACTTAGAAACTTAAAAATCTTATTTAAAATGCAACAATTTTAGAGTGCAAAAATTATTTGCCTTCACACTCTGAAGTTGTTGCATTGTAATGCAGATTTAGTTTCTCTTTTACTCCGTTAAAAGTTACTCTTACAGCATCTCCCGGCAGTTTCTTGGAATTTAAAAATCATGTCATATCAGTGGACCAAATATTTTTGGAGAAAACCAGCCTAGCTAACCAGTAGCAAGCATAAAACAAATTACAACTTTAAGAGAAATAATCAAGTGACAGTTGTAAGCTAGTCTTCAAATTTCTCATAACTACTTTCAAACAAAATATTTTTCTAGTTAACATGTTTTAGACATTAAAACCTATTTTGAATTATTAAGAATCAACTTATACTGATATTTTTAGGAGTCCAATCATGATGTTAGATCAATCCACACTTAAAAGGTAATAATAATATCTCTATCTGCATACCTGTAAAACAGACTGTTCTGCCAGGCCAACTCTCAACTTCCCTGACAATGACCGAACAAGATACCGCATTTCAGGACCTCGGCATGCCACAAATAAGGTGACAATGCGATACAACTTTTTGGACATTGCCTGCAATGCAAAAAACTATAATGAGCCTTTCTTAAGAATGAGAAACGGAAAAACTTTTTACGAACAACTTTTTTACATGATTAGAAATTTGCATCTAAAAACTGGCAATAAGGAAATGATATGTACAACAAACTCACAGCCTGCCCACTTAGATCAGCAATTGCCTTAAGCTCAGACATAACTTTCTTCAATGTTAATCTGGAACTGCTAGCCATGCTGGTGAATGCTAATTTGCTCTGACTGCCTCTGGCACCCTCGGCCACCAAGCCAAGATCTCCCTTGCGAACAGCTTCCTCCTTGACACCAGATAATGTTCGACCAGTACTCTGAGCTACAGCTCGCATCAATGTTGTTTCAGCCACACCCAATTCCAGACCTATTCAAATTAACATTATTGTCAGTAATTATTGTGAATGTGACAACAACAACAACAAAATATGTGTTTTCAACATCCATGAACATCAGCATTATTTGCAAGTGAAATTGCCATTTAAAAACATTCAATTGGAATGGAAGTTGAAAATTGGAACTTTCACCACCTATGTCTATGCCTCAAATCTGAGTCTTCACAAATTTATGGAAATGGGAAAATGAAAAACTTACATGGTTTATGGTTAGAAATTAGAAATGGTGGGGTGAAAGTTTTCAAATATATTAAATGTTATGCGAAAAAGAGAAGTATAAGACCATGGAAGTAATCTCTACCAACATGTTTATTTTGTTCTGTGGAAGCTGCTTTATAAGGGCAATACATTAGATACATACACATACGTCCTTACGAAGGAAGGTTACAATTTTTAAAAACAATGGAATAAAAAAATTTTGGATGGAAAATTTCATGATAAAGTGGAGATAGTACTAGTCAAAACCATAAACACAGTCATCAGCCCTAAGGTCGGTTTGGTAGGTGATGGTAGATTTCACCCTGTACTAAGCCCTATTACTTTTATTATAAGGTAATCTACCGGTTAAGGTAGGTTTATGGATGGACACAACTACCAAATAAATATTTTGTGATTTCTAACAAAATACAATTCAGCAACTTACTCTACATAAGGTCCCTCTTCATCTCTGTGTACTTTCTTCCTCCCTTTACCCTGTCCAACATCCCTATCCTGTTCCTACCCTTTCATCATTTACCTAACATTCTCCCCTCTATTATAGTCTTCAACATCCTACTGCCGATCAATACATCCTTCATCCATTTTTCCTGCCTCCATAGGATTTCTCCCAACAAGCCCCTCTCCTCGCCCACCATCCCTAGTACTTCCTCATTTGTTTTCCTTTCGGTCCATTTCACCTTCTCCATTCTTCTCCACACCCACATTTCAAAAGCCTCCAATCTACACCTATTCTCCTGCTTCAATGACCATGTTTCCACACGGTACATAGCTATGCTCCAAATCAAAGTTTTTACGAGCCTTTTCTTTACCTCCCTACTCAATGTCCCCATCATCAACTCTCTCCTCCTTGTGAAAGCCTCATTGCCCAGCGCAATTCTTCTCCTTACATCCCTACTACATTGACCGTGTCATTGCTGGTTTGGTGGACATGATTGATTATATGCTTTTCCAGTGATTTAATGACACAAAGGTATCTTTCAAATTTGTCTGCATTGTTCAATGCTTTTCCTCTAATCACCAAGCATATTCTGGAGAAGAGTGATTCTCACTGCTTATTCTGCTCCCTTATACGATGCATTCTATTTTATTTTCTGCTTGAGGCTCTATTGGCCATTTTTACAGATAAGTTATAGTCTTAATTGTTGACTTTTTATGACAAACCATTCAGACTTCAAATTAAACTAAACCAATTGTCTAGTAAAAAAAATGCCTCATTAATGATTCTATCCAAGCATCCTATTGATACAGGAGATGGCATAGTAGCATATTGAGTGGAGCATTTAGCCAAAGAAGAGAAAGCTTATATATAATTTGGGTGATGGTGCATTTTGACACCTCCACCTAAGCTTTATCATTATTAAGATAACAGGCCTTCCTGAGAAACCACAGGTGGCACTAGGAAAGGAAATGGCCCATCTTTCACTTCATGTGCCATATGGCTTGGTAAAAAATACTCTCTTACCCATGAAACCTTAGGTTTGATTACTGGAATTTGAATACAGTACTTTTTACACAGAATAAATTTGAAGATATGTTGCCAATATACCTTCCCAAGCTGGAGCAAGACGATTGAGACACAGGTAAAGACTGGGTAGAAGGTCCTCAGGACTGAGAACAATCACAGACCTCAAGTAATTTGCCATTATATCAATAATCTTCAGTCTTCCACTAGTTCCCTCAATAAGTTCCAGGGTTCTAGCTAGTGCTAAATATGGAACACTGCAAAAAATACCAAAATTTAATGACAGAACATGAATTAACAGAACAATTAAAAAAGGAGATATAGCATGAACAGTAATTTAGGAATTTAATTTTATGATTCTTTCGTGATAGATGTCATTTTCTCCAGGATTTTGAATATGTGGTACTTCAAATATGAATTTAACAAATTTCTGCATGAAAATTGTAGAACAAAATGTTTAGCTTTATAATCTTCATGATATTGATGCCACCATTAACTTTCACATCCATTTAAAAAAATACCATTGAACTCATCTATGGCTTCAAGATGTTCATTGTCTTGATGCAGAAATAAAGATGAATGACCACTTGGTGGAGATTTTCCAGACTTTTTAAAAATCAAAAAAGCTAATTACCTTTCGCCATGAGACCATATGGCATCATCAATCGGATGGTAGTTTGATTTGGATGGATTATACTGCTTAGATTTTTCCACTGCAACTTTTGATTCGGCTTTCTTTGTTTCTGCTTTGCAAGATCCTGGAATTATAGAGAAGATTGTCATTCAGATTGCAGAAATGTAAATGAAAACTATATTAATTCCTTTGTGCTCATCAATCCTGTACAGTTGATGAATTTATGTCTCTTTCTCAAGGTGAATGAGTTTCTTCGTAAATAAGTCTACAAAAATATTCTTGTTACTACTCCCAACTCCCATTTTTGGTTTTTAATCTGAAAACTTACTGATATTTTATATTGAGATCCATGCCGGCTCAATAATATCCACTCTGTGATGTCTACATAGAATATGAGCACACAATGTGATGTGTTCCATACTTGTTACAAACATGTCTTATAGGAACCAATAAACATTATTATTTTTACAACTATAAAGTATCAGCACATTTTGAATTATGCTAAAAATCTGCCATTGCACAAAACAACTATTTTTAAAAAGCTTTTGTGTTGACTACATTTGACAAAAATTTAAATTCACATATTCAGTATGGCCATTCACATTCTAGACTCCCAATCTTGGTCTTTTACCAATTTTCCCAACAAAAATGTTGTCCATTGTCCTAATTTCCTCCCCTCTTGGGTTAGTAATTCAATTGGACCCATCTTTCACAGCCACTAATATCACCTAATTTTGAATAACTTACACTTTGGCTTTTACTGGGTCCTTCCAAAGAGATTGCCTAATCCAAACACAAAATGGTCTCTCAATTAAACTGAGCACTGTTCTCCCTGTGAACTCCTGATTTCTGCTTGATTTTCTACTAATTTTTCTGGATGGTGACCATACTGACATTCATCTCAAAGAGTTTGACTACTCATCAACGGTTGGACATGGAAAACAAGTGAGGAATACATCTCAATTTTCCAGTGAAACATGTTTAGATGAATCTTTTCAGCATACATGGTTGAACTTCTAATATGAAATCCTATCCGTGACTAAAACACAATACTAAGACTTGAATGCAAAATTAATATTACTTTTAAAACATTTCTTTTTGATATTACACTCTGCTCAACATCATTTGGCAGCTGACTCTATTTCCACAAGATATGAACAACTTCATTCAATGAGATTCTGAACTTCTCCCATGTATATTCGTCCACAAGCTGCCGCAAGGGTGAAAGTGGTGGGGATTAGATTATCACCCGTAAGAGAGAATAAAGTCACATGAAAAATCCACAAATGCACGCCATATTACACCCAAATGTTTGTAAATATTCATGCAAACTTACACACATGCAAATACATATGAGCTAACACACACATGCACCTATGAATATACCTTATGTCTATGCAACATTTATCTTGTCTCGACTTTTAAATGAAATGTATTCAATATATCTATAGTGATTTTGGTTTCTTACTATTAGGATTACTGATTGTCTGGGGGAAGAATGAGTATTTGTATCTATCTGTACTAGATTTATCTATCTATCTTATCCTTATCTATCTATCTTAATCTATCACCCTTATCTTAACTATGTGGTCTGATCTACCTAAATAGTGTGGGACCATAATAATTCCTTTAGTGTCACTGTTAAATTTGTTTTTTTTCTGAACCTTTCTAAAAGTCAATCTCACTTGTTCTCTTCGAATCTCAAGTGACTCCCAGCCTAATTCCCAAAGAAGGCCTGTCACACTTCTCCTCTTATTATAACAAATTTTCACAAATCTGGTGGATTTTCTCTTGGCCTTATCTAATTCTTTTGGCCAAATTTTCTCCCAAGGGTCCCAAATGTTTGCAGCATATTCCAAGTGAGGCCTGACTAGAGAGGAATAAAACCTATCCTTTGCTTTCTCATTACGTTACATTTCAGGTGAAAGTTGGCAAAAAATAGACCCAATAGGCAGCAGTCATCTTTCACTGAAAAAAGTTCATCCAAACCTTCATTATGGCCATAGTATAAAGTCTCATATACTCATTCAATGCCTTCTTTGTAAATCAAAAAATGCATTTTTTCAACCAGATTGGGATAACAGGAACTAAAAAAGATAAATACTTACACTTTTGAAATCACAAAGCTAGTGATGTACCAATTACATGATCATTAAGAATGTGTATATATCACACCTTAAGTTGGATGGATCGGGCACAGTGTGAAAAAAGGAAAAGATTAGCGAAAGTATGGCATTACATAGAAAACACATTTGTATTATGGAAATAAGTTACTTTTGCATTAAGGCCATAGCACCTCCTGACTGATAAGGGAAGGTTCAATTTAACTTTAGAAAATGTTCAAATTTTTTATATAAATGTAATATAAGAAAAGCCAGAAACAGGAGCAACATACATGACACATAATCAGCTCTTAAGCAGTAGACCACCTGCTCAATACTTTATATATGCCATATTTACTCAATTAAAGAAATATCTAAGACTGACTTTAAGAAGTCACATAAAACATAATCTATGCATGGACTTTGGAAGATAACATCCAAAGAAAAGTATCTATTAAGTATCAGAGACAAAATTATTCTGGCTATTTTACACATTTTTAATATCTCTCTCTGAAAAACTTTGGATTTTGGACTAAGATAGAAGAGGAAACATTGCATTAAAAAATTATATATCCAAAGCATTCAATTTTGATGAAGTGTAGAAAAATCAGCTGAAGTTGAATGCAATAACATAGCATTGGCATAAATGCACATAAAAATTTCCTGGGTAGACTTGGCAATTATCGAGTGGACATATTTTTCAAATGGCTCTTATTGGTGCAATATATAAGGATCACTAGTCCACCATAATCAATGAATCAATTGTATGCCGACTGATTAATTAGTGTAATCAATTATGAGTCTTGAAATTACATTTGGTTCTAATATATTATTTTTAAAAGAAAGCTGACATCCTAACTTCTTGTTACAGGAAACAATGCTATGAGCTAAATCTTGCAAGTCTTCCACAGCTCCTTGTAACAGTGATTTCCAGGGAAAAAAGCTACATGCACTACAGAGTTGGGGTAATCACATCAACTAATTAATACCTCCACAGAGCACAGATCATCTCCTTTTTCATGACTTATGTCCTCACATCCCACGCTATATACCCATCATATGATACCATAATGTGCATATAATTTTAGCAATTAAATAAATTTTATCGTGAACAAGCAAGAATTTTTTGTGAGTTTAACACATGGCAGGTGTGAAGACACTTCATTGTGCACATTTTAAAAAATATCCACCATTAATATCCTCTAACATTAACAAGTATAGAATTTTTATACTGATCAAACATCTTGTATGATTTTTTAATCCACAAATCAATTTGCATTATTGCATAGACAGAAATCGATCTTTTGGTAATGGGTACATCACTAGACAAAGGGACATCACCATTACCTTCAGGAGAACATTTTGTCAGCTCGCAATGCTTGCACAGCATTACAAATTTGGATCTTCTATTCCGCTCACCAAAAAATGAGTGACAAGGCTTTCCACTGCTTTCTTCCTTCACACTGGTAGGATTAGTTGATGGCTTTGGCTCAACTTTCTCTTCCTCATCCTCAGAAGATGATGACAGCCTCCTTGACCTCCTCTTCTGTGAAACTTTGGGGATGTCCTCATCCTCATTGCTCACCCTCCCTGTTTCCGTTGCACTGGGGGAAGAAGGTGCTTCTTTTTCAACCTCCTCAGCATTCGCTTCCTTCTTTATTACGTCCGTCTTTAAGACACCCTTTTGATTTTGCTTTTCTTTTGGTCTCCCCTTAGCTCCTTTTCCTGTACCTTTCGGGGACTTTTTATTCTTTACAGCTGGGGACACATCCACTTCCTATAGTGTTTTCATTAAAGAGATATTAATACAAGCATTACATAAACCAGAAGTCTTTGAAATGATATCAAAAAGATCATTGGGTTAAATAATGCACTTCCAACAAATGCTTGAAATAGTGATTGAACCTTCAGCCATTAGCAGTCTGTGATCCCACATGTGGCTTCAGGCAAACTGAAGATATAAATACCATCATGAAGGTATTTACATTTCCTGTTTATCATTGAAAAAAATGGCAATAAAATAGTCAAAAAATAGCATTTCAGAAGGATTCAAAACATTTTTTTAATTGAAAAATACAAGGGACAGAATAGGAAAGTTTAATCATTAGTCATATAGTAGTAAATAGTTCAGGTCCCATAATCAAATATCAATGATGCCATATCATCACGATTTGAAAAAATGTTTTACACAGAAAATGTTTGTTTTTACCATTAGATTCAAATGAAAAAGATAATACTTTCTGGCTCAATCCTGGGCCTTTTAGGAATGAAATTTTTTCCGAGGCTTTTCTTTTTATGTTCTCTAAGTCCTAAATCATTCTGGTATCTTTGGCTATAAAATTGTATCATTATCATCTTTTTAACTTATTCCCAAAGTCATCTTTATGTTAATAGATAATATAGTATTATCTATTAATTAATATAATAGTATTATCATACTGATAAACTACTTTTTCATCAGAATGGCACTGTTGAATAGTACGGTAAGTTCTATAGAACAATTTCTCTAAAGGAATATAACAGCAAACTTATGGAATATTAAATTTCATTATAATGAAATCTACCCATTACTTCTATGGGATCAATCTAAAGCTGTATTCCAGAGCAAAATAAATGTGGTCAAAAACATACCAAAATGTTGACAACTCAAATTAATGCGATAAGAAAGCAAACCCTAAGACATTAAAAATAAAAACACCTACCATTGCCTCTTCTTCCTCCTCCAGAGGAAGAGATTTTTTCTCTTTGGATCCTGAAGACGAGTCCTTCTTTCCTTTACGAGCACTTCCTTTCTTATCAATTATCTTCTCTTTTTTGCTTTCTTTTACTTCACTCTCCCCACTTTCCCCAATGTCATTAGCCTCTGAAACTACCTCTGGCTCAGTTACTTTTTTCTCTTCCTTTTCATCCTTGGCTTTTTTCTTGGCATTCTGCATCATGAGTTCCATAATGGACTTCCCACCACTGGCAGGAGGAGATTTGGCCTTGGAGTCTGTCACAATCAAAGGAACAATCAAATAGCTATGAAAGTGTACATCCCTCCACACAAAATGAAGTTATTAAGACATTTACCCATATTGACTAAAATAATGAGAATTGAAATGAAATTTAACCAGACAAATTGCAATCCCAATTACATTGTGCCATTCTAATCTAATTTAAAGATGTTCTTCTGACAAAAACCATTATACATGGTATGGATGAAAAGTATCGGGATCAATTTTTTCCTGACGTGACTACATGTCGCAGCGCACAGGCTTGGTGTTGGGAGGTCTGATCTTCAAAACGTGCAAAGCACTAAAGTCCAAGCATTTGTTCAGGCTAGATAATGTTTTTAGTGGGCCCCTGTCGAGTGACTTAGTGCAAGCGCAAAATGTAGTGAACGACTAAACAGCATTATGCCAAAAAATTTTGTGTTGGAAATCAGGTACAGAGGGGTTAATCATGATTTGCTAAATGTTCAAGGGTGAAAGCATGTCATACACTGCAGTTTTTAAGTTGTATAAGCTCTTCAAAGATGGTCTGAGAGAGTGTGGAGGATGAGCCCTGCACTAAATGGCCATCGATGTCAAGAACCAATGACAACATGCAAAATATGAATGAAGTGCTGAATTCAGACCGTTGGTTAAGTGTGTGCATGATTGCAGATCGTATTGAGATTGATATGATGACAGTTCAAACCATTATCACCGAAAATTTGGCAATGCAAAAAATCTGTGCTAACTATTCCTGAAGGCACCTAGCCACACTTGCTCAAAGGCAACTGACTACCTGACAAAAAAATGGCATAGCGATGTTTCCCGAACCCCCTTACAGTCATGATTTGGCACCAGCAGACTACTTCTTATTCTCAAAAGTTAAATCCTCCCTCAAAGGACAACACCATGGAACTTTTAGTGCCATCAAAGAAGCTTGAACACATGCCCTTTAAGGACCTTTTGGAATCTGCCTACCAGGGAGCCTTTGACTTGTAGAAAAATAAATCTATTTTTCCAAAACTTTTCCCAATACTTTTTATACAGACTTTGTAATTATTACAATACAGATTACTGCTTTGATTGTGGTTACGTTAATTAAATTAAATGATATGCTAAATTTGCACTATAATATATTACCCACATTTCAAAAGCCTCCAATCTACGTATATCCTCTTGCTTCAGCGACCACGTTTCCGCGCCATACATGGCCACGCTCCATATCAGAGTTTTTATGAGTTTTGTCTTAGCCTCCCTACTCAACGTCCCCATCATCAACTCCCTCCTCCTTGAGAAAGCCTCCTTGCCTAGCACAATTCTTTTCCTTACGTCCCTACTACTTCGACCGTATTGGTCCAAAACACTTCCGAGATATGTAAACTGTTCTACTTGCTCTATTTTTTCCCCTCCTATTTTAATGTATAGCTTAGCCTTTTTCTTTCTGGAAAATCGCATAACCTTTGCTTTATTAATATTGATTCTCATGGGTGGGGAATTCATAAAATCAGTTAGGTTTGCTGATGACCAAGCTTTGGTTTGTCAGTCAGCCAAGGGGTTGCAAGCATTGCTGAGTGAATTAGAAATTCAGTGCGACCGATGTGGGATGAGAATCAATATTAATAAAATAAAGGTTATGCGATTTCCCACAAAGAAAAAGGCTAAGCTAAACATTAAAATAGGAGGGCAAAAACTAGAGCAGGTAGAAGTTTATGTATCTCAGAAGTGTTTTGGACCAACATGGTCAATGTAGTAGGGACGTAAGGAGAAGAATTGCACTGGGCAAAGAGGCTTTCACAAGGAGGAGGGAGTTAATGACGGGGACGTTGAGCAGGGAGGTAAATAAAAGGCTCGTAAAAACTTTGATATGGAGTGTGGCTATGTATGGTGCGGAAACGTGGTCGCTGAAGCAGGAGGATAGACGTAGATTGGAGGCTTTTGAAATGTGGGTGTGGTGAAATGGACCGAAAGGAAAACAAATGAGGAAGTACTGGAGATGGTGGGTGAGGAGAGGGGTTTGTTGAGAGAAATCCTATGGAGGCAGAAAAAATGGATGTAAGGTGTATTGAGCGGCAGTGGAATGTTGAAGAAGGTAATAGAGGAGAGAATGTTGGGCAAGCGAGGAAAGGGCAGGAACAGGATAGGGATGTTGGACGGGATGAAGGGAGGAAAGAAGTACACAGAGATGAAGAGGGCAGACATGCCAACTTTCAAAAATGAAAAATCGGGAGATTTTTAGAAGTGTATCACGAAGTAATCACTTTTAATTACCACAATATTTGCATGGCACCTTAATCCCTTTATGACACTAAGCCAATTTTTAATGAATGTCACACTTTATTAACATGTTAAGCTAAGTACACAATTTGAACAGTTCATCAAGAACGTAAGAAGGAAAAATCGGGAGTCTCCCGCTTAAATCGGGAGAGTTGGCATGTCTGAGAGGGACCTGATATAGATTAGTTTTCTAGGTGGGGAGTCACAAAATGTTTATTTGATAGTTGTGTCCATCCAAAAACCTACCTTAAACGGTAGATTACCTAATAAAAATAAATATATATATATATATTTATATACATACATATAAAAATATAAAATATTATATATATATATATATATATATATATAATATTTTATCATTATATTCATGAAGTTACATATAAATACATATACATGAAACATGAAAATGAATGAATGAATGAAACATGAAATACACATACATGAAATCACATATATTCAGGAAGTACTAGAAATGGTGGGGGAGGAGAGGGGTTTGTTGAGAGAAATCCTACGGAGGCAGGAAAAATGGATGAAAGGCGTATTGAGGGGTAGTGGAATGTTGAAGAGGGTAATAGAGGGGAGAATGTTGGGCAAGCGAGGTAAGGGTAGGAACAGGATAGGGTTGTTGGACGGGATGAAGGGAGGAAAGAAGTACACCGAGATGAAGAGGGACCTGATATAGATTAGTTTGCTAGGTGGGGAGTCACAAAATGTTTATTTGATAGTTGTGTCCATCCAAAAACCTACCTTAAGCAGTAGATTACCTAAAAAAAAATAATATTTTATATTTTTATATGTATATATATATATACAAAATAGTTACAAAATGTTTATTTGATAGTTGTGTCCATCCAAAAACCTACCTTAACCGGTAGATTACCTAATAATAAAATATACTAATTCACATGTGAACTAATTCCTTCAAATTCAGATTAATTTCTCTTTGGGAAATTTGATTATTATTTACCGAACAAAACCATAGGAGCCCTGGTAATCCCAAACATTGGCACCTAAATGTCCCTGGTTGTTTGGGCATATGAATTTTTAAACAAAAATATTTTGGTACAGGCTCACTTCAATGAAGCCAGGCCATCAATGTGGAAGCTTGCACTACTGTATGGCTAAATGGCATTCAAGTGGATAACCTAAAATCCCAGTTTTTGCAATCCTAGTCCTCAGGACTAAAACAAAGAGGGTGCAGTTTTCATATCATTACCATTTCTCGTATTTGAAAAAACCAATCGTGAATTACTTGTCAATGGTTTTATTAAATGACAAAAATTACAAGGAGTGAATAGATAAATTCATCATCAGCAAAATAAATTTGAAAAACACATAGGGTGGGTTAATTGTTAAGCAATAAGCAGGCAAAATAACTTGCCAAGTATAAGAAAGCAAAAGTTTCCTTCATTTATTTAACTACGCATAAAAAAAAGCAAACGGGTCAAAACTTTCAGAAAAAATAATAAATATGAAACGAGGAATAACTGTGACTCTTACCCAGACTTGTTGCAGCTGCTGGACTTTTTCTAGGAGAAGATTTAACTGAAGAAACATTCTGCTGGTTCTTATCATTTGTGGGCTCAGGCAAATCTTGCATTGGAATTCTTGGGCTGTAAAAAACACAGAACCGAAAATGGTAAACTTTGAATATCTGTACAGCCACCTTTTTAATGTAGTGTAGCAACTACAACACAAAGTAGCCAGCAGGTAGTTACACAACTATTTTTACTAACTTCCTGCATACAACTCAAACAACACAAGTAGCCAGCAGGTAATTACACAACTATTTTTACTAATTTCCTGCATTCAACTCAAACAATACCAATAGTACACAGCACATTTGAAGAAGAATACAACAATTACAAAAACTGTATCTCCCAACATTGGTAATAAAAAGTTTTAAATCCCAAATTCCCTACAAAGCCTCATCTCACTAAGAGTAGTCTACCCTCCTTCCAAAGAGTTTTCTGTAACTTGAAAGATATTTCATCTCATTTCCTAAATACTCCATTATATTCCATTATGATAGGGTACATTGGACAATTACTATGTCTGCAGGTCATCTAGATGACGATGACTAACCAACCATTGTATGCCATTTTATGACCTTCCTGAGAATAATCTCTGCATCAACTATGTTTATTACAAAGGGATTACCAAGGCATAGATGTGTACCATTCGAAGCAAGTAACTAACTTTTTGCACCATACTTCAGGGCTGATCTTGTGAATGTCTAGCTCCCTGAAATGATCTCATAGGAAGACTAAAATCCCAGGTTGACTCAACAATGGTATCAATTGTGTATTTCTCAATTTTACCTCTAGGACAATGAAACCTCTTCATTCTATGGGTCAACAGAGTTATGCATTTGGCATTATCCAACTGTGATCAAAGTTCATTAACCAACAGCTCTAGGCTTGGCTTAACACATTCAAACACACCTTTCAAAGCAAGGCAGTCTTCAGTCCTGTTTGCAGTGCTTTCCATGTCACACTAGTAATCTTAATAAATAGTTTGCATATCATTTACTCTTTGTTAAATCCACCTCAATCACTTCTTTGCTTGTCAATTCCAACAATCCGACAAATACTCCCTCCCTTACTCCCTTTCTATCCACAGGCACCACATTTGCAACCATCCTGAATCCCTCAACAACCTTCACCACTCCCTCCTCCAACAAGGATACCCAGATTCTCTCCTTCACAAAAAAATCCTAAAACATTCCTACACCCCCAAGCCTCCCTCAACCACCGACTCCCACCCTCTCTCAATATGCACCACCTACTTCCCTGGCATCCAGTTCCTCAAATTCATCCTCAAAGACGTGTACCCCATCCTCAAAAATCACGTTTCATCCAACCTTCTTCCCAAATGCCCCTCTGTTACCTTCAAACGGCCCGCCAATCTATCAGATCTCCTTAAATCCACCAAGCCTCTTTCCAAATCCCCTCCCACCCCTAGAGCCATACCCACTCCTTGCTTTCGAGCAAGATGCAAAATTTGTCCGATTTTCACTATTCCACCCCTCTCCATCCAACCTTTTAACTCATTCCCGCCCTTCCCCCACTCCTCATGCACATCTCAGAATGTGATACATCGTTTGACATATAAACTCTGCCCAGCCTTTTATATAGGCCAGTGCTCCACAGCCCTGAACCTCAGGATAAACAATCATTGTGCCTCATGCAATCCCTCTTTCCCATCTGCGGGTCTCCCCATCCCAAAACATGCCTCCCACATCAACACCCCCTTCAACTATTGTTATAGTGTTTCGAAATTGTCAAGATATAACATGTGAGTGTTCCTTTTATGCGTTCTTATATTGTACTGTCAAACTGACTTATGATAGCACGTTTTCGATATTTTTTCCATGACCCTGCATCACAAAAGAATATCCTTAACAATAAAACAAGGGAGGATTATTCAAGATGGCGGTCGCTTACTTTGCAAGCCAGTGTAACTTAAGTAGCATTTCCTTTAATTCTACAGATAAAATTATAAATTGCAAATTATGTTGACACTTTTTTCATTCTAAATGCAAATCATTTGAATGCAGAGATATTTTTTGGAAATGTATCTCATGTGGTGCTGATAAGATTGCGCTATCTGACATGGCGTCCGATATCGAAATGCTCAAACAGAAATTGACAATTTTAAAAGATTCAGTCGAAACAAAAAAGGCTAATAACCTACATAAGGGTGTTTCATTTGCTAAAGCTGTAAAAGTCAACCCAGAGAAAGACTCAATGACTTTCGCTTCTTAAATATCGATCTTCGATCGACCTAAATTTAGCAATGACTCTAAAGTGCAACAGGCGCCGATCTCAAACAATGATTTTGTTACTCCCTCAATCACTACCGTCCTACCTTGTATTTCTGACATAAAATTTGGTAAAAGTGATGTAGAAGAACTTTCCGCAGAGGGGGAAGATGGATTTGTTACGGTGAGCAACAAGCGTATGCACCGTAAATCACCAATCATAGGAACATCTACAAAAGAATGCTCTCTTACGGGGATTCCTCATCTTTCTCACCTCCAGGTGTGAAACTCTAAGCCCAAAACAAAAGTTACCAAGCTGAAGTTGGGAAACTAAGTGACAGATGAAATCCCAGAGATTGATACTTCCACTGACTTAGTGATTGCACAACTTCAGGTAAAATGTGGAAATTATACATTGTTTCGGGTATCCATATGCCAAGATTTTCGTGAAACCTGCAGTAACCAGAAATTTGCAAAATTTATATCTGATGTGTCCTATATTTGTGTATGTACGAATATGCAACGAATCTCCGGACAAATGAATGCATTATTATTATACGTACAATACAATGATTGTAGATTATTTGATAGACTGCCACAGTTGCCAATCAGTTGTAGATTTAAACTATATTTGGATTATACCACTACGGTAATTAAATATTTTTCCATCATTACTAGGCTCTACTGATTATGCTCTTCCTTTTGATGAGGATGATCTTTGGTTGATTACCTCCATAGATGACAATCTTCCCAAAAATTGATTTTTTTCCCATTCTCAGTCTGAAGTTGGAGAGGGTAAAGTTTTTTCCTTGCACACAAAATAATAACCCTTTCAACCAGGTTAAGATTACGAAACTTAACACCAGTTATGGTTACTTGCATCACTAAAAATATATACATACTTTTCATTATTAATTTTGTTCAGTGTTGTAGTTATGGTGAGGATATTTCAGCTAAATACTAACTGATGGTGTCAAAATAAGATGCAAACCTAAATACTTTGTTCTGTAGGCTGTGTAACATAAAACAGGTATTTTGGAGTTACTGCTTCAGTGCCTAGAAACAATATCATGGCAAAATTCCTTTGATGAGAGGATTTATATAATGTACAGTTAACTCCCAATTATTTTAACACTGAGTATACATATAATGAAATTTGCTAATAATATAACCAAAAAAACCAAGATTCTACAAGTTTGAAAGTAAATTATTCATTGAAAAGTTCCGTAGATTACTTGCTTAATTGTAAGTACTTTACTGCACCTAGTCTACAGTGTGGATAATCACAGCTAAATCAAAAAATTATTGCAATTGGACTACTGGTATTTGTCTAAAAGATGCACTTCGTTGATAAAAGATAGCACAATGTACTGGTTCAGATTTGAGCAAGTAATAACATAACTTAGTTTAAGGGCAAAAGCAAAAGTGGGAATAGTTGCACAATGATTAGTTTGAAGATTTACCCCAACAATTAAGGTTTTGAAACTGGAGCCAGTGATAAAACTAAATAATTTGATCAAATTTATGGCATTCATCTCTTGACTTCTAGTGTATTCATTCAAATCTCATGAGTAGTAATATTTCCCTCTCAAATGCATAAAAATATTTTTCTAAGGTACATAATACTTTTAGAATGCAAAAACAAGAATGCATGAGGAAAGGCAGCTAATTAATTAAAATGTTTATTGCATGACTGCAACTGTAAAAAATGACAGCACTGTGATACAAATTTTGGACAGTCTTGATTCTGATTTTAAAAATTAAACTGCAATGAATTAAAGATCAAACCTTTTAGACTTTGTTTCAGCCTCTGCATTCTTGCTCCTCTTCCTTTTTCTGGTAGATTCCTTGATCCCTGGGCCATCTTTCTCTGTATCACTAAATTGCTTTGAAGTTCCTGGTTTGGCCAAGTCACTGCAGAGAAAGCGGACATTTGGAGGAGTGGTGAGAGGAATGTGGCAGGAACACCTGGTTCCATAAACAGGCCTCAAGAGCACCAACAGACGAGAAGAGCAGTGTTTCCATGCCATCACCAATGATGTGCCTTTTTAAGGCTCAACATAATCCATTTATCAGTGGGTACTGAGTTTTTTCATATAAGGTTTTTCATTCCAGGGGATAAGGGTGGACAGGAAGATCCAGAGTAAGACTGGTTACACTCATAGCAATTTGTTCAAATATATTACAATGGCATAGAATACAGTAAATCTATATGTTTGTTTGAAAATCAAAAAATGATTTATTTTTTTGAAGTTAATATCACACATTTTCATTTTTTTCAGGAGGAGGATGAATTGAAATGTTAAACCAAAGTGTAAATAACCATCATACACAGAGCATGTGGATACTAACCGTTCCAATACATGGGCTGGAATATATATTAAAATAAGAATGTCCACTTAAAATTATTCACACTGAATTGTATATTCTATTCCACGTTTAACAGATAACTTCTTCAACAATACTTGGATTGTCAACTAAATTTTTAGTATTTTTTTTCAAGATTATTATGGAATATTTAATTTCCCGTCTCCATTACCTTCCCACCCCAACTCTTCCTTCCTTCATTAGCCATATAAATCATGAATTTTTGTAACCCTGCAGATGAATGTTCATCGGTTTACTGCAATTTTTTGTGCAAATGCCCAGTCAAATTTTGGAAAATTGCAGTCAAGTTCATTTTGACAATGGATGTCATTTACTTCCAAAAATTCATGCTTGACTCTGTTAGAGAAATTATATTTTCAGTTTACTTTTCCAGTTTTTCACATTATACATCCTCCCATAGTTTCCATCTTTCTGTTCCACCTTTGACCAAGAAAATGGAGTTAAGATAATTAACATGCCAAGTTAATGACATATATAACATAGCAGGAATGTGGGAAAGCAGGAGGCAAAAAAATCATAATAGACTTTCAAAACAACTGGGACTAAACTTATCATCAACGTTTTGTTTATATGGTGTTAAGTTTTACAGAGTGATGTTATACCTCTCCCATCATAATTAGAATCTGTCCCCTAAATCAAAGAACTGGTGTGCACATGCACTCGGATAGTGAGAATAAAATCTAGACGAAAAAAAGAACACATGTGACACAAATGGTGCATCAACTTCCATGAATGAAGTCAACACTATTCAAATGTTGCCATGTTTCCAAATATTAACTCCAAGTTTAAATAACATAATCAGGATGGATCTCTACATAAAATGGGTTCACAATTGACAGGTCCAATCCCATTATCAGGATACTATTAGAATCGGTGAATGCTGGTTTGATAGGTGAAGGTACAGTACACCTCTAACTTAGCCTTATGTGAAATGAAATTCACACATCAGCTTAAAGGATCCAGTTCCTTTCCCTATGCTGATATATAAAAAAAAAAATTCACCTAACTTTAAAGCTGAGGGCATCCAGAGATACCCATATTTCAACCCAGGCCCCACAATTGGTCAGTACCCAAAGGGTCTATTCAACATATTACCACACCCACCCATACCATTTGATAACCATCACAACTAAGGGCCCTACTTAGTGAACTCTGTGCCATCAATTCCCAATAAGCATTTGGTTGATTAATTGCATTCAAATATAAGATATACTGGGTAAAATAAACTTTTAGCTTTAATACTTCAACCTGAAGATAAGCTAAAATAAAAATTTAAATATTTTCAAAGTAAAAATGATAAGATTTCTTGGAAAATAGCAGTAAATGACAAACCATGAGTAAAAAAATTCAGAATTTTGAGAATTGGGTGTCCATATATTTTAGAGTAACCTTCGACTTAGTGACTATACTTTAATAATTATAATTTTCCACATGCATTATTTTATCCACTAAAATTAGTGACTGTCAAGAGTTACACACATTCAGTGGATATTCAAATTTCTCAGAATTATATCTACGAATATTCAGCATGGTAAGTTACACATTCATAATGGAAGGTTATGCAAATGTTGGGGAACGGCATTATTATAAATTGAAGAGATGATGACCATACTACTGTGACATAAAAAGAAAGGTTGTAGTTTGAAGAAGTTTGGTTTAGTCAGTTTACCTGCACATCCCAATAATTGTTATATTTATGTAAAAATAAAAATAAGTACCTCCTCCTAATTTGTAAAAATAAAACATTACATTTGTTTGAGAGATTAGGTCATCAACTTATATTCAACCGATAAAAGTTTATCAATAGGATAACTTATGAATGCATAATCTGTAATCTATCACAGAACTGAATAGAAAGTATTTTCTTAATCATTCATTCAACAATGATGTCTTCTATATGATCACAGAAAATAAAAATATATGGATTTGCTCATATTTTTCCACGTGTCTAAGATAAATTTTGGCATTTCCATGTTCTACGTTAAATTGACTGAATAAACTCAATACATATTTGTTCATTGTCTTATAATGTTACACAAACACTTTCCAAAGCGGGAATGGGTATTCGTACTGCCGAAGAGTTTATTACTACCGATATGAAATGTATTCCCATTGAGACACTTAGCAGTTTGCATACTTTATCACTTACTTGTATTCTGACATTACAGCTAATAATAGTTTGGCCATTTTCCATAAGATATTGAACATTATGGCACCGACAATCATTACCAATATTGTTGGTAGCGCACTCCAGGTAATACGCTAATAATTGTAATTTATTCATTCACCATAAGCATAGAATTATGCATGGCTTTGTCAAAACATGTTTTACACTTCATTTCAGTAAAAAAAAAACATTATGCAAAATCAAAACAATATTCAAGTACAATACATACAATTTACAACTTTTTGGAATTAACACATTTCAGTTATACATTTGAAATGGTATGCATTAGAAAATCATCTACACTATAAAATAATTTACATGAAAGTAGTTTTTTCACGGCACACTTAAATTTAAAGGAACTTTTGATATTTTTAATATAAGCAGGCAATTTATTGTGCATAAGTATTCCCTGATGATCTATCCCTTTAATCGTTTTATTTACTCTGTGCTGACTTACATGGAATGCATTTTGGCTTCTCGTATTATGACTATGAAGGTCACAGTTTTTAATAAACATGTTCTGATTTTTGTTAATAAGAGACACTGTTTCAAGAATGTATAGACAAGGAAGAGGTAAGATTTCTAGTTTTTCAAAAATAGGTTTACTGGGAGCTCTATTATTAGAATTAGTTATTATGCGAATAATCTTTTTTTTGCATTTTAAATAATTTTGGAAGGAATACTGAGAGTTGATGTGACTCAACAACAATATGCTAGAGATAATGAAAGGCCTCATTGCACAGTTATATATATGGGGTTTGTATATTGTTTCAAATACAATGATAAGAGATGCGGTTAAGTTTGCTGTAAGTCTGGATTCATGAATTTTCCCCAACTTCCACCAAAAATTCTATGAGTTTACGTATGAAAATTGCATGGAACGTGATCTAATGCTGAATTAATTAAACACTACAAAGATTTCGACCTATGTCCAATTACGCCAAAAAGTTAATACTAACTGCATTGACAGCTCTAACAACAAACATAGATAACATTTTAATCTTGACCCAACAATGGCACAAACGAAGTACTTACCAATCAGTGGTAGAATCCACGGTAATATCTTGTTTTTTGGTTTCTACATTGGAAACACGACTGAAAAAAGTCCTAGAACGAGATAATAATTTATGATGGCATATCCATAAGCGTACTATGACTTTTCTGTTTTAACTGACTCAAAATATTCTAAATAATAATTCATGGAATTTTTTAAACATTTAATGATTTATTTAATTGGCAGTGAAAACGACAAAACCCTCAAAAGTATTACATTACTTACGTTATACTTTTCTGTGACATTTTTCCCGCGTTTTCAAAAAAGTCCCATATAATAATTTTCTGACACAATTACGCGCGAACCCACACTGGAACAAAAACAAAAGAGAAGAGGTGTAAAAAGAAAAGATGACATCATAGTGGCGCAGGTTTTTTTATTCAACATTTCAAAATTAAACTAAAGATGCCATTTGTTACAGCGAAATGGCCAAAAAATTTTGATAGAAATGAAAATAAGGCTTCGCTGTTGGTATTTTTTGAAGCACAGGTCTTAGTGTCAATGACAATACAGGTGGGCGTTTTCGTCAACATGATTTTCTCATACACTTATTCATGCCTCATGGCGGGGAAAGTTGAAATAACATCTTGATATATTATTACATTCCACCATTGAAGTAGCCTAACGTGTGTTTCATGCCAGTGCATAAGTACGGTTTTGACTTGGTTATTTGTGGCAGTAAGCTTAAACTTGCCTGAGTCGGGCAAGGAGAAAAGAGGTCATATTTTTTTTTCTTTCTCGTCTAACACATTTCTTTAATGTTTCTCTACCCAATCAGAGACGATGCCTCTTGGTAGATGGTAAGAGGGTATGGTGGTGCGGGTGGTACAATGGTAGTGCATTGTTTCAGTGGAAGAAAGGGATTATTTTTCTCTAGTGAAAGAATTATAAAGGATATTTCAAGTCTAACTGCATTTTATTCTGGGGTTTCAAATCAGATGTGGTGTACTAATAATGCTTTTCGTAAAACTTTTGTGCAGGCGAAATTGGATCTCTAAATAGTCGGTTCTAATGGTTCAGCTACAGCACCTCCATGCCTCATTTATCGCATAGGTAGGTATGTATAGGTATAACTGGCTATGGAATAATTTGTGATTTTAGAGCCTCAAAAGCAAACTATTGAGATTTAAACTGATGAGAAAATATTGAATAGGTTAATTTTTCGTTTTTTAGAAATGAAATAAACTTTTGGGTTAAAACGTCTAATAGACTTTTAATTAAGGATCTATTTTTAGTCATAACGGCTTTGTTCATTAATGTAATTTTTTATCTTAATTTTTTTATATGTACTTTGGCAGCTCCCCTAAGTAAAAAATTAAATAAATTTAAGGACTCTTTTACACTTCATCAAAATATCTTTTACCAAATGACTGTGTACAGTGATCTTGTAACTATTTTAATAACTCGATTTAGGAATATTTTTCTGCCTTGTCATTGAAACAGTTTAGGTTAGGGTGTCCACCATTTTTACTTCACTTCTCTCACACTTGGTATGGTCCAGAATAAAATTATAGTAAATTTAACTAACTGGCCTTCGATTTTTTTGTGACATTCAATAGATTCCTCGGCACTTAAATTTAAGCATTCTTGCTTTCCATCATCCGAACTGGTCCTCCATTTTTATAATCTCCAATTCTGAACAATACTCCTTTGATTTATAAAGCCTTAATAATTGCAAGAGTATAGGCCTAATATTGTGCTTCTACTGAAAACTAGGCAGCTGTTTCTTTATGTCCAGGAGGTAGCATCCTAAGGCTAACAATCATCCTGATTAAATTTATGCCTTATATATCAGAATCTTACCATGCATCATGGAATGCCATTGTATTCTGTTAGATCTAGTTGTGCTGGGTTGCAACTTCAAATCAAATGTCAGAGTTTCAGGCTAGGGTCTTCAGAGTTTAGGGCTAATCTTAGCTCGTAGGTAACTTTGTTTAGGTAGGCAGATCCTTTCCTGTAGCCACCTTGTGTTTTACAGTGTCATGTCCAGAAATTCACACTGCTTGAATTTCCAATGCATTGATTCTGAAGTATAGCCCAGGATTGGAATCAAGATTATCTGTTCTGCAGCCAATCAGGCTGCTTTTAATGAAAGTAAACACTGGTCTCTTTCAACGTATGATATCCTTGGTAAGGTGACCTCTGAATGTTGCTGCCTATGGACCATTATGTTCTTCATGCTGTGTCTCCTTCTGTAGCATTACCTTCCCTGAATATAGATGCTATAGTTAGGTGGAACATTGAACTACCATAATTGTCTATATGTAGGAGCATTCTGAAGCCACCTCATAGCATTATTATATCATTCCATGTTACTTGACGGCCTTTAGAAGTAGACCACTTTCATGGGGACCCAAAAAAAAAAGAAACTTTTCTGTTCCACAGAATGACACTTTGTGACCACTTTACATACAGGGTAATATCTTCTAGCATAGATCATTAATAGTAAATATGAGCTTTAGCAAGGGGGGGAATCTTGAACTTAAACAATTCCTGGTCAGGTGTGCTCATCAGGAATTCAGTTTTTTCTTTCATTGTGGATTTCCTCATGGACAGCTAGGCTAACTATGTATCACTTATCTGAATTACTATATACCTTATCTGATTTCATATCTCCACCAAAATTGTTTGGTGGTATAAGGACACCTAACTGGCAATTAGAAGGCCAAGTAATAAAATTTCAATCAACCTGAGTGATTTTTTCATTGTGAATTTTCATGCATAAATTATCACATATACACTCCATTGCATGTCCCTGTGAATGTGCTGTGGTGATTCCCTTGGGATATTATGATGTAAATACCTAAATTAATGAAATGAATGCCTTTCATTTCCCTTTGCTCTCCAAAGTATACCAAAATATGCAATAGACTCAAATTTTAAGAGTTTAACTTTTTATGTTCCAACATAAGTTTTTTAAAGCATTCATTGATTCTCTAGTTTGCATAATAATACCTACTTTTTAATTTATTTCTTACAAAATATAAGATTGAGCCTACCCAACCATCAGTAAGCCAAGGCGTTTCCACTGAGAGTTATTGAGCCAGTGTAAGTGCTAACATGGTGTGCATGCTATGAATAATTTTTCTTATGTTAACCAGTCATTGTTTGATTGATGAATATGTTCAGCAGGGGGAATGATAATCATACTTATCCATTTACTGCATCTCAGAAAGTTAAAAATGTATTCCCTGATATTTTGTTATTGTCATGTATGATTATAACAATTGCATTTAATTGAACTAGATTGCCATGCTATGCTTTCATATGGAACCCTTTTGTTTGTTGGGTCACGTATCAAATTAGATTCTTTTACCACGGTCAGGGTTGTGAAGTGTAACATTTATTTGTTTCACGAAGAAGGTCATAGAGGGTTCAATCCTGATTAAAAAAGCACTTTGAGTAAAATGCTGTTTGTAACCAAGATATAAGTGAACCTTTTTAAGAATTTCATGAATAAATTTTACAAAAAATCATGTTGGTTACAGTTCACAATCAATCAAAATTGTTATGTACCCACGAAATGTTTACACAGTAGATGCATAAGAACCAACACAAATGTCCAAATGAAATACTTCAGAATTTTCATAAAATTTCTTTTCTAAGCATACCTTGATAATTGATATCATTTTAGGTGCTTTGTGGTCTCAACAAAGGGCAAAATCTCTTACCTTGGTCTCCCCCTCCCACCAGTCTTCCTGGCTTTTTGCATACTTGGGACAACCAACCCTCTACCAAAACCTTGAAAAAATGGTAATTGAATTGATCTCTACTCATGCCTCCTTCCTATCTTCATCCTTTTTTTATTTTAATGTCCAAGACTCCTTGTTCCCCAGCAACAGGGGTTCCCCAGAAATCCTTCCTTAATTCATTAATTTGCTCATATTCAACTATCCCCAGCTAATGCCCTTGCCCCGCCATATCAGACTCATTAAACTATTTTCTCCCTCCCTCCTTTAAAAAATTTCAAATTGCATCCACTTTCTTTTGTAGATAAACTCCCCTAGCAATCATCCGTCTCATTTTCTATAGTCCAGAGTAACATGTATTACCATTTGTGTTCCCATTAGCTATAAGTGCATTATGCATTGTAAAGAGAAAGGTTTACTACATATCCCATGACTTATTGCCTTTATCACTGCTCGCTCTTTTTCTCTGGGGAAATCAACTCCTTCCCCCTTCTATCCATCTGCTTGGACTTGATCATGGGGAGGAACACTTACCTGGGTGATTCTCAATGGGTGGATCCCACCCAACTGCCCTCTGGGTTTCTCCATTGCTCTAAAGCAACTCCTTCTCCCACACCGTCAAATTTTATTGGCTGTTTAGTCAAATTGTACACACTCCCCTTGTTATCCTCTTTTGCGATATAAGGGTTATTGTTCTTTTTTAAGCTTGGGTTTTACCTGACCAGGACATGCCCCCATTTTTAAAGACACAACTTCCCAACTATCCCATCTATATGCTATTCTCAGTTTGGAGGATGGGTGAAGGGCAAGAGAAAAGAAGTGCATTGACATGATGTGGTACCAAAAATATGACAAAAGTCAAGGAAATCACAACAGTCCAAGATGTGGAGAAGGCTTCAATTGCAGCTTGAACTGGATTGCAACACATTAGCAAATTTGGTTTGAATTGATTGACATAAAATGGGTTAAGCACAGATTGAGCCAACCTGCTTCAGTGGTTGGTTACATTTCACAACCCTGATCACAATGCACTCTCAATACTAGCAATCATTTTTAGTTGTCTAGTGTATATTTTTATCAGTTGTTGATGCAAAAAATGT
This sequence comes from Hetaerina titia, assembly GCA_037158775.1. Lineage (NCBI taxonomy): Eukaryota > Metazoa > Arthropoda > Insecta > Odonata > Calopterygidae > Hetaerina > Hetaerina titia. The sequence continues at coordinate 61,244,251 of CM073768.1, read as the reverse complement.
ACAAGGTTTCTTTGTTAGTGATTTGAATGAGCATGTCTGTAAATTTTGGTTAGTTGCAAAACTTAAATGTTTTCAAAATCTGATACAGTAGTCTCAAAAAATGTACTGGAAACTTGTTTAAAACTTTTGAAAGTATCGTGTATCAAAGAATATAATGCTTCAGAAAAAAATATTGATTCCTAGATATTTGCATTTTGAGTGCATATTTACTTGTTTTTTTAGCTTGTACAATTGGTGCAAGATAAATGAACACTAATGTGAGTTTGGAGATATAGAAACTACAAGTTAATCATTTTATCCACTAAGTGGTTTTGGTGCCTTATTTATTTCATTCTTTTGGCTTAGGTTGATCTGGTTAAGGATTTTTATAGCTTTTTGACTTTCTTATCTTTTTAATTTTATGATTGCATTCACTAATTTGGTATAACATAAACTTGATTCTTTAGACTTAGGGTTCTTCTTTCATCTACATGGATCTTCAAATGTATAGTATTTGTGCTTTCATAAGACCAGATTTCCTGGAAACAGTGGAAAAAGCTTTCTTCCTAGGTGAGTTTGCGTGCATAACATTGGTAATGGGTGGGGTGATCTATGCTGAGGTATTTAGACTTATACTGTTTGTTATATTTTTTAATTATTAATATGACCAGCTTTCTCTTTTAATAATATCTTGAATGAGCACATAGATGAATGCTGAACTGAAATTCAAAATCATATTTCATGAGATGACTTAAGCATTTTTAATTATCAGATAATGAAAAACTCAAAAAATATATATAAATTATTCCAAAAGTTTTACTTATAATGAAAGTTTAATTTCAACAATGTTTCAGATATTTAATTAATCGAAATAACCTTTCAATGGTATTTTTTTCTTCCCTTGAAATATTAAGGTATTAACAGCTGTAGCATAACAATGTCGCTAATAACTTGAGGTAATTAATAAAGTATTGATAACTGAAATGAATGGCATGTAATTTACCA